>CM042544.1:8619255-8686755 GCA_023630585.1 Cranoglanis bouderius
CTTCTTCTAAGGATGATGCACAAGAAAGCCCTCAAACAGTTTGCTGAAGACAAGCAGACTAAGTACATGGATTACTGGAACCATGTCCTGTGGTCTGATGAGACCAAGATAAACTTATTTGGTTCAGATGGTGTCAAGCGTGTGTGGCGGCAACCAGGTGTCTTGCCTACAGTCAAGCATGGTGGTGGGAGTGTCATGGTCTGGGGCTGCGTCATGGTCTGGGGCTGCATGAGTGCTGCCGGCACTTGGGAATGTACTGTGACATACTGAAGCAGAGCATGATCCCCTCCCTTCGGAAACTGGGCCACAGGGCAGTATTCCAACATGATAACGACCCCAAACACACCTCCAAGACGACCACTGCCTTGCTAAAGAAGCTGAGGTAAAGGAGATGGTCTGGCCAAGCATGTCTCCAGACCTAAACCCTATTGAGCATCTGTGGGGCATCCTCAAATGGAAGGTGGAGGAGTGCAAGGTCTCTAACATCCACCAGCTCTGTGATGTCGTCATGGAGGAGTGGAAAAGGACTCCAGTGGCAACCTGTGAAGCTCTGGTGAACTCCATGCCCAACAGGGTTAAGGCAGTGCTGGAAAATAATGGTGGCCACACAAAATATTGACACTTTGGGCCCAATTTGAACATTTTCACTTAGGGGTGTACTCACTTTTGTTGCCAGCAGTTTAGACATTAATAGCTGTGTGTTGAGTTATTCTGAGGGGACAGCAAATTTAACTGTTATACAAGCTGTACACTCACTATACACTATACTACACTGTAGCAAAGTGTCATTTCGTCAGTGTTGTCCCATGAAAAGATATAATAAAATATTTACAAAAATGTGAGGGGTGTACTCACTTTTGTGAGATACTGTATATATACTTTTCCAGCCTTTTGTTGCCCATGTCCCAACTTTATTGGAATCGGGATTGTAGAAAGGCAATGCTATCAGTATAAAATATAAGCTTTTTAGCCTCATATTTATCTGATGTGAGTTCATGCAGCAGCAGTACAATGGTGCTATGAGGACAGTGTTTTGACAATTAGAATGAAAACAGATTAAAATAGCACAACATTCCTATAAGAGGGTATGAGTTGAATTTTACCTCACTGTGCACAACAAATTTGCTCTGTTCAAGAAGGTCTGATCTAGAATAGAATTTTAAAAATATGATTGACTGAATAAACAAAGTCCATGAACCAGGGACCCTGAAACAATATGCTCCTTGGCAATGCCTGAGTGCCCCGGCATCTTTCTCAGGCACCGTGGATCGCAGAGGTGTAGGACAGGTGTCATTTGAAAGCTACTGAAGAGCTCTTTTTAACAGTTAAAAATGGCACATGTCAGCTGTTACTATTGGTCATGTCACATGTGCAGACAGTTTCCATTTTCACAGTGACGCAGGCTCTCCACATGTATGGGTTAACATTAGCTAACTTTAACATGATAGACTACATCATGCAGCTAGTGTTTAGTAGCTAATATCAGCTAAAATTAGCTACACAATAGCTATAGAAACATTTCCCTCCAGTGTTTTTGCTGAATATTTTCTCCCTCATTTACACATTCTGATGGGCTTTTGGAAAGCAGTGATTTGAGCCATTTATAGCCATTCATGCATTCATGTCACTGAATAACACTGTTATATATATATATATATATATATATATATATATATATATATATATATATATATATATATATATATATATATATATCCCATGTGGGTCCTACATGGACATGCTGGCTAGTCTGGTAAATCTCGAGTTTTCTGCGACATACAGATGGTACGGTCAGAATTGATGTCAACAGCATGAATTTATGGACCCAGACTGCCTTGTGTCAACAGTTCAGGCTGGTGGTGTTGTAACGTTGTGGGGAATGTTTCCTGGGCACACATTGGAACCCTTAATACCAACTGAGCATCATTTGGATGCCAACCTGTATTCAATATATTTATACATATACATATTTATGTATTCCTAAATACATAATTTGACGAATTAACTTGATTGTTCTTAAGTAACTGTTAAAAGTTCAAAGTAAAGCTAAGTAAACAAAGTTTTAAGGGAAACCTTTTTGACAAAAATCCTTCATCTGTGCAAGCAGCATACTAATGAGGTTGGAGGAGGTGAAATCAGTATACACGTTGCACTGTTATGTAAAAGACATGTTTTTTCTCATTTCGATCATTTCCAATAATTATGTTTTTATCCGATGGCTTAAGAAAAATATTATTTATTTCACTTTTCTTGATAACCAAAGGAAAGCCAGAAACCCTATATAGGGAGCCGCTGTGAATGTTTTCGCATGCGGAGACCGTGAACGCGCTTCGAGTGGTGTCTCTTAATATTAACAATAGTATTAAGTATATACTTATTACTGTTATACTGCTGAAAGCTCAAATTTCCTCTTTTTTGGCCGTTAGAGTTTATATTATTATTATTATTATTATTATTATTATTATTATTATTATTATTATTATTATTATCATCATCATCTAGCGTTCTAGTTTGCGTACAAACGGAATTCCCGGATGATAAGGCGACTTCTGATTTGTCGAGTTGACCCCAGGTTACAACTCGACAAGAAAAACAACTCAAAGTTGTTGTTGTTGTTTTTTTTTTACATGTTAAAATTACCACAAATTGTCACAATTATTAAACATTCAATTTATCACGCTTTACAGACTAGAGGGATCTGAAATACGAGTCTATTAAAGCATCCGGGTCACAGCCGTGCTTCTTCCTGTGTTTTACGCGGGAGGTCAAAGGTTACGAACAAAATGTCTGGTCCCGGTTTGCGGACAGTCAGTGTTGGGTGAGTCGTCCGAACGGAATGGAGCTTCGGAAACGCACAATAGAAGCGCGAAGGCTGATATTACCTACAGTCCTCTCTCTGAGGATATTAATCTAATAGTTTTTACAGCTGGCTGTAAAAGCTTGGCGGCGTCTTGCAGTGCAGCTAAAAATTAGCCAGGTAGCTATAGCACAGCAAAAGCCAGCGCTTAGTTTTCAGCACATTCCGTTGTTGGTGTGAGGAGTCATTTCCGTCTGAAATCTGCTGGACTGTCTCCGAAAATGAACCGCAAGAAGGACAAGGGCTTCGAGAGTCCGCGACCTTATAAATTATAAGTATCCAACAGTCTTCTTTTCACATGTCTTACACATTTACAGTCTTACACAGTAACATCCTGGCCACCGGTGTGTTATTTTAACGGGTTCTGTGTATCCCCTTATACAACCCACCAGGTGGTGTGCATAAACAACATCAACTTCCAGAGGAAGTCAGTCATTGTGAGTAGAATATTTCGGTGTATTTGTACTACTGTTTCAATGATTATGGTGAATAAGGAATGTGGATACACGTACATTGGTGTTTGCTGCTGCTGTTGTTGTTGTTATTATTATTATTGGTAGTAGTAGTAATTACATTGGAAATCTGAAACTTATTTCTCCATATTTACAACCACATTTCCATAAAAGTCGGGATTTTTTTTTAAACTTTAGTCTCTTGAAGCTTTAATTGACTGACAACAGTACAAAAAATAAGATATTCAGTGTTTTCACTGACCAACACACACAAAAAAGTTGGGACAGAGGCATGTTTACCACTGTGTTACATCACCCTTCCTTTTAATTACACTTTTTAAATCGTTTGGGAACTCCTACGGTGCATCATGAAGAGGAGAATCAGACAGTGGCGACCAAGGACTGTTGAGCAGCTGAAGTCTTGTATCAAGCAAAAATAGGCAAAAAGTCCACTTGCTAAACTGCAACAATTAGTATACTCAGTTCCCAAACTGAGCCTCGACAACTCTTTTTCTGAGGTCCTCAGAAATCTCCTTTGTTTGTGCCATGACACACTTCCACAAACATGTGTTGTGAAGATCATACTTTGATAGATCCCTGTTCTTTAAATAAAACAGGGTGCTCACTCACACCTGATTGTTGTCCCATTGATTGAAAACACCTGACTCTAATTTCACCTTCAATTTTAACTGCTAATCCTAGGGGTTCACATACTTTTGCCACTCACAGATATGTACTATTGGATCATTTTCCTCAATAAACAAATTACCAAAATATAATATTTGTGTCTCATCTGTTTAATTGGGTTCTCAACATTGTATCAACCATTGAATCAGGGCTACGTGGAGTTGACCATCTTCCCCACTGTGGTGAATCTGAACCGCATCAAGCTGAACAGCAAGCAGTGCCGCATTTACAGGGTGCGAGTGAATGAGCTGGAAGCACCGTTCCTTTACAACGACCCCACGCTGGAGGTCTGCCACCACGAGTCCAAGCAGTGAGCATTGCACTTAATAACCTTCTTATACACTGGTGTTTGTAGATATGACATTTTTTGGATATAAAATGTCAAGAATTTACATTGTCATGCAAAACACGTCTTCAAATTTGGTGGCTTTATCCTGTCTTCTAAATGGAAAATGGGACAGTGGCTGTGCAACAATGCCGGTTAACAGGGATTGTAAAACCACATTTGAATTACTCGAAAGATATGAAGTACGAGTAAAATTGTTGGGGGTTTTTTTCAAGCAAAGAAAAAGCGATTTTACATTTCCTGCAAAAAGGGATCTGGGAGCTCCAACACACAGTCTGAATCATTCTTGGAAATTGTTAGTTACTTATAATTTCTGACTTGTGTAACATCACATTTAGGACATAGATCCATCCGATGTTTAATCGTTGTGCCTATGTGCGTCTTGCAGGCGGAATCTGAACTATTTCTCCAGTGCTTATGCTGCAGCAGTGAGCGCTGTGGATCCTGATGCTGGAAATGGAGAGCTCTCTATTAAAGTGCCTGCTGAACTGTGGAAGCAGGGAGACGGTGAGCTGCAGCACTAGTAACAGTTCACATCCGTAAATTTCTATTAGGATGATTAGGCAGATATACAGTTGCAATCAAAATTATTCAACCCCCATTGCAAATCAGGTTTATTGTCTCAATTTCGGCTGTTTGCAATGAACAGATCAAACAAAAGCAGTTGAAATAGTTAAACACAACAAATGCTTCAAGTGGTTTCCCCAAATTCAACTGAAAATACAACTTATGACTTCTCCAGTTTCAAAATTATTCAGCTCCTTCATGGCAAGCATCTTTAGTATTAGTAGAGCACCATTTTGCTGTTATGACCTGCTGCAAACGAGATGAATAGCCAGACACCAGCTTCTGGCAGCGTTCCTGAGGAATCTTAGCCCATTCCTCATGAGCAATGGCCTCCAGTTCAGTAATATTCTTGGGTTTGCATGCTGCAACCACCTTCTTCAAATGCCACCAGAGATTTTCTATGGGATTCAAGTCAGGTGACTGTGATGGCCCTGTAGAATCTTCCAGGACTTCTTCTGCAACCAAGCCTTGGTGGAATTTGAGGTATGCTTGGGATCATTGTCCTGTTAGAAAGTCCAATGACGCCCAAGCTACAGCTTCCTCTCAGATGGCATGAGGTTTTCTCCTAGGATTTCCTGATACTTCAATGAATCCATCTTGCCTTCCACACGCTGAACAGCCCCAGAGCATCACCGAGCCACCACCATGCTTGACTGTGGACAGAGTGATCTTTCTGCATTCTTCTTTCTCCAGACATACCACTGATCCATTGTGCAGAAAAGTTCCACAGAACAGAATCCCAAAACTTCTGTGGCTTATTTATGTGATTTTGAGCCGATTTTTCTTGTGATTTTTGTCAGTAGTGGTGTACGTCTTGGAGTTCTGGCATGGAAGCCTTCTGCGTTTAGTACGCGCCATACTATGCTCACTGAAACCTCAGTGCCTGTTGCCACCAAGTCTTGCTGCAGGTCTTCTGCTGTAACTTGAGGGTTTTTCACAACCTGCCTTCTCAGAAATCTGGTTGCAGCCGTTGATGGCTTCCTTTTTCTGCCCCGTCCAGGTATTTAATGTATTTTCTGCCCCTAGCCAGTTCAGATATTTCATGTGTTCCAGCTCAAGCACACCTGGTGCAACTAATGAAGCCTTTGATTAGTTGCATCAAGTGTGCTTGAGACAACACCTGTCTTGCATATTTGTGCTGTTGTGAGGGATTCTGTTCAGGGAGTTGAATAACTTTGAGACTGGAGAAGTCATTATAAGTTGCGTTTTCAGTTGTATTTGGGGAAACCACTTGAAGCATTCTCTGAGTATTAATTGGCACCGCACTTCCAGAGTGCACCAAAACTTTCATGTCATTTGAGTATTAGGGGGTGCTAAAACTAAAATTGTTTTTGCTCTTCACTCTGGTGGTGGTGCCGACTCACGAGTGCGCATTTTCCATCGACCATTATGCAAAATAGGACATTTGGCTATAGCTCAGCAAGGCATCAACATTTTCGGACCAAGCTTAGCACGTACCTCAAGCATGAACTCTTGAGAAATGCTATTATTTTTGTCTTATGTGACCACTAGGTGGCACTATAATAAAGGGAAAAAATTGTGTTTTTCCCCCCCTCCATTGCTTTTGAAGTGTTTGGTTTAGAATCATGAACCTTTTTTTTTTGTCAGAAGCTTCTAAGGTGGCTTGATGAACTTCATGGCCACCAAAGTATTTTATGCACCATTTGGAATTTCCTGAAAACCTGAACAAGTATGTGCTGTGGTGTTTTATCAGAGATGAAGGTGCTGAAGGTGTATATCGAGTTCTCGCTGGACCAGCCGAAGGGGGGGCTGCACTTCGTTGTGCCTGACACGGAGGGCAGCATGGCTGAGAGAGGAGCTCACGTCTTCTCCTGTGGATACCAGAATTCCACACGGTAAACGAGTAATTGCCTGGAAGCCCACGGGCAAGGTCTCAGCATATTTTTCACCACAACTTTAAATTGAATGGAAAGCTTTACCATTACAGACCTAATATAAACACCTACAATCTGCAATAGTATTTTTCATATTTCTTAAAGTTCTTAGATATTGCATCATGAAAATGCTACCAAAGCAGTACAGCCAGCCTACTACAGTAAATGAAGCAGACAAAACATTTACATCGAAATCTAACCTCGGATAACGTTAACGTGCATCACGCGCAGGTTCTGGTTTCCCTGCGTGGACTCGTACTCAGAGCTGTGCACGTGGAAGCTGGAGTTCACCGTGGATGCCTCCATGGTGGCTGTTTCGTGCGGCGATCTCATCGAGACCATCTACACTCACGACATGCGCAAGAAGACTTTCCATTATGTACTGCCTATCCCGACCGCCGCCCCCAATATCTCGCTGGCAGTGGGGCCATTTGAGATCCTCGTGGACCCCTACATGCATGAGGTGGGAGTTTGAAACACGGCTGTTTGTAATTCAAGACATGCGTCACAGCTATGATTATCGGCACGTATTCAGTACCGAACTTAGTAACATAGTAATAAGTGAGCTAGTTGTGGTAAATCTGTTTCCATCATCCTTTATCACATCTCGTTCTCCACATGCTAGCTTTCAGACCTCAGGCAAAGCATTTCTTTTTGTGATATTTAGGGTTCTTGGTGTTTTCAATTCAGGTACTCTTGGAGACAAAATCACGTCACGTGATTCCACTTTTGACCACTGGATGGCGATGTGAAGCTAAAATCAAACGTCAGTATTGCTGTACAGTCAGCTCCAGAACTATTGGCATCCTTCATGAAAATTGAAAAACATGAAAAATGGATACACCCAAAAAACCGGAAAACTCTGCCTATAGCAAATCTCTCCATCGCAAAAACATTCCCATTACTTCACAAACATTACTTTTACAATACCTCATCAGGTATGCTGATAGTGTTCACAGTTTGTAACTAATGACTTTTGGTGAAATTCAGATATTGCATTTTGGGAGTCTCTTTATGCACCCTTTCAAAACAGTTTGTTGTTATGGCATTGACATATAATAGTTGAATACTAAAACTGTGACCTTTACCAACAACAACAGGTATTTTGGAGATTAAAAGAAAGCCTCACAATTATTTTGGAGTTGTTTCAAATCTGTAACATGAACCCCGTTGGTCGCGGTGTGTCATGCAGAACATACACAAAGATTCCAATTCACAAGAGCTGATATTCACTATGTAACTATTCTGTTTATTAAACAGATTACAGACCCCTTTCTGTTGGATGGAGATTTCGCTCAGATTTTCTGTTCTGTTTTTATTTTGATTGCACTGTAAGTGTTACATTGGAATGAAGTATGCAGCATCACATCATTAAAAAAAAAAAAAAAAAAATAGAGTTTGTGAACAGGACAGGATGAGGGTTTCGCAGTCAACTAATGATGTTTGTTGGTTGAGATGTAACACCGTTTTGTCTAAATCATATATATATATATATATATATATATATATATATATATATATATATATATATAATATAAAATTTATTTTAGGTGACTCATTTCTGCCTGCCTCAGCTGCTACCGCTACTTAAACACACCATGTCCTACCTACACGAGGTGTTTGAGTTCTATGAGGAAATCCTGACCTGCCGTTACCCATACTCCTGCTTCAAGACCGTGTTTGTGGACGAGGCCTACATGCAGGTCTCCTCCTTTGCCTCCATGAGCATTTTCAGGTGAGGTCGGGGCTGAAATGGTATGGTATTACATCAACACCACACTATGCTGAGAGTAGGAGATCTGATATTCTTATATCTGTAATGTTACACTATTCTGGTATAGGTAATGGATGGATGGATGGAAGGGTTGGGTGGATTAGTGGCTGGGTGGCTAGGTAAACTGACAGACAGACTAACAGAGAGATAGATGGGTCAATGGATTGATTGATTCATGTAATTGAGTATGTATTATTCAAATAACTGTGTGTTATTCGAACAATTGTGTATTTGCTCCACCACCTTTGCAGTACAAACCTTCTGCACAGTGGAATGATTATAGACCAGACGCCAACAACGCGCCGCTGTCTGGCACAGGGCCTGGCACAACAGTTCTTCGGCTGCTTCATCTCACGCATGTCATGGTGAGCACACCCACCATCAGATTCGGATCATTACGCATTATTACAGTTGCTCATTATTCACCAAATGTCCAGGGTACACGGGAATGTCAGAAGATACAACCATTCTTCAGAAAGTTTGTACATATTGTGGAAAAAGTAGAAGGTTTAATTGCATCATACAGTATTTTTAATGGTTTAACATGACGTGTGTGTCTATTTCCCCCCAACATTCTGCAGATTTACATTACTTGCGAGCATCTGATACAAAGTACTGTGTGTTTGTGCATGCTGAGTGCAACACCCATTTGGAATAGACCCCCCCCCCCCCAGCTCAAAGATGTCGAAATTTCACCAGGTGTGCAAAACTCTGACACAATGCACTCCCTTATTCTAAAACCTGAATCAGATGTGCAGGCTCCGGTTCTGCTTTTTAAAAAAAAAAATTTATTTGGACTTGCCCGAGCCCAGTTGCATAACCAGACATGCTCCGTGATTGAGAACAGTTGCCTGTGTGGAGTTAAATGTGTGGTTTAATGCTGTTCAGGGCTGTAATTGGAGACAGGTGACCAAGAAACCGGGCTCCAGACCTCCTCCTTTCTCTCTTCATTTCCTCTGCCTCAACATCTGAGCTTTACGTTGCTTTTCCACAGTATGGGAAGCTGACAGATGGGTGCTAGGAGCATTTATTCTCAATCTGAAAGCATTATACAAATTCATGGTATTTTCCAAATTTTTTTATTTTTTAATATCACAATACCATAAAACATTTTAAGCTTTTCATTATACCATTTACTTATTTACAAACAGTAATTCTTTGTTGTCAATGATATTTAATCTGAATTTACATCTCTTATCTTGTGGTTACTCAGTAAATAGGGCTTGTCAGAACGGTGTTGTAGGGCACACCTTCACCGTCCACCCTGTGCCCGATGGAATGTCATTTGAGGTTCAGCCGCAGAAAAGGAGCAACGTCTGGTGTTTTTAATGCCTTTAATTTCCACCAACTTTCGTTGATATGATGGAATTATACAATAATGTTAACATCTTATTCCAGGACAGCAATAAGAAACAAAACGACTCTGAAATCTGAAAAATCTTAGTGTCTTTAATGTTCACTATAATTCTGCTATGTTCTGAAACGCCATAACTGTCATGCAGTTTGCGTTACATTTGATATTTTCCCCTACCCAATAACGGTGATGCAGTGTTGTGGAACACGTGAAACGTGCCTAATTATACTACAGTTGGGTCCATGAGTCTTTTCTGCCGAACTCATTACTGTTAGACGTGCTAACAATCACTTACATAACAAAGTTATACATGTGATATTGTGGGTATTCGGTGCATCCTGTGCCAAATCTGTTTAGGAATCAAATAATAGTTAAAAACATCTCTTCGGCTTGCAGGTCTGATGAATGGGTGTTGAAGGGCATCTCGGGCTACATCTACGGCCTCTACCTGAAGAAGACGTTCGGAGTCAATGAGTATCGCCACTGGATCAGGGAGGTGAGGACGGGGATAGGATGGGTTTTTGAGGGACTTAACCTGAATCAAGTTTCTTTGGAATTCATCGAGATTTTTTTCGGACAGGAGCTGGACAAGATTGTGGAATATGAGCTGAAAACAGGAGGCGTCCTGCTGCACCCCACGTTCGCCGGAGGAAAAGAAAAAGACGGGTAACACTTACCGTGTGCACAGACTTCATTCATGAGCTGCCACAAACAAGCACACCAATAAATAGATATAATGAATTCCATGACTTGTCAAAGAAAATTAGCATAACACCACAATTAACTATTCACATGTATAAAAAGCCTCAGCTCTGACTCACCTCCCAGCTGACGTGTATTCCAGAGATGTATATCAATTATTTTGACATGCATTTGTTCGGGCTGCAGCTGTAAATGGCTCCACTGATCCAGAATGAGGAGAAAATATGAAATGTAAAATCCATACGTTTGTTGCAGCCCTACTCCGCACTTGCATTTCTCCATCAAACACCCGCACACGCTGTCCTGGGAGTACTACAGAATGTTCCAGTGCAAGGCGCACTTGGTCATGAGGCTGATCGAGAACCGCATCAGTATGGAGTTCATGCTGCAGGTAACAAAACTCTCCGTACCCACACACACTGTTTAAGTTCTAGTCATTGTGTTCACGTGCTGCACGTTAGTACTAGTGCTGTGGATGGTCCCACATGGATACCCTAAAGATATTCCCAGGACTTACCCTTCAGTGTATAATCTCACATTGATAACATATCATTGCATTGCATATCCAGCTAGTGTTTTTTTTTTTTTTGTTTGTTTTTTTTTGCTTTCTGGCCCATTTAATCATGTGTGATGGAAAACCAAATCAATCCAAATAGCAAACAATGGATCAGTCATTAGAGCTTAATTTTATACATTTTAAAGCTTACAAATTCATTCCTCAGGTGTTCAACAAGTTGTTAAGCCTGGCCAGCACGGCTTCATCTCAGAAGTACCAGTCGCACATGTGGAGCCAGATGCTTTTGTCCACCTCTGGGTTTCTCAAGTCCATTTCTAATGTGTCAGGGAAGGACATTGGACCCTTGATCAAGCAATGGGTGTATCCTTTCCATGGCACTAGCAGGGTTTGGGGGGAATTTGGTATTTGTACAGAACTCTGCCATGTAAGCATTTCACTTCTGTTAAAAGACGTGATACTTTAAGTAGAAATGCTGTGACGTGGTATCGAATGTTGGTATCTGAGCTACCATATATATATACAGGTGCATCTCAATAAATTAGAATGTCGTGGAAAAGTTCGTTTATTTCAGTAATTCAACTCAAATTGTGAAACTCCTGTATTAAATAAATTCAATGCGCACAGACTGAAGTAGTTTAAGTCTTTGGTTCTTTTAATTGTGATGATTTTGGCTCACATTTAACAAAAACCCATCAATTCACTATCTCAACAAATTAGAATATGGTGACATGCCAGTCAGCTAATCAACTCAAAACACCTGCAAAGGTTTCCTGAGCCTTCAAAATGGTCTCTCAGTTTGGTTCACTAGGTAAGCCACAAACATTCATTGCCAAAGAAGCTGGCTGTTCACAGAGTGCTGTATCCAAGCATGTTAACAGAAAGTTGAGTGGAAAGAAAAAGTGTGGAAGGAAAAGATGCACAACCGACCGAGAGAACCGTAGCCTTATGAGGATTGTCAAGCAAAATCGATTCAAGAATTTGAGTGAACTTCACAAGGAATGGACTGAGGCTGGGGTGAAGGCATCAAGAGCCACCACACACAGACCTGTCAAGGAATTTGGCTACAGTTGTCGTATTCCTCTTGTTAAGCCACTCCTGAACCACAGACAACGTCAGAGGCGTCTTACCTGGGCTAAGGAGAAGAAGAACTGGACTGTTGACCAGTGGTCCAAAGTCCTCTTTTCAGATGAGAGCAAGTTTTGTATTTCATTTGGAAACCAAGTCCTAGAGTCTGGAGGAAGGGTGGAGAAGCTCATAGCCCAAGTTGCTTGAAGTCCAGTGTTAAGTTTCCACAGTCTGTGATGATTTGGGGTGCAATGTCATCTGCTGGTGTTGGTCCATTGTGTTTTTTGAAAACCAAAGTCACTGCACCCGTTTACCAAGAAATTTTGGAGCACTTCATGCTTCCTTCTGCTGACCAGCTTTTTGAAGATGCTGATTTCATTTTCCAGCAGGATTTGGCACCTGCCCACACTGTCAAAAGCACCAAAAGTTGGTTAAATGACCATGGTGTTGGTGTGCTTGACTGGCCAGCAAACTCACCACACCTGAACCCCATAGAGAATGGTGTATTGTCAAGAGGAAAATGAGAAACAAGAGATCAAAAAATGCAGATGAGCTGAAGGCCACTGTCAAAGAAACCTGGGCTTCCATACCACCTCAGCAGTGCCACAAACTGATCATCTCCATGCCACGCCGAATTGAGGCAGTAATTAAAGCAAAAGGGGCTCCTACCAAGTATTGAGTACATGTACAGTAAATGAACATACTTTCCAGAAGGCCAACAATTCACTAAAAATGTTTTTTTTAATTGGTCTTATGAAGTATTCTAATTTGTTGAGATAGTGAATTGGTGGGTTTTTGTTAAACGTGAGCCAAAATCATCACAATGAAAAGAACCAAAGACTTAAACTACTTAAGTCTGTGCGCATTGAATTTATTTAATACAGGAGTTTCACAATTTGAGTTGAATTACTGAAATAAATGAACTTTTCCACGACATTCTAATTTATTGAGATGCACCTGTGTGTGTGTGTGTGTGTGTGTGTGTGTGTGTGTGTGTGTGTGTGTGTGTGTGTGTGTGTGTGTGTGTATATATATATATATATATATATATATATATATATATATATATATATATATATATATATAAATAATTAATTATTTTTATTTTAATAAACATGGGTAAATAAGCACGGTGTAGGACGGTATACAATATCAGTATTTATGCATCCTTTTTTTTTTTTTTTTTAATCATACAGTGAATTGTTACAGGGGATCTGTCTTCCTTCCTCGTTATGTTGCTTCCTGAGCTCTTTGCTGTCAGAGACCAGAGTGGGGTGGTTAAGTTCTTTGGGAGCTTTGCCTTCAACAGGAAAAGAAACGTGCTGGAGCTGGAGATCCGTCAGGATTACATGTCTTCCGGCACTCAGAAATATGTGGTAAGTCCAAGCGCATGTTAAAAAAAAAAAAAAAAAATTTAAAAATGGTTAGAACCGTCCTTTTCTACTACTCGAGTTCATTCAGTGAAACTGGTCCAACACACGTTTTTTATAACGCATAGAATGAAAGTGTAATATATTTCACAGTGTGTATATGTTCTGGCACATTAAAAAGCTTTCAGCACAGCAGAAAGTAGTTGTATTGTAGTTAAAGTGTTAACTGCACTACGCTAATGTGTTCCGCTTAATTTACCTGAACCTTCCAGTGTAACAAGGACTGATGCTGAGCTAACAGACTTTATGCCAGTTTGTAGGATGTAAGTGTGTGTGTAGGTGGGTGGGTGTCTGTATTTTAATATGACTGTTAAATGTTTTAATATGAAGTTTTAAAGTAAAGTATCATGTTTAGGAATAACTTAAGATTTTGAAAGCATAATATCATGCATTTTAGGATCATTAAGGATACATTGACTGACTATTAAAAGTTCTTTAAAAGCATACATGATTATAATGTTGTCTTAACAGGCTTAGAAAGACTTTCTCTGCCGAGTTTATACCATTCATCAGATCTTTATTGGGATCGAGGGGTTGTTTAATGAGAAACAGCCAGATAGAGCCATGGGTGGTCTTTTACCTCCATCAAAAAAAAAAAAAAAGAAAATTAATGGCATTTTAGTAGCGTACAAATGTTTAAGATTTAAATGTATTTCTCGGGATCGATTTGCACAGGGCCCCATAAAAGTGACTGTTCAGGAGCTGGATGGATCCTTCAACCACACGCTGCAGATTGAAGAGAACAGCCTCAAGCATGACATCCCCTGTCATTCCAAAAGCAGGAGGTTCATCTTTCACAACAGTGGCTCCACTAGATGCTTTCTTAAAATTCCCATCTCTTCAAACCTTAAGTGAAAATTCAACATAATTTGTAAACACGAAACACTTAAGACATTCTGTAACCTGCAGCACATAGTTGTGATCTTTTGATCTTGTCACGGAGTGGATTTTTTTAAAATTTATTTGTTACACCATTGATTACATTTAAAGGCCCTTTGTTAAGAGTCATGTGAATCCTTAATTTTATGATTGAGATTAATGTTAAATTACATTTTTGATTTGATGAAATTAAAAAGTTCATAGAGCTAAAGAGAGTTGGCGATTTTGTGCGTTTTCCCCCCCCCCCCCCCCCCCCCCCCCCCCCCCCCCCCAAAAAAATTATGTTTTTTTGTTTTTTTTTTTAAAGGAACAAGAAGAAGAAAATCCCTCTGATGAATGGAGAAGAGGTTGACATGGACCTGTCTGCGATGGAGTAAGACTTTTACATCTCTGCCGCGTTCACACCACTCTACAAAAATACGAGCACTGCTGAGAACTGTTGTTATTTGTATCCGTTATCGAAAAGAAACAGTTTTTCCATCGTTCTTCACTAGCATTATAGTGTTTCTACTGCCTGTGAGTAACAACGATGTGACGCTGTGTCCTTTTGATGTGTTCAGTGCCGACTCGCCCCTGCTGTGGATTCGGATCGACCCAGACATGTCAGTGCTAAGGAAGGTGGAGCTGGCGCAGGCCGACTTCATGTGGCAGTACCAGCTGCGCTACGAGCGAGATGTGGTGGCACAGGAGGAGGCGATTGTGGCACTGGAGAAATTCCCCACGGCCGCCTCTCGCCTCGCCCTCACCGACATCCTTGAGCACGAGCAGTGCTTCTACAAAGTGCGCATGCAGGCGTGCTTCTGCCTGGCCAAGGTAAGGAAGCGAGTGTCATGTCGTCGTGAGCAGACTTCCTTTTTTTTTTCTTTTTTTTTTTTTTTTTAAAGGATTCCTTCCATCAGGTACAGATTTATCAATGTGTCGTCATGTTGTGAGCAGCCATCAGAAAACCTCAATTCTCATGCTTTCATTCCACACCCCTCATGGCCCAACCTCTCCCCTCATTAAAATGTCATGGTTCCGGATGGGATTAGTGAGTGTGTTGAAATGAACTGTGAACTTGCAGATTGCCAACTCCATGGTGAGCACTTGGCAAGGCCCTCCAGCCATGAAGTCCCTCTTCACCCGCATGTTCTGCTGCAAGAGCTGCCCCAACATCGTCAAGACCAACAACTTCATTAACTTCCAGAGCTACTTCCTGCAGAAGGTACCAGGTGACCTTGTTCGGTATTCTCGTATGACACGTTATGATCAGAGCCACGTTTAAATCATGTTTCTTGTGTTTTTGTTAGACCATGCCAGTGGCTATGGCTTTGCTCAGGGATGTGCAGAATCTCTGTCCCAAAGAGGTGCTCAACTTCATTCTGGACCTTATCAAGTACAATGATAACGGAAAGAATAAGGTGAGATGTTCAGCTTCGCCCCAAGATCGTGTCTCGTTACTGTTCGTACTAGAACATTAAGAACCGTTAAAGCTAGAACCTGTGAAATGTGTTGTGAGATCATGAGTTTGAATCCCCTTGATGCCACAGCCATTTGTGGCTGGGAAGCAAGGGAGCTAAATTGGCCTCTCTGAGAGTGTCTGTGTGTGTTAATGTTAATGAGCCAAATTTACTGCCACAGCGAAAGCAAACATTAGCACTACAGCCGTGGCCAAAAGTTTTGAGAATGACACAAATATTAATTTTCACAAAGTCTACTGCTTCAGTTTTTATGATGGTAATTTGCATATACTCCAGAATGTTATAAAGAGTGATCAGATGTATTGCAATTATTTTCAAAGTCCCTCTTTGCCATGAAAATGAACTTAAGCCCAAAAAAACATGTCCACTGCATTTCAGCCCTTCCACAAAAGGACCAGCTGACATCATGTCAGTGATTCTCTCATTAACACAGGTGAGGGTGTTAACGAGGACAAGGCTGGAGATCACTCTGTCATGCTGATTGAGTTAGAATAACAGACTGGAAGCTTTAAAAGGAGGGTGGTGCTTGAAATTATTGTTCTTCCTCTGTTAACTATGGTTACCTGCAAGGAAACACATGCAGCCATCATTGCTTTGCACAAAAAGGGATTCACAGGCAAGGATATTGCTGCTAGTAAGATTGCACCTAAATCAACCATTTATCAGATCATCCAGACCTTCAAGGAGAGAGGTTCAACTGTTGTGAAGAAGGCTTCAGGGCACCCAAGAAAGTCCAGCAAGTGCCAGGACCGTCTCCTAAGGTTGATTCAGCTGCGGGATCGGGGCACCACCAGTGCAGAGCTTGCTCAGGAATGGCAGCAGGCAGGTGTGAGTGCGTCTGCACGCACAGTAAGGCGAAGACTTTTGGAGGATGGCCTGGTGTCAAGAAGGGCAGCAAAGAAGCCACTTCTCTCCAGGAAAAACATCAGGGACAGACTGCTATTCTGCAAAAAGTACAGGAATTGGACTGCTGAGGACTGGGGTAATGTCATTTTCTCTGATGAATCCCCTTTCCGATTGTTTGGGGCATCTGGAAAAAAGCTTGTCCGGAGAAGAAAAGGTGAGCGCTACCATCAGTCCTGTGTCATGCCAACAGTAAAGCATCCTGAGACCACTCATGTGTGGGGTTGCTTCTCAGACAAGGGAGTGGGCTCACTCACAATTTTGCCTAAGAACACAGCCATGAATAAAGAATGGTACAAAAACATCCTCAGAGAGCAACTTCTCCCAACCATCCAAGAACAGTTTGGTGACGAACAATGCCTTTTCCAGCATGATGGGGCACCTTGCCACAAGGCAAAAGTGATAACGAAGTGGCTCGGGGAACAAAACATCGACATTTTGGGTCCATGGCCAGGAAACTCCCCAGACCTTAATCCCATTGAGAATTTGTGGTCAATCCTCAAGAGGAGGGTGGACAAACAAAAACCCACAAACTCTGACAAACTCCAAGCACTGTTTATGCAAGAATGGGCTGCCATCAGTCAGGATGTGGCCCAGAAGTTGATTGACAGCATGCCAGGGCAAATTGCAGAGGTCTTGAAAAAGAAGGGTCAACACTGCAAATATTGACTCTTTGCATAAACTTCATGTAATTGTCAATAAAAGCCATTGACACTTATGAAATGCTTGTGATTATACTTCAGTAACAGTTAGTAACATCTGACAAAAAAGATCTAAAAACACTGAAGCAGTAGACTTTGTGAAAATTAATATTTGTGTCATTCTCAAAACTTTTGGCCACGGCTGTATATTGTATCCTGTACTATATTTTGTTCATATTACAGAACCCACAGACAGTGAAAACAGTAATGCTTTCCTAAGTAAAGAAAATCACAAGGAGGGGGGAAAAAAAATCTACATTTTATTATGAACTTTAACCTTTCAAATCTGTGTTTGTTTATTACCTCACAGTAATATGTTCTTGATGTCGCTAGTTATCTCGGTTTTACGTTTCTTAGATGTAGAAATTCACCATGGTCATGCTTGAATAATTCACACACTGAGGCCTGTGAGTGGATTTCTGTTCGCTGTGTATACCCACTAGATAGATTACAACATAATGGTCTTGTAGAACATACAAAGTGAACCATGTACCCGATGGAGCTTTAATTAACAAATCAGAAAAATCAATGCATATTTATTGAATATTTTATGTCGTACATTCAGACGCTTCTTCCTCCAATCTTCCAGTTTTCAGATAATTTCTACCGCGCCGACCTGATCGAAGCCCTGACCAACTCCTTAACGCCGGCCATCAGCATCAATAACGAGGTGCGCACGGTGGACAGCCTGAACGCCGACGTCAAGCTCATCCTGGAGGAAGTGACGCGCTTCCTCAACATGGAGAAACTGCTGCCTAGCTACAGAAACACCATCACCGTCAGGTATAGAGAGATGGGCAGGGTTGAATTTGAATTTAATTGCACATATAACCTGCACATATATGCTGGTCCAATAAAATATAAGATGATATGCATTGAGTAATTGTGATAAAAATAAGAATGAATGATTGTTGGAGGTGACTTGGAATTTGATGATTTATTGTTGCTGTTGGAATAAATCTTGAGAAATATTCAGAAAATTATATGCCTTTTTACTAGTTAATTAAAGCTGTTTAGGTGCAGGTGGTGTAAATTTTAAGTGAAGGATCTCAGTAATAAGCACCTTTAGAAATTTAAATTACTAAAAATGTATTATAACAATTAGTATTGCAAATATTTGTATCCTTTGAGACGGGCGATTTGCTGAGTTTTCTCTTGATATTGCAATGCATTTTCCTGAGAGTATCGTGTGTATCATAAGTACAGTACTGTGCAAACGTTTTAGGCACATGCAAAGAAATGCTGTAGCGCAAAGATGCCTTTAAAAATAATTAAATGATATGTTTCTACATAAAAAAAATAAATAAATGAAAAATACCGTAAAGAGCAGGAAACAGTAGTAAATGAAACAAAGCCTGTTGATTTCTTCATGTACACATGTAAAAGACTGCCTTACTCTCTGTTGTAGCTGCCTACGGGCCATCAGGATGCTGCAGAAGAACGGCCACATACCCAGCGACCCGAGCCTGTTTAAAGCCTACGCGGAGTATGGTCATTTTGTGGATGTGAGAGTTGCAGCACTCGAGGCTGTGGTCGACTATACAAGAGGTTTACCTTTTTAGTTTCAACCTGCTATTCAGTCTAAGCACGTAGTACACAATGCATGTGTATACGTTGCATTTACTAGCATATGACAGTGCTATGCAACATGCTGACACATACTGAACTACACTCACTGGCCGCTTGGTGTGTGGGTAGGTGTGCTGGTTCAACCTTCCTCCTCTCCCTCAACCACACCACTATAATAAGAACACCTATACCTCTGTCCTTTCATGCAATTATCCAATCGGTGAATCATGTGGCAGCAGCCCGGTGCATAAAATCACACAGATACAGGTCAACAGCTTCAGTTAATGTTCACATCAGACATCAGAACAAGGAAAAACCTCATCTCGTAACTTTGGGCAGTTGACAGTTAGGGCCCAATGGAGCCCAGTGAAGTCTCAGACTCCTGTTCTTGGCAGACAGGAGTGGAACCTGATGTTGTCTTCTGCTGCTGTTGCCCATCAGCCTCAAGGTCTGACAAAGTGTGCATTCTGAGATGCTTTTCTGCTCACCACAATTGCAAAGAGCGGTAATTCGAGTTCCTGTTGCCTGAACCAGTGTGGCCATTCTCCTCTGACCTCTGCCATCAACAAGGCATTTCATGGTGTTTTTCACACCACTCTGTGTAAACTGTAAAGACTCTTGTGCCATACACAGTAGGTACGGTATGTGTAGCTATTTTATCATGAGTAAATGCATTTTTATATACACTAGTACAGCTTTTTTTTTTTTTTTTTTTTTTTTTTTTTTTTTTGGACAGCATTCCTTATTGTAAACACCGCCCATGTCATTCATCAGCAGACCACATGCATTGCTCCCATTTTTTTTAATCAGCGGGGCTGTCAATGGCCTCTCATACAAACTCAAAACAGAATTTATAGATGTGCTGACAAATCACCGGTTAGGTTTTATGTGGAAAACACGGCTGAAGAGCCAATAAAACCCAAACGTATCTCTTGTTTGGAAAGAGGAGGACGGAGTGGCCCCTTAAGGGTAGTTTTCAACTTTATGTTCTATTTGACTATGATGTTAATCTCATCTTAAGATACATCTACTGATATGTTTTGTTATTGTTACAGTATTGTTGCTGTTTGGATTATCTGTTTTCTTTGCGCTTACTTGGTCTTACTATTGATACTGTTGGTGTTCAGGATTCAACAGTGTTGTTGCTACCTTGCAGAATGTGGCCTTGGCAGATGGCCAGTCATAATTACATAGAAATGCAAAGCATCAACAAAGTTTTAATCTAGGCTGACTGAGAAGCACAGGCCTGAAGTCAAATGTATTGATCCAACTCTGCAAGGCGACTGAAAGGGGGCCTTGTGTAACGTGGTGTATGTGTGTGTGGTGTTCTGTTTATTGCCAGTCGACAGGAGCGCCGAGGAGTTTCAGTGGCTATTGGACATGGTCCAGAACGATCCCGTGCACTACGTCAGGTCAGTGGTGTTATTTGTTGAATATAATGAAATACATACATTGCATCCGTCCACTTTGGATTTTCCAATGCTGGTATTCGGTCTTTAGTTTCTTTTCTCCTTTGCATAATTGCTTTTTTGCAGACATAAGATTCTTAGCATGATGTCCAAGAATCCCCCCTTCACCAAAGCAGCAGAGTCTCCTCTGTGCACCGAGGCTCTCGTGGACCAACTGTGGAAACTGATGAACTCTGGTAAGAACCAACTGGGTATTATTATCATCAAGCTTACTTGTAGGCCACAAGGTCAGAGGCCATGCCTCCTTCACTGAGACCGAGAGACACGGAACTTTTTAATTCTTGTTTTTTTTACCCTTGACACAAATACCTGGGCCTGTACCGATTACGTGCGCTTTTTGGGGAGGGGCTTATAATCTCAGGTTTGCTTTCACATAGAAAAATTCCTTCTGGACTCTGGATTGTTTGTTCAATGACCGTTTCGCCATACGCCACTTTTGTGCACGCAGGTTTGCACAATGGTCGGTTAGTCTGTGTGCTATCCCCCCACCCCCACCCCCACTGGCATGTCACAACGTGAACGCCTGCAAAAAAAAAAAAAAGGATAACCTTAGAACCACTGAGGCCATGGACAATTGGAGCCAAAAGTTTACATGCAAGTTCAAGACATTCAAACTTAATTATTCACATGAACTCTATTCATTTCATGTTACTTTGCTTTCAGGTCTTCTACTTTGTACACGAGAGGTGATTTTTAAAACGATGGATTAGAGACAGATTTATTTGGCAGTGGCTCGTTTCTTGGTGGCTCAGATTTAACTTAAGCACCGTCCTTGTTTACTCGGGGATGCCTGACCTTTGTCATTTTGTTTGTCAAATTTGTTTTTGTGGTCGTCTTTCCTTAAGATTTCTCAACATCTTCTTTCTGCATGCATGCTGGTGATTTATTCAGCTGTCCCAGAGTATATGCATGTGCCTCACTATGCCCTGTGACATGGAAAATCTCATAAAACATGGTTTAATGAAAAACATACGGCCCTCCATATCCCGCTTGGGATGACTGGCTGCACTTCTTACGAATTTGGTGCTTTTGCAACTCCTGGCAGTGATTTTAAACAGTTCAGCTCTTATTGTAGTTGGTTTTAGTCTTTGAGGCATCACTCCTGCATTTTGAAGCTTGTGTGCCAAGGAAAGCAAAATCCAGCACCGTTTTGCTTTTGAAATTAAAAAGCATATGCAGTGTTGTTGCAGTTTTCACACTTTCAGTTTCAGTGTGTGATCATTGGGGAGTGTGAGGCCATACCCCTTTTCAATGAGGCTGACAGGCGCTGCCATCTGATTTTATCTTTTTTTTTTTTTTTTTTTTTTTTTTTTTTTTTTTTTTTTTTTTTTTTTTTTTAAACCAACACAAAATGTCAGATGAAGCTGTTCATTAACAATAAAACATCTACTTCAAATTTTTATATCGAACTGCACCACTTCTGGGATGTATATATGAGTCACGAAGAAAAGTAACATGGCCTGAAAGAAAGCTGGATTAGCCATGTATATTTTCGTCTTTTCCCAGGTACCTCCCATGACTGGCGTTTGCGCTGTGACGCCGTGAACCTGTACCACACCCTGTTTGGTCTGACCAGGCCCTCATGTCTGCCTCTGCCAGAACTCGGCCTCGTCCTCAACCTGAAGGAGAAGAAGGCCGTCCTGAACCCCACCATCAAATCAGACCAGGAAGGTCCTGAGCTCGCACCTGAGATGGTCTTCATCGGCAGTGTGAGCACACAAGACTTTGTTCACTTTGGGGATTTAGGTTCAAAAAGTTGCGTCAGTATTTATGCGGAGAAAGTTCCACGTTTTCAGAGAGGGTTTATGAACATACCGAAGTCGATTTTCTGTTCAGGTTTTGAAAATTACCTGCATGTAGGCCACGCCTCTGAGGTTGCCAGATTTTTCTGGAGTAGAAGCATCTGAATTTTTTTTTTTTTTTTTTTTTTTTTGCTAGCTTCTAGTCTACTGGAAAAACATAAAAAGATTGGAAAAACATTGACTGGTCTGACAAATGTCAGTTTCTGCTGCCATATTCTGATGGTAGGGTAACAATTTGGCATCAGTCCATGGATCCAACCTGCATTGTATCAGCAGTTCAGGCTACTGGTAGTGGTATAATGGTGTGGGGGATGTTGTCTTGAAACACACTGGACCCCTTAACACCAATCAAGCATCGTTTGAATGCCACAGCCTGAATATCGACCATATGCATATTTATTGCCACAATTGGTGTTCCATATAAAGTGGCTTCTGTGTGTTTGAGAACACGAGACTACTTAAAAATGAAAAATACAAAAGACCACTATGGTGATGATTGAATGAGATGGCGGCGAGCATCTAATAGCAGTCTAGTTAATTGCTGCATGAATACTTCTAGCTGTGTTTATCTCATTAACCAATGGAAATTTGGTTTAATTTAACAAAATGGCTTCCACACTAATTGTCTGATGGCCCCAGCACATCCATTCCTATGCATTTTATATTTTTATATTGTGTTATTTTATAACAGTTCTGTGCCTAATGTGGCCACGAGATACTAAATCAAGATCATGAAATTGTAATGCGTGCATGGGATTTTGAGTTGTGTTTTTTGTTTTTTTCGGTAATCTTTCAGTTGAATCTGTAGTCACATGAAGTGAGTGGCTCTTATAAATACTAAATATAAATACAGGCAGATATGGGTAAAAATGTCAAAGGGTGTAAACACTATATGGAATGGCTGAATTTTGTATCTCTCATTTGTTGTTTCCAGGTTAAGGAGGAGCATGTCGTCATAGAGCCGGTTTTGGGCGGTATAGCCCTTACGCCACAGGGTCTGAAGAGGAAGGCGGAGACGCCTTTGGCTTCGCCCCCTGAACCTGGGCAGGTGCTGCAGGACGAGCCATCGGGAAAAATAGTTGCCAAGAGCCGAGTGAGTTGCTGTAGATGAAGAACACTTAAGGCATCGCTGTTTATTTTCGTTCTGCCTGTTTCTGGCTGATCAATGGGTGATTATGGCCCAACAGCATTAGTAGCCTGCGGAATAAAACCCAAAAATCGCAACGCATCATGCTTCAGTCATATTGTCACTACTCATATTATAGTTGTTTTATGTTTTACATTATTATGTAGTTTTGAGATTGTAGTCCGGAGTTTCTCATTTGAACCGATACTAAAGAGATTTGGATAGACCTGTGTTGAGACCTCTGATACTTAATCCTAGCAGAATCCATTAACAAATCTTCACTGATAATTTATTAATAAATAATTTACTGTGTATTCTGTATGAACCGCATGACACTTATGCTGTTCATTCTCTTTCTCAGTTTCCCATGCAAGAGGACGAGGATATTGACATGGACACGGTTCATGACAGTCGAGCGTTTATCTACCATCACCTGAACATGCTGGATAGGCCGTCAACACCAGGCAAGCCACACATCAGCATACCACACGGGGGAACTTCAGTCGGGTCTTAGCGCTGCAGTGATTGTTCAAGAAGATGAGATAATAGATATTTAATAGCTTGAAATTGTAACCAAATGAGAGAAGTAGATCACTCTGCATAAATGAATAAGGATATCCTGGATGACAGGAACCCAGTTCTTATAGGAGACATAGCCCTAATCCCAACATCGTGGCATCAGAGCTTTTAAGCTGTTGTTTACATGGTCAGTGGTTTTAACCCTGCTGTGAATTAATCGAAATGTAATTTGTATATTTATGAAAAAGGAAAAAAAATATATTAAATTCCCTCCACAGGTCGAGAGCCTCCTGTTGTGGAGCAGGTTGTTATGCCCATGCCCATGCCCATGCCATCCACACCTGTCCCAACCTTCGCTAAGGAGGGCGCCTCCTCCTCTTCCTCCTCCAGGCACCACCACCATCACCACCACCACCACCATGAGCACAAGAAAAAGAAGAAGAAGCACAAACACAAGCACAAGCACAAACACAAGCATGAAAGCAAGGACAGAGAGAAGGAGCGTGACTTCCACAGCTTTGCTAACAGCCCGGCGAGCGGTCGCTCACTCTCACTGTCCGACTGACACCAGTTCCACCATGTGCCATGTCTAAACATTGGACGATATTGCTTAGCTAATTGAAGATGTCGAAGGATCGGCGGATCCTGAAGCTTCTCTTCTGTCTTGCTT
This sequence comes from Cranoglanis bouderius, assembly GCA_023630585.1. Classification (NCBI taxonomy): domain Eukaryota; kingdom Metazoa; phylum Chordata; class Actinopteri; order Siluriformes; family Cranoglanididae; genus Cranoglanis; species Cranoglanis bouderius. The sequence continues at coordinate 8,644,000 of CM042544.1, forward strand.
AGTAGGAGAATCGCAGTCATGTCAAATCAGCAAGTGTAGAAACTTCCATTTTTCTTTAATCCACCTGAACTCAAAATCTTGTGGGACTGCTTGTGGGAGTTTTTCCCGCCTCACGGAACGCTTATCTCAATGCAAAAAGTGTTGCAAATGGTCATAACTGTATTTGGGACAGTCAGTGGTTGGCAAAACTTATGGGCAAAACTTCAGCCTCCGGTTGGGTGGAAGACTGGTGGGGGAAAGGGGGTGGATCTGGGTTTTTTATAACATGACCTTAGCTGAATATTTGTAGATGAATAAATGATCTTATCCCTTTTATAAAATATTGTATATATTTACTTTTTAAATAATTAGTAAACTACTACAAAACTGCTGTTTTTGGTTAGCTAGATCAGGACAGCTACTTTAGCTAGTGGTTAATGGTGTAAATCTAACAATAACCATGTGAACTAGCAGTTTATGTTAGTTAGCCAGCTGAGGTTAGTTAAACAAGTACAGGTGCGTCTAAAAAAATTTTAATATAGTGGAAAAGTTCAGGTTTTTTTCCCCCATAATTTAATTGGAAAAATTGGAACGTTCATATATTCTGGATTCATTACACATAAAGTGAAATATTTCAAGCCTTTTTTTTTGTTTTAATCTTGATGATTACAGCTTACAGCTCATGGAAATATTAGACTAAAGAATTTATAACACAGAAATGTCGACCTGAGAAGAGCTCTAATCAGCTAATTAACTCAGAACACCTTTTTACTCAAAACACCGTTGCTCAGTGGTCCTCTTTTCATATGAAAGTAAATTTTGCATTTTATTTGGAAATCAAGGTCCCAGAGTCTGGAGGAAGAGTGGAGAGGCACAGAATCCAAGTTGCTTGAAGTCCAGTGTGAAGTTTCCACAGTCAGTGGTGATTTGGGGTGCCATGTCATCTGCTGTTGTTGTTCCACTGTGTTTTCTCAAGTTGAGATTCAATGCAGCTGTCTACCATTTCTTTTATATTTTTCTTTCTTATATGATTCTTTTTTATTTGTTTTTCTTTAAGTCCCATTGATTTAAACTCCCACCAACCAAACCTTCCATATTCAAATCAGTTCCAGGACCTCAATCACTTCCTTCAACCAACTCTAGTTGGAAAGACGAACAAGACAAGTTTGTCTGAGTACATGTTTTCATTTAACTTTAAAATAAACAGTTTGTTGTGTTTTAGAGAGCTAATGTTTAGCTTCGTGGCACGCAACTTCCAACAATTTATCCAACTTCTTGCTAGCATTAACTTGAACCCCAAACTGTAGTCAGTTTTAGTAAAACACGATTTCAGAACGCAATCATGCTAGACCATTTACGAAAGTAGTTGAACAGCAAACATGTTTGTCATTTAATCGTTTCCGTATTTTCAGTGTTCAAACTGAAACTTTCGCACTTTGAGGCGTTGCCCAGTTTGGTGTTTGGTCTGAGAACCTGCCGCTTGACATTACTCCGGGAAGAAGATCTGCTGAGTAACACTCCCACAAGTGTACACACTGGCGCCATCTTCTTATTAATGTGATGGGAAACTGAGAAATTATAGACCACACAGAATCATAACCACACACACACGCAGATGTCAGCACAAGGACCACTGAAATGGTCTGATAAACGATAGGAAGCGCAGTAATATTTCACTCCAGTCGTTTCAACGGTACGCCATGAAGAGGTCTCTCTGCATCCAGGAGCTGCAGTTCAGCGTGATCCTCGTGACAAAACGTTCATCATGTTAGACTTGACGTTTTATATTTTTCAGAAGCCATACATTAGTTTTCTACATCTACAGGGAGGTTTTCCTTGTAATGATTTTTAAACCATGATGTTCAGTGTGGAGGGTTTATTTATTTTTTTTATTTTTTTGTCTTTTTATATATGCAGTGCACACAATAAAGCTTGTCATTAAAAATGACTTTATATTCGTGAATCGATTTTTAACATTTACTAGACGAAATATTAGATTGCAGTTACACTGATGCCCTGATATCAGACTGCATTATTTATACAAATGTTTACTTTTGTAAATTTTAAAATGAGCAGTAATTACATAAAGATGTAGACCTTCTTCTATTTGCATGATGCAATGAAGTTGTTCAAGTTCAAGTTCAGTTGCAGCAAGAGTACAGGTAGTTGTTACAAAATGTGCAAAAATTGCAAGGGGAGTGGGATGGTGTTCAATTCAATGAGTGTGTTTGTGTGTGTGTGCCAGTCCGGTCTCTGAGTATTGAGGAGTCTGATGGCTTCGGGGAAGAAGCCGTTACAAAGTCTGGCCGTGAGGGCCTGAATGCTTCGGTACCTTTTTCCAGATGGCAGGGGAGTGAAGAGTGTGTGTGAGGGGTGTGTCGGGTCATCCACAATGCTGGTGGCTTTGCGAATGCAGCGTGTGGTGTAAATGTCTATGATGGAGGGAAGAGAGACCCCGATGATTATCTCAGCTGTCCTCACTACCCACTGCAGGGTTGATCCGATACGGTGCAATTTCCAAACCAGGCAGAGATGCAGCTGCTCAGGATGCTCTCAATGGTTACTCTGTAGAATGTGGTGAGGATGAGGGGTGGAAGGTGGGCTTTTTTCAGCCTTCGCAGAAAGTAGACACTGCTGGGCTTTCTTGGTTGTGGAGCTGGTGTTGAGGGACCAGGTGAGGTTCTCCGTCTGGTGAACACCAAGGAATTTGGTACTCTTGACGATCTCCACGGAGGAGCCATCAATGTTCAGTGGAGAGTGGTTGCGCCGTGCTCTCCTGAAGTCAACAACCATCTCTTCTGTTTTTTCCACATTCAGAGACAGGTTGTTGACTCTGCACCAGTCCGTTAGCCGCTGCACCTCCTCTCTGTACGCTGACTCGTCATTCTTGCTGATGAGACCCACCACGGTCGTGTCATCGCCGAACTTGATGATGTGATTGGAGTCGATGTGATTGGAGTCAGCAGAGTGAACAGCAGTGGACTGAGCACACAGCCCTGGGGGGCCCCCAGTGCTCAGCATGGTGGTGCTGTTCCCAATCTGGACTGACTGACTCCATCAGGAAGTCTAGGATCCAGTTGCAGAGGGAGGTGTTCAAGCCCAGCAGAAGGAAGCTGGGGTCAGAGCGCAGGGTCAGCCATGATACGGCGCCCCTGGAGCATAGGGTTAAAGGCCTTGCTCAAGGGCACCACACCGGCAGCTTGGCGGTGCTGAGGCTTGAACCACTAACCTTCTGAGCAGCGACCCAGAGCCTTAACTGTTGAGCCACCATTGCCCTGTAATCAATATGTTTTTTAAACTTTTTGTAGGATGCATTGTATGACATGAAACACAATGCATGGGGCATAATTAATTCGTTCATTCATTCGTTCGTTTCCAGTTTCGCTTATCCTACAGAGGGTCGCGCAGAGCCTGGAGCCTATCCCAGGGAACTCGGGACACAAGGCAGGGGACCCCCTGGACGGGGTGCCAATCGCAGGGCACAATCGCGCACACATTCTCACACTACAGACAATTTGGAAATGCCACTCAGCCTACAGCGCATGTCTTTGGACCCGGAGAGGCACCAGAGTACCCGGAGGAGCACGGGGAGAACATGCAAACTCCATGCGCGCGCACAGGGCAGAGGCAGGATTAGAGTCCCCAACCCTAGAGGTGCAATCGTTTTCTCTCTCTCAAAGTTAATAAGGCAAAATGCAGCTTGTCACGTTACTGAGAAACCGCACTGCTACATCCTTTGTGCAGAAGACTTTCCTCTTTTGGAAAAGAGGCCTTACCTATTACCTTTGATGATCGCAAAGTACTGAAGACTCCTTCCATAGATGCCAAATGTGATGTGACATATTGAACAATTATAATGTCGTAGAAAAAGAGATGGGTTTTTTTCTATTTTGGGTTCAAAGGTGAAAAAGGGAAACAGGTTTTCCTGACTGCTGTCATAATCGGGCGTAACGAACGAGTAAAGAAAATTCTGAATAATAGAAAAGAAGCTTCAGAGAATTTAATAATTAGGTAAATAATTCAACCAGATATCTTTTGAGAGGATATCATAGTTATTCCAGGTGAACTACTTATGGGGAAAACACTGTCTGTCTGTCTGCTGCTGCTCCCCGCCCCCTTTCCGGAAGAGCTCGTGCTTCGGATACTACAGCAACAACAACTCAGGAGAACCAGTATGACTGACACTGTAAATACCGGTGTTCAGCCCTATATGTATTAATTATACAGACAGTAAGTGTTTTTGGGTTAAAAACAAAAATGATGACATAGCTCTAGTCTCTGTGAATACAATCGGAGACAATGGCAGGGTTGCCAACTTTGGCATCTTGGCTGGAGTGAGATTTGTGAATCAAATGACCTTTTTCGCTGTGCGGAAGTGAGAATGATTGGATAAAATGTCCATAGCGTCATACATCGCTTTTTTTCTGTTTGACTGTTTCTATTTCTTCCTCACCATGCCCTTGTCTTTGCAGGCTTTTAGTATGAATACATCAGCCTTAAAGCTATCTTTGGAGCCAGTGTGCTCCAAAACAATGTGTACAGTCAAAACGTACAGTCTCTCTCTCTCTACCACCAATACAGATCAACAATTGTGATGATGACATTCTGCACTTCAGTTTCTCATCAGATTTTCTGTCCAGTCAAATGCTCTCTAGAATCTGAAGTGTCCCGCCCCCAACATTATAAAAATCCATGGTATTAACCCTCAAGTACGGCTTAGCCCGGCTAGTTATCACAAACCAGTGTTACTGTACTGCTCACTTTTGTACAAGCACAATTTCTCTCCCAGTAGATATGTTTTATCTGGAACAATGATAATATCACTTATAACATTATAAGTATATTTATATTTATAAGTATATAACGAAGTCATTGTACATGGAGAATTGGTTCCAGCGTAACATATTAATTGTAAACCAGCTTATTGGCAAAAATAATGAAGGCTATCCCCAGTGACATACCAACTTTAACCAGATCTTCAGCTGTAGATATTAATGATTCAACCTTACAAAGTCACCAACTTCCAGTAAATGGTCTTTCCATTGTATATAAACATTTTAATGATAATTTTATAAGAAACTCCATTATTGTAAGATCCAATCCTCCATGTAAATCAAGATGGCTTAAACCTCACCATTTATCATCTGGATCATCACCTTTTAAATATAAATCTGCTATCTCTACCTCATTTAGAGTAGTTACATTTAAAACCATATGACATTCTACTTTGTTTATAAAACCCAAAGTTTTCTGAAAAACAAAATTACATCTTTTAATAATTTTAGCAAAGTTTTACATTCACAAGACAAGAGGAACTAAAAAAAAAACCCTCATATATTGTCTTCTGTAATGCTGACCTTAAAGGGGTCGTATCATGATTTTTAATGTTTTCCTTTTGTTTGGGTGTGTAATGTATCTGTTTGTGCATGTATAATCTCTGCAAAGTCCCAAAGCTCATAGTCTCCCCCAACGGGATTTATTTTATCTAACAGGGAGCACTGCTCCTGACCTGCCCGAAATGCGTCATTCCAAGTCCAGATTTACTTCCATTATTTCTCTACGTCACAAAGGCAGGCACGAAGAAAGAAGGCGAGGCTTCAGTGAATTCAGGCGCCATGTCGTGGAGACGCTGTGTGTTTCGGTGCGAAAGCAAAACCTCTTTGTTTAGCCTTCCAAAAAACGGACGACATGTTGCTTAGGAGCTTAGAATTGCTTTAACTTTGGAGGCTAACGCTAACCCAAGGGGTGTTACATTTCTGACACCCTCGTGAGGCTATCGGCCAATCACGAAGCAACGGGTCAGCTAGCCAATCAGAGTACTCTGGGCTTTTCGGAAGGAGGGGCTTTGGAGAAATCGGAAAGTTTCAGGCAGCCTGCCCAGATAGCAAATGACATCTGGCCCACATACCATATGGAATGATGGCACTGACTCAGCCTGAGTGTGGCTGGCTTCTGGGCCAGATGTGGGCCCAGACAAAACAAGCCTAAAAACAGCTTGTTGAATGAGGGCCAGATAGGGCCCATATGACCTTTGCCATTGCCATAACTGAGCCATATGTACCATAGTTGGCCCAGATGAGGCCCAGAAATGTATGCTATCTGGGTGGGAATAGCGGCACTACAATAATTTACATTATTTGACAAATAATGTGTTTTTTTTTTTAACATTAAAGCATGTTAACCTATTTTATTACACCCAATAAACAAAATAATTAGCGTTTAAAAAATGTTTAAAAATGACAATATGACCCCTTTAAGGTTCACCGAAACCCGTTCAAACATGAGTATCAGTACAAAACAAGAAATGTATGTTTTTGTTCAAGTTCATGTAACTGTGCAAACATTATGTTCTTTTCTATTACTGCTGTTGTTTTTACTTTTTATTTATTTTTTTGCATTTTTGGTTTTTATTTCAAATCTCAATAAAAACTGGCTGGCGCAGGCTTTTCGTTATTACCTGTAATAATTGTGGGAAGACAAAATACACCACAGCACTGATATTATTGTGAGGCTGTGAGCAGACAGTGTCAACGCATTGGGGAGAATAGCGACCATTAGTGTAAAAAAATAGGAAGTCGCTTGTCAGATTTTCCTAACAAGCAACCATATTTTTTAAAACAAGCCCCAAAAAAAACACGACCCGTGATTTTTTCAAGCGAAAAAAAGAAGCCAAAAGTCACGTATTACAAATACGCAGCTCTGGTCTCAACGTCTCCGTCTCTGGTGATTTAGATACAGTGGCCTTTACACAGCGTGGGAGGAAAAGTGATTGGTCCAATCAACAAGCTGTGGGGTTTCATTGGTCTAATTAAACCCTCTCAATACTGAAATTTTGAAAATATGAGCAGATTTGTGACTACTTTTTTTAACGTTGGCTTGATATCAAATTTGAATTTCATTTACAAAATAAAGTGCGATAATTCTGGATATGAAGCTGGATCACGAACAGTTGGTATCGTTTCATTCTTGAGAATAAACTTCTCAGCAAATCCTGCTTTGTATTGACCCAGCAGTCTGGTGTAAAATGATTCGAACAAACGTATATGAATTTAGCTATTTTTTTTGGAGGGAGGGCACATTTATCCTTCAAAAATAAAACTACTCCACTACGTCTTCAGTTCATTCTTACAGCCAACAACAGAACGCTTTATGAAGCTGAGACATCCTTCTTATCACTATAACTGCTCCATTGCGGAGAACATGGGGGACTGTGTGCACCTCACTCGGGGGAGGAGCTATGCTAATAGGGCAGGGTCCGTCACCAGTCATGGGCGGGGCCTGTTCCAACTTGACATCATATTGGAGAGAAAACGTGAACGACTCATTTTGAGACGCTGTTTATATGATTTATGGGGAATATATATATTTTAAAAAAGGAGTGGGTGGTTTTTACCGTTATAGGGTGGTTGTGTACACACACTGCCGACACATATTTACGTTCAAAACTTTTACACCGTGTAAAAGTGAATTTGTCTCCTTTAACGTCTGCTCATCTGCTCACTAATCTTAAAATCTCTAGTGTACTACAGGATTAATACTTTATTGGGGATTTAAATATAACTGTGCAGTGTGTCTGCAGTATAAAGACCACTGATGTGCTCAAATATGAACCTAAAATCACCTCTGAAATGTGTCTCGGTAGCCAAAGTGGAATAGTTGATGCTGCCAAAAAAAAGTGGATGTAACATTCTTGCAGGATCCCAATTCATTAAACGGTTTCATTTTCTATTAAACACATTTCTACACTTTAATTATTCGTATTTCGTTATTTATTTATTTATTTATACATACCTCATTTATGCACTCGGCTCCACCCCTTTGTCGTGACGCAACGCGCGCGTTACCTTTTCTGCGTGCCTATTGGGTAGACTCGGGCTTCATTCCAATCGGATTGCCTTGCTGCTATGTGAACGCACTTTGTAGCCTGTGTGTAATAGCGCTGTAGGTCCTACGCAGGACACTACATGCGCAATAGGGAGGCGTGTGGGGACACGGGGCAGTGTGGCTCGGGCGATCCTGCACTAGTTCAACACACAAGCAGGAGAAGCTGCGCACTGGAAAGCATGGAGTTCCTGAAACTGGTACGGTAAGGTTTGATTTGGTATCAAGTTGATATTCCATTACATAGAATTTGTAATGGTTTTAATGTCCCCTGTGGGTCTCTACTGGTAATCTGTTGCCTTCTATGCGTGGCATGTTATGTCTAATGGATACCATTAAGGACCAGTAATGGAATTTGTAGTGGAAACCATTAAGTGTGATGGAACGTTTCTTTAGAACTGCGATTTGGTGATTTTTAATTATTGTTTACAGTGTGTATAACTTAACTTCCACACTATTTATACTCTAACCTGCTGAATTCTTTTGATCATTTCCTTTATATGTACTTTAGTAGTGTATGAATTGAATATATACAGTACTATGCAAAAGTTTTAGGCGCATGCAAAGAAATGCCGTAGAGCAAAGATGCCTTCAGAATAATGAAATGAAATGTTTCTACGTAAAGAGCAGTAAATGAAACAAAGTCAATATTTGGTGTGACAAAAAAAAAAAAAAAAATCGTAGTCTCTGGTACAATGTGTGCAGTTTTATAAGGAAATGAGCATCTTTATTATTTATTATTATTGAGCATCTTGCAGAACCAGCCACAGTTCTTCTGGAGATTTTGACTTTCGCACTCGCTTCTTATTTTTTGCAGCAAAACCCAGCAGCCTTCATTGTGTTTTTATGTATGAAAAGTGTCTCTTTATATGTTATATGCTGCTTTCTTTAATGAAATACAAAAAATTTTCTGTAACATTTCATTTTGTGATAGAAAACTAATGTTTGGGAATCTAAAATGTTTTATAAATGTCAGTAAATGACTAAATATGTTCGATATCCATGTTTCGCTGTTTCTAAAATGTCTTCTAGCTGCTCTATGCTGTCTTCCTCCTGTGTGGATCGAGATTTTGCCTGGCGTTCGTCATCCAACGCTCCGGAAAACCGGACGCGTCCCGTCAGCGATGTGAGCCTTTCTGTTTACTCCTTTCCACAGCCACGGCCTGACTTTTAAAATGATCGGAAGTTGTGGTTTAATTCATTCGTCCAGTCAATAAATTTAGCTTTTGAATACTGTAAATGTGTTTATAAGTTTATGGTCGCCGCCAGTACAGGAATGCTGCCAAATTTTCTCTTGTAACAGTAAACGTACGTCATTTTTCATTAAGTATATCTTCTGAGTGGATTTCTGGTGTATTTCATTTAGGACAGTGAATAAACCTGGTCTCGAATTCCTCTAACACTCACACACGTTCCGGTGACAAAAGGTTATTGTATATGAAGCACTAAGAAGCCTCGCTTTTTAACAACTAGAGGTCAGTGAAAATCATATTGTGATAGTTTAAGGCGAGATACAAAATGAAATTAAGAAAAGGGGGCGGACCCCAGGAAGTTTATTAATTGTTTTTTGTTACTGAACAAAAATATTCACCAAACAAAAGGAAACATGTGGTTCCAAGAAAGGTTTCAGGGCCCAATCAGCTACTTACTATGATGTATCTAACATTATGAAAGGACTAAAAACACCAGCAATATTGTCAGAGATGTGGAATTTATCTCAGGATCAACGTCACGACGTCGTATAGTCATAGTTTATATGAGTTTGCTTGTGCAGACGTCTCCTGACGGATACCTTCACACATATCGATGATTACATGCTTTACAATCTCTAGCGAAAGAAAAAATGAGTCAGCTGTCATCCGGGTGTGTGATGTCATAGCTCAAATCACATGCGTGCTTCTTAAAATGCCAGCACCCCCAATGTAAAATGCCTTCCCATGTTTATTGTTTGGTCATTTTACATATCAGACAGATGATCACTTCCTGTCAAGGTGGGTGGTTTTTTGGTAGCATCAAGTGGAGGGGCGAAAACTACTAGACTCTCTGGACTCGCCTGGTTGGCAGAATTACACATACCTACTTCTCCACAATCCACTTTTTATCCAGTGATTAGGTCAGCATCAGCGCCACCGTGTAACATGCACAGATACGAGGGGAGTCCGAACCACGTCAAACCGTGTTCACGTTCATTTATGCCACCTAAAGCAGGAACAATATGGACTTTCCAGTTATTTCCAGTTTCCAACGAGTGTGTCTTGGAAAGATGCTGCATTTTGGACCTGAGACCAAATTCCCCTCATATACCAAAGAAGTTCTTGTTTCTACATTCTGCCCACACCAAAAAAAAAAAAAAAAGAAAAGAAAAAAGGAGTCCTGCAGCAAAATTTAATGCATGTGTCTGGCAAACAGTTTTTGATTTGGCTTCTTGCATGACAGTAAAATGCTCAGCCAGACAGAGCAGATGTTTTAGCTCCTTCGACAAATACTCATTCCAAAAATTGTTTACTTTTCCCTCCTCATCAGCGTAGATCGTTTCTTTGGGGGTTGACTGCACATTTGCATGCACTGTGTGTGCCAGCTCCGACCCATTGGTCTGTCGTACATTCGGGTGATGTTTGCTTTACTGTGCATTATGTCAATATTGAGATGTACAGAGTGAGTGCCAGACGGTTTTAACCCAAATTCTATGACCTCTAGTTTTTAAAAAAAAAAAAAAAAAAAAAAAAGAGAGAGAGAATTATACAGAAAGTTCTAGGAACCTGTTTCTTTTCTTTACTTTGGCATGTTAGACGTTTCTATATGATGCTTTTTATACAAAGTGGAGTCTTAAATTTCACATATAACGGTCTTCCTCATGGGGACCAAGAAGGGCTCTGTGGTATTTCAACTTAACAACTTTTCAACTTTTGGTCACCAGGGCAGACACGTACTCGGCTCACCGCTGGAATTATCAAGGAAGTCGAACTTGTGAACGACCTGTGAAGCTAATGTTAGCACCTCTGCAAACATGCAAATGTTAATCTTGTCTTTCACGTCTCAGACCAGGCCGACACCGCATATGACAGCACCTCGGGGTCGTGCAAAAACAGGTGCTTTGAGCTGCAGGAGGTCCAGGCGCCCAACTGCCGCTGCGACAACCTTTGCAAAACCTACAACAGCTGTTGCTCAGACTTTGAGGAGCACTGCTTAAAGACAGGTGTGTCCCTGATCGTTCCTCTTGACCGATGAACTGACAGATGTTAAGTTCGAGAGCGGAGTTTTCATCCGTCAGTTTCTGATTTGAGTTTTTAAAGGGACTACGAGAAACCTTGAATAAAAACACTAGAAAAAGTCGGACAAAGAGAACGGAGATTGAATAAACTACGATATGGCAAGTTTTTTTGTTATTGTTGGTCTGCAGTAGTTGATTGAAACAAAATTAGCAAAACATTTGGATGGAAGCGTATCCTTTGTTGAAGGTTGTATTCAGATGTCTTGAATGTAACAGAAAGGCCGTCTGTCTCACAAAAAGAAGCCTCTTTGTTTGTGTTGGTGATTCCATCTTTCGCACTAATCTGGTCCAGTTTTATTTACTGTGGTAATTAGAGGGCCATTTAGCCATGGCTGCTGCCCAATAACCATGAGCATTGTGAATGATTCTGTCTCTATCAGAGGGAGGCTTTGAGTGCAGTAAGGAGCGATGTGGAGAAACTCGAAACGAGCAGCACGCCTGCCACTGCTCAGATGACTGCCTAGCCAAAGGAGACTGCTGTACAAACTACAGGGCACTCTGCAAAGGTAGGAACATTGTACCCTACATCATGTATACTGTGTATAATGTATACTATATTTGTTTTGATTTCATCAGTTATGGAACATACGTTTGTTCAGTTCTAGTGCTCAAACAAGAGAGTCTTTCTTCACGAAGGCTACTTTCACACTAGGATGTCAACTATGTTGTTAATTAACGTTATAGTTGGGCTTATAGAGACTGTAGCTCACTTCTTTTCATGCACAGTGTGTGTTAATCATTGATATCCCAAGTGTTTAAACATGACATACAGTGGTGCTCGAAAGTTTGTGAGAATTTTCTATATTTCTAGTAGACTAAAAGTAGATAAAGAGAACCCAATTAAACAAACGAGACAAAAATATTATACTTGGTCATTTATTTATTTAGGAAAATGATCCAGTATTACATATCTGTGGCAAAAGTATGTGAACCTCTGCTTTCGGTATCTGGTGGGACCCCCTTATGCAGCAATAACTGTAACTAAACGTTTGCGGTAACTGTTGATCAGTCCTGCACATGAGCTTGGAGGAATTTTAGCCCATTCCTCAGTACAGGACAGCTCTGGGACGTTGGTGTGTTTCCTCACACGAACCGCTCGCTTCAGGTCCTTCCACAACATTTCTATTGGATTAAGGTCAGGACTTTGACTTGGCCATTCCAAAACATTAACTTTATTCTCCTTTAACCATTCTATGGTAGAACGACTTGTGTGCCTAGGGTCATTGTCTTGCTGCATGACCCACTTTCTCTTGAGATTCAGTTTACAGACAGATGTCCTGACATTTTCCTTTAGAATTCACTGGTGTACTTCAGAATTCATTGTTCCATCAATGATGGCGAGTCGTCCTGCTCCCGGATGCAGCAAAACAGGCCCAAACCATGATACTACCACAGATACTTCACAGATGAGATAAGGTTCTTATGCTGGGATGCAGCGTTTTCCTTTCTCCAAACATAACGCTTCTCATTTAAACCAAAAGTTCTATTTTGGTCTCATCCGTCCACTAAACATTTTTCCAATAGCTTTCTGGCTTGTCCGCATGATCTTTAGCAAACTGCAAACGGCTAATCCTAGAGGTTCACATACTTTTGCCACTCACAGATATGTATATGTAATATTGGATCATTTTCCTCAATAAATAAATGGCCAAGTATAACATTTTTGTCTCTTTTGTTTAATTGGCTTCTCTTATGTTTTAGGTCATATTTATGCAGATTCTGAAGGGTTCAAAACTTTCACTGTAAATGCTGTCATGTCTGATATTTCATATGCATCTCCACAATTTCATTTCATACGCATCGCCACAATAGTATCTGGTCACTGGAGGCTTTATGGTGGTCCTGATTGCACTGATGGTGTGACAGTGTTGACTGACACATTGTGCATAGCAACAGATGGGCTACATTTAAAGTATGTCTGCGTGGAAGATGGATCTCATAAAATGGCCAGGAGCAAAGTATATATGATAACTTGGCACCTAGGAACAGGATACTCATATAGATTTAAATCTCAACACTGTACAACACGTGTAATATTAGGAAGTATCGTGTTTACGTAAAGAATTGCCAGCAGTTGACAGTATCCACCTCTATTGTAGGTGATACTCCATGGTTGGAAGAAGAGTGTGAGGAGATAAAAAGCCATGAGTGTCCTGCTGGGTGAGTAACAGATTCACACCGGTTGTAACCTTCGCTTTTCTACATTCAGCGATCGATCTGTGTATAATGTTAAGGTTTTACACGGATGAAGGTAGCACGGTGTTGAAAAAAAAATTGATCTTCAATCAGCCTGTAAGGTTTTGCAGCTTGAATCTTGCAAGGGCTTCTGAGACCTGACACAAGAAATGACCCCGAATAACTCTTTCCTACCCTGTCGCTCTTCACTAAATTAGATCCTGTGTTAGGACTCCGCCTCTAAAAGGTTTGCATACAAGGCTCGAGTGGTCAGCTTCACACCAGCGCACCGCCCCAGCCTAGTTTACATATCTGTAGCGTGCTCATGGCATGTTGAGCTGATGCCTCAGGGTCACGCAGCACCAGGTTGAGAACTGCATCTGGTTGACCAAACACCTTCAAATGAGCTCCTTTGACTGTGTGACTGTGTGTATTTCAGATGGTGTGAGGGCTGATTGCATGCGTGTCTTTTCCATCGGTCTTTTAAGAGGCTCGTAAAGCAGATTAGCATTATTTGACGCTCCAGCGAGAAGACAAGAGCTCGAATTGCTGCTACAAACCTTTCCCATTTTTTTCCTTTCTTTTCTTCCAGGTTTGTTCGCCCACCACTCATCATGCTCTCTGTTGATGGCTTTAGAGCCTCTTACATGAAAAAGGGCAACATGGTGATTCCCAACATAGAAAAACTGAGTAAGACTAATCCTCTGTTATAATGGCACATATTCTATACACTGTAACATATGCTCCGGTGTTGATTGGCTAGTTTTGATTTTTTTTTTCTCATAATGATTCTTTTACTTGTAGGAACATGTGGCACACATGCACCATACATGAGACCCATCTACCCTACCAAAACCTACCCGAATTTATATACAATCGCAACGGTATGCATCAGACCTCATTTATTACTGCTTTTGTTAACCCTTGTTTAATCCTGGAAGTAGGCATGAGATGATACAAGACGGCTTCACAAGCAGATACCGACATGAGATGATATATGACACAAATAAAACATTTTAGTACATGTATACATCTAATCAGTGAAATATCAATACATTGTATTGAAAGAAAAGTAGATCAGGATTTATAATATAAGGTGTAATTTTCCCCCATTATTATCATGTTCTTTTAATCTTTTTCAGTGTCATTAATGTATTTCATGACAGCATTATTAATACGGACAGATCGTCTGGCAGTAGATCATGCCTTAAATGATTAGGCTAAATAACAAATTTGTGTCTTCACCATTCCCTCTGCTGTCTGACCTCCACCCAAAAAATGCGTAAGTGCGTCACCGATCTAATCGTACAGATGAGAAAAGTGACTTACATCAAGTGCAGCACACAGACGTTGATTTAAACCCGTGTTCATCAAGCCAGAAACCGGAGTGCACATACGGTACTGTGCAAAAGTTTTAGGCACCCTATTATTTTTAGTACAAACTTTGTTATAGATTTTTTTTTTAATTTTATGACTTCTACATTATCAAGTCAGTACAAAAACATTTTAGATTCAAAAACATTAGTTTTCTAGCATATAATTAAATGTTACAGAAAAATGTTTGTATGTCATTAAAGAAAGCACTATATTAGCATATTAAGAGAAGCAAGTGTGAAAGTCAAAGTCTTCAGAAGAACTGTGGCTGGTTCAGATGCTCAATAAAACTTACCAGCTCATTTCCTTATAAAACTACACAAATTGTACCGGAGACTACTGTTTAAAAAAAAAAAAAATTTCGTCACGCCAAATATTGACTTGGTTTCATTTACTACTGTTTACTGCCCTTTATGTAGAAACATTTAATTTCATTATTTTGAAGACATCTTTGCTCTACAGCATTTCTTTGCACGTGCCTAAAACTTTTGCACAGTACTGTACATGCTGGGATTCCTGGATAGTTTCGCTCTGATTTTTTTCAAAGTTCACTTGGGCCAAATGAAACAAGGGCCTTGTGTTTGACACATGTGCCATAATGACTATTACGTAAGCATGCTTCAAGGCAGTTAGGTTCCCACTCGCACACTTCGTGCTCTGTAGGCTACCACCTCTGGTGCTGCCGCCTGGTGTGTAAGAAGAGGTAGAGCTCGTAATGAATTTGAAACGCAAATATCGATATTCCAGACAATGATATTCTGTCTCATGCCTAGCTGGAAGGATATGTTAAATTCATGGTATGATAACCATATAACCAAATGTCATGCTATTTGCTTACACACTTCCAAAGAATTAATATGGCCTTGTTAATAGGATCGCTGTTATTAAGCTAATAACAATGTAGAAACACTGTGTTCTCTGATTGTACATAAACGTCAAACATAATATAAATGGTATTAACGATCTCTTGATGGAGGTATGGTATGGTGACCTCGGAGCATTTCCTTTGTTGTAGGGCCTTTACCCCGAGTCGCACGGCATCGTGGGCAATTCCATGTATGACCCCTCGTTTGATGCGCTGTTCACCCTGCGAGGGAAAGAGAAGCTTAACCATCGCTGGTGGGGAGGACAGCCTGTGAGTCCATACTCTAATATTAAATGAATTTTTAAAAAATGTAATTATTGACATGGTGAAGTTTCCTTCTATTGACCTTTTATAGTTTATAGAGTATTTCACACCCACTACTAGTCAGGTGCAGTCCGTTCTGTTTGAGTACACAGTGAATCAGGATACTTGTACTGAAATCACACTCGTGTTGACCTTTGACAGATGCAAGCTGCATAGCTTTGTGATGCAATACAGTAAAATACAGTTCAGTAGACCGTCTTACACCGAGACATCTAGGGGATTTTTCCAATTTCTGTTTGAAAGCTACAAGCCAGCTAGGCTTGTAGGCTAAAGAAAAACAACTCAGTGTCTTGACATTTAAATGCATTAAACATCATAAAGTTCTACCCCGACATCCATCAGCTGTATGATTGTCTGCACTAAGGAACACAACTATATCTGGAGGGCATTAGCTCAACGTTTGGGTCTGATCCTGGTTTTCACGTCAGCCACAAACCAATGAGTTAAGTGCAACAGCGCCACGGGATGCCAGCCATAAATGCGTAACACATGGAGTCCATCTCTGGTCCTCATTAGCTTCGCTCAAGTTTCCTCCTGCACATTTTGCAGCTTGAATAAAATGGGACGTATTGTCTTCAGCAGTGGCATGAAACAGCGGTTTCCATTAACGTCACCCTGTGGGATTTAAAAGCCTCTTTATTGTAGGTTAATTGTATATTTACATGTAGTCTGGAAGATGGCTGAGCAGCTCGGAGTGTCTTTCATGACCCATTATGATTCAAAGCATGCAGCTGTGTTTCTCTGTTCATATTAATAGCATCTCAATCTCAGTGGCTGTAGTAATACAAAGTATACACAAACACTATACAATCAGCTGAAGCTTGAGAAGATATTTACGCTATGATGGCTTTTAGTCTTTTCATTGAATTTAGTTTAGATTTTTTTTTTTTTTTTTTAGATGTTTTATATAGTATTTGCAATATTGTTGCTAAATGATAATTAAACATTATATGTATAGCAATTTAACTTTAGATCATTCACCACTTTCCGTGAAACATAATTCTCAATCGTTCTGGGCTCATCTCCCGTATGTACCGTGCACCATACATCTTCATCTTGCATGCCCTCGTTTTCATTTTGCGATTTGAAGTCGTGTTAATTGATATGATAATATGCATCTACAACAAATATACAAACGTTCTACAGTTATGTTATTGAGAATAAAGATTAAATAGAGAATAGAATAAAGCAAAATTAAAAGTAAAATTTATGTTCCTGCCCCAAACACTGCATGTCATGTCTAGCCATTTAAAGAAATATCCTAAGCACTAAAATGCATAGAATGTATCCAGGTGATGTTATGTTCAAGTCTTTATATAGCTGAAGGATTCCTATAACAATGCACTGTGTGTATGGATGTTTTATCATAGAGCAGGTTGGCTTTCATATGTTGAAATATGAAATAAACATAACTGTATATCTGAGGGTCTTATTTATTTAGCATCGTTGTGCATCTGTTGATGTGTGTGTGTGTGTGTGTATATATATATATATATATATATATATATATATATATATATATATATATATATATATATATATATATAAACCACTGTAATGATGTTTTTATTTATATCGACACTTCTTTGTGATATACTATCTGTGTACATGTCCCAAACCCAAAGTGTTATCTGGGTAATCTAGAGTTTTTGTTCTTTTAAAAGCCCGAAAGAAAATCCACTCGGATTCCCTTTTCTTTTCTCCAGATCTGGATAACCGCTGTGGAGCAGGGGGTGAAGGCTGGCACTTTCTTCTGGCCTATGTAAGTTTGAATGCCGCTCTTTCTTTGAATTCCCTTTGTAACTTTATCCCAATCCTGGACATATGCATACCCTGCAGATATGTCCGTCACCGGTGTTTCACTGAAAAGCCAAACAAAAAGCCTTAACCACACCATGGACATTTTCAAAATAACATGCCAAGCAAACCCCCCCAGCTCGCCTGAAACGTGTCTGCAAAACAATGTCCTCCACATTCGCACACAGAAGCTCGAGCCTTATTTCAATGCACATGCGTAAACATGGGCAGCTTGGGGTTATGCATGAGTGAGGAAAAAGCCCCCTCTAGTGTTTAGGTAATTGGTGCAATTAGTGCGAAAATGGCTGACTTCTTTACTTTGAGGCCCGCGTACTATTCTAAGCCTGCTTCCTGTGGCATAGATTTGGCTGGAGATTAAATCATACTTTGGGATGTGTTTTAATAGGCCAAGACAGCTGAGTTCTTTGGGTATAGGTAGCTCTGAATATCATATGCTGATCTGCCTGCGAGGAGGTTTTAAGCACCTGAACGTCCTTCCTTTTCAGGCATAATTAGATGTCTTTCCATGATGTGGAGACCTAGAAATGAGAATTAATGTTCTATGTTGCTTTGCATTTACTACACTCTGCTCACATTAATGTTCTAATGTTATAAACGACCGGGAAAATGACTCCTCATAGCATAATACAGGACCGTTACCAGAATGCATTTTGCGATATGTTTATGTGCAAAGGTTTTCAGCAGGTTGCAGAATTCAAACCAGAGGGTTTTTTTTGTTTGTTTTTATAAGTATAAGAAGCTTATGTGTCCTGCAACAAACGTGTAACAAGTGTCTCATTTTAGTTGAGTGATCAGTTTAGCTGAGTGTGTGTTATTGTGTTTTGAAATGTCAGTGGAGTTTAAATGGGTGATTATTGTTGTATTTAATATATTATTATTATTTTTATTATTATTATTCACATATATATGGATTTAAAAGAATTTCATTTCCAATTTAGGGGTGCACAAGAAGGCGTTTGATTTAATACACAGATTGTTAACAAACACATTACAAGGCATCACTGAAAATGAGTCGTGGATGGGTATTCGAGCATGACAATGACCCAAAACACACAGCCAAGGCAACAATGGAGTGGCCCAAGAAGAATCACATTAAGGTCCTGGAGTGGCCTAGCCAGTCTCCAGACCTTAATCCCATAGAAAATCTGTGGAGGGAGCTGTGGAGGTTCAAGTTGCCAAATGTCAGCCTCGAGACCTTAATGACTTGGAGAGGATCTGCAAAGAGGAGTGGGACAAAATCCCTCCTGAGATGTGTGCAAACCTGGTGGCCAACTACAAGAAACGTCTGACCTCTGTGATTGCCAACAAGGGATTTGCTACCAAGTACTAAGTCGAAGGGGTCAAATACTTATTTCCTTCATGAAAATGCAAATAAATTTATAACTTTTTTGAAATGCGTTTTTCTGAATTTTTTTGTTGTTATTCTGTCTCTCACTGTTAAAATACACCTACCATTAAAATCATAGACTGATCATTTCTTTGTCAATGGGCAAACGTACAAAATCAGCAGGGGATCAAATACTTTTTTCCCTCACTGTACATGTGTGTGTGTGTGTGTGTGTGTGTGTGTGTGTGTGTGTGTGTGTGTGTGTGTGTGTGTGTGTGTGTGTGTGTGTGTGTGTGTGTGTGTGTGTGTGTGTGTGTGTGTGTGTGTGTGTGCACGCATTTGCAGAGGGATTCCACTGGAAAGGAGAGTGTTGACCATGCTCCAGTGGCTTCACCTCCCTGATGCAGAGAGGTCAGTGCTCCTACAGTATGAACACCTTAATTGACTATGATTAATAGTTAAATAACAACACCAGCACTTTGTCTATTTAGCTGCAGAAGTCCAGTAACTGAATGCACATCACTTTGCCGTTTGTTGCTATTTTACTAGAGAAACATCCCTAACTGCACTGAAATTACGATAACAGAAATCACATTTTGCCGCCGCTTCAGTCTACAGCAACAGCTCTTTTCTATCCAGTTTGACATATTTGGAAAAGTTTGTACTCTTCTCCAGGCTGTTTGCTTTCTTGTTTGGAATGAACGCTCATGGGTGAATTGGTATGTGTTCACAGGCCCTATGTTTATGCCATGCACTCTGAGCAGACGGACGCATACGGCCACAAACTTGGACCTGACAGCCCTGAGGTGAGTACAGCCAGCAAGAAAATCCTGCACCTTCAACCCCCATGTCATAGCCACAAAGACAAACATGAGCATTTTCGTGCTCCTCGTGTTCTTTCAAAAAACATGAATTTAGTACACACAGTGAGTAGCTGCTGAGCTCAGCTTTTTTTTTTTTTTTTTTAAATGGACATAGAGCAGGATAGTCTTAGGATTTTACATTCACGTGAAGAGTTCGGAAACATGAATTGTCTCAATGCATTTACGTGCTTGATTGACTAGTCTATGTAGACCGATTTTGTTGTAATTCTTGAGACATGATGAGCTTTTTACCACGTGCCGTTTATGTGAACTGTCCTTCTGTATTTCCTTCTGTATTTCCAGATGAGCAACCCACTGAAGGAGGTTGATAAGGTGGCTGGGCAGCTGATGGATGGCCTGAAACAGATGAATCTCCATCGATGTGTCAATATCATTATGGTTGGCGATCATGGTACCTCTGATCACTCCTTTCATAATGTGTATCCATATTAATGGCTGTTACGTAGATCATAGCTATTGCAAATAGACATTTTTGAAATTTTACTATCAAAATTTCCATATTAACTATGTAGGGGGGAAAAAAGCAGACTATATTATTGATGAGTAATTGTTAGATGCCATTTAATGATAGAGAAGACTGCAGTGCAAGCATTCAGATATTCAGTTAATGAAAAATAACATAATTTAAAAAAAAAAACAGACTGGCCATAATTAGCCTTCATTATAGCCATCATAACAATATATATAGCTTGTATCAATGAGCTAGTAGAGCTAAGCCGCCCAGGTTTTCAAAGATTAAACAAAATCAGAGGATTATTCCCTTTGTCATCCTTTCTTTTCACACAAAAATGCATTTGGATAAAACCTAAAAGCATGTAGACTAAGCACACATTGTCTAATCAAAATACCAATTATACAAAAGGACAGACGGCACATACGTTTTGTGGAGTTTGTTTGTTTGTTTGTTTGTGCGGGAAGCTTGCACGCTCTTCACGTGACTAGGGGGTTTCCTCCGGGTACTCCGGTTTCCTCCCCCAGTCCAAAGACATGTGTTGTAGGCTGATTGGCATTGGCACCCAGTTCAGGGTGTCTCCCACCTGCCCCGAGCTCCATGGATAGGCTCCAGGCTCCTTGCAAACCCTTTGTAATAGAGGAGATATGGAAAATGGATGGGATGGATGGATGAATGAAAGGGTTAACACTTTTCTGTTTACGGTGGTTGTAGTTTGGAGGTGTGTGTAATGTGTGTGTTCCTTCTTCAAGGTATACTTTACAGTGAAATAGACAACTAAACTGTGTTCTGTCTCAGGGATGGAGGACGCTCACTGTGACCGTACAGAGTTCCTCAGCTCATATATGTCCAACGTCGATGAGATCACCCTGATCCCCGGCTCTCTCGGGAGAATCCGGGCTCGATACCCCAACAACTCGAAATGTAAGTAAGCCGAGAGGACAGAAGCCACCATTTCCTTAGTCTGGTTTTACGTCAGTCCAGCAACATGGTACAGTTGGTGTATATGTTATTTGAAATGCTGGTATAGCGATTATCTTTTCAGGATTCAGAATACTTTATTTCCTTTCTATGAGAAGGTCTGGCATTGCAACATTAACAAGTGTATTTTCTTTATTTCTAGATGACGCAAAAGCAGTTGTGGCAAACCTTACAGTGAGTACGCACGCTCATATGTGTGCACACCCTCTCTTTTTTTTTTTTTTTGACTGTTTCGTTATTCAAGTGTAAACCAGGCTTTGAAACTCTGCTGGGTCTGACTCCTGTTGCAGTGTAAAAAGCCAGACCAGCACTTCAAGCCGTACCTGAAGCAGCATCTTCCCAAACGCCTCCACTATGCCAACAATCGCCGCATTGAAGAGATTCACCTGCTGGTGGAAAGAAAATGGCATGTAGCAAGGTAAATAAATACATCTATAATGGTGAATTGAGATGTGTTGATGGGCATAACTGTAACAGGAACATGGTATGGACGTATAGTTCTGCTGGGTTAATACATACCTGTTAATTCAGGGAAAGACGTGTCAAAATGTCATTTTAACTGGATTTGGAGGTAAAATGGGATGCTCAGTTAGGACTCCAATGCCTGGCAAGAGTTAAAAAGTGTTTTTTTTTTAACTCTTTAGTATATATTAAGCATTTTTTCATTAAATTTTTTTTTTGAAAGTGTAAAAAGCTGGATAAATTATTTTAATTTATGCAACACTACAGAAAGCAAATTAATAATGGGAAAAAAAAAAAAGTCCAGCAATTGGTTTTTGGTTTCTCTGTTCCAATTTTGCTAAATTTTGGCTTTCACATCCATTCATCTCTGATAGTACGTCCATCCATGTCGAAGCTCCAGTTTGCTCGTGTACCAGTGCTCTGGAAGATTTTCTCATTAGCTTTTAGTTCTGCTGTTCGACCCTCAGCCGTCATTGCCAGCCCACACTGGAAAGCCACGATTCCTAAAGCCATGAGGTCAATCCCAGCACTAGTGGCATCCTCTGAAAACATTCCATTAAGAAGATGGAGATGAAGACTTATGGTGGGGTCTCCCTAAGCTGTTTGCTTTGGCATGCATCAGTGCCCGACTGAAAGGGTTCTTTCACCCTGACTAGTTGAGATACAGACCTGTCTAATCTGTCGCACCAGAGCTGTGAAGCAACGGTTTCTTCCCAGGACAGTTTGTCCGCTGTTTGGAGGCTGCAGCATGAAGGAGGATTTTAAATCATCTGCTTGAATGAAATGAGGTTAAAGCAGAATACTGGTGTGTGTTAAAGCATGACCAGCTGTGGTCTGATTTACACTATGCGCTTACTGCGAATACGGGGACCACGGTATTTGCTGTAACATTTAATGGAAGTCATTATACAATAAACAGTAGCTTCAGATTCATCTGGATTCTATGGGTCCGTTCATATTTAAGTAACTCATGTCAGTGTAACCCATGAAGGAACAACATCAGGAGATTTCAAGAACTCGTAGAATGTCAGAAGGTGTTAATGAACCAGTTAACTTTGTCTGCCACAGAAAGCCCCCTGAAGGGAAAAGGCCTCCGGGCAAGTGCGGTTTCTCAGGTGACCACGGATACGATAACAAGATCAACAGCATGCAGGTACGCACACAGGGTCCCATGTTGTATTTAGAACTGAGCTGTGGTGTGTTTCTCACCCACTTTTTTGTCCCCCCTCTTTTTAGACCATTTTCCTTGGATACGGACCAATGTTTAAATACAAGACCAAGATACCACCATTTGAAAATATCGAGCTGTACAACGTCATGTGTGGTATGTCAACTGTTATTTCATCTTTGGGTCGTCTTCACGAATTTCACGCATCAGCAGATTTGAACCAAAATTCAAATGTTGCAAATTGTAGCCTGCTTGAAGCCAATACAGAGTGTTTTATGTCAACGTGGTTACACTGTAGGATAGATTCAAGATCTTTATTGTCATCTGTACTTGGTACAATGAAATTCTAATTTTTGTCCATTCCTCTCAAGAAAAGCAGGGTAAAAAGGGCATAAGAAACAATATAATATAATATAAGACGAGACAATACACAACAGAATTGTAGACAATATGAAATAATAAGAGACAACACGCAATAAGAACAATACAAATAAGAAACAATTCCACAGTATTAAAAAAAGGATGTAATGATAAAGTGGCAGTGTAAAGTATAGTATTAAAGTGTCAATGCTTGTCAAGCCAGTACAGTGTGAAGTGTGTGTATGATAGTACTCGAGCAGGGGGGGTTGCTCTTATCCTGATGGCCCCGGTGGAAGCGGTAGTGGGCGACGACTGTTGATCAGTCTGACGGCCTGAGGATATAAACTGTCCCGGAGCCTGGATGTTCTGGCTGCAGTACTCCGGTACCCTGCTTGCCAGTATACACCTGAATGATAGATGATTACTTATCGATGACATATCTCAGATCCCATAGCTACACCATGGTGTAGCATACACCATAGCAGACCATGGTGTTATGTTGAAACAATAGCAACATGTTTTATGAATTACAATTGCCAAACTCTCTATCGTTTTTAGATCTCCTTGGCTTGAAGCCGGTCCCCAACAATGGGACCCATGGCAGCCTGAACCACCTGCTGAGAAATCCTGTCCACAAACCTAGCATGCCTGAAGAGGTGTCCAAACCAGTCCTATCTGGGCCAGTCAATGCCATAACTGATGACCTGGGCTGCACCTGTGATGAAAAAGTCAGTAACAAAGCATATTCAGGGCATCATCATAGACTAGAACTGTGAGGTTCCATCTGAATCCAGCATCAAAGTATTCACAGTGACAATGTGAACCTAAAATCACGCTTTCACGTTGCCTAATTATAACCTGTTTTGAAAAAAAAAGTATCTTCTTCCATGTAATTAGTCTTTGTTTTGGATTATTGTGTTTCTTAGCGACATAGAAGGCAACTGTAAACCATTGCATATATCTTCTGTGCTTTTTTTTTTTTTTTTTGGCCTTTTCCTGTATTTCTACAAGATGTTGCGCTGCAGACCTGCAAGGTAAATGTTATTAACGCTTGTGTTCTGTTTTAGTCAAAGTAAACGTACATTTTTCCTGCAAGTGCGACAGTTCTAAAATCTACTATTTCAGAAAGTGTGTTCTCACTTTAATGAACATAAACATATTATCAGTTATATGTTTATGTTCATTAACATAAATGATTATGTTCATTAATCATTTATGAATTAATGAACATATGTTCATTAACATATGTTCATATTATCATATTTAGGATGATCAGGGTAAGCTTAGGTTAAGAATAACGAGGTGCTTGGGCCGCTGTTGCCATCGGTGTTATTTGTTATTATATCGGTCATAACAGAGATGGAGAAGCTAGATTGGGAATTTTAAAATCAACTTTGCAGTTGGTTGTATAAAAAAAATTTTTTTAAAGAAGCCCTGGAACAAAGGTGACATTGCTAAGTTGCGAATAGAACACAGAGGTTAAAAGAAACGAGCAGAATAATGTTTTCTTCCTCCAAACAGTGCTCTTGTTTAGACCCGCTTGCTAGAGATTTACACCTTTAATCTTTTGCAGTTGCGTTCAAAAAGTAGGGGGCAGAGGGCTTTGAAAGTGGCCCTGGTAAGAGCCTATAACCTGGAGTCACTGTGGCCCTGTCTCTTACAGAACAAAGTGGAGGAACTCGATCAACGACTGAGACAAGTTATCGACGGTAATGCACATACAGTTTACTGTAGGACTAAAGCTAGAAATATGACCTAGATATTTTTCAGTGTCTCGTATTGCGAGATTCTTAAAATCTTGCTGCTGTCTGTATAGTTTTTCAGTATTTTTGTGTGTTTTAATATACGTGTTTACCAATGAAAATAAACTTGTATTAGAGTCAAATTCGCATTAAGCTTTTAAAAGCTAGTAATGATGGCTTTTCCATAGATATTTCTTTTTTGTCATTTTGCAGACAGCAAGAATCTTCCTTACGGTCGGCCGGCAGTCATGTTCCACACCAAGTACAACATCTTGCACCACAGCGACTACATCAGCGGATATAGTGAAGCACTCGCCATGCCTCTATGGACCTCCTACACGGTCTCTAAACAGGTACAATTCTCATGCACTGCACTCCTCACAAAGTGAATACAGGTTTGACCCAGGCCTAGTAAGACACTGGACTTGGATTTCAGACATTTTTAAACAGATTATTGTATGCCTAATTGCCATGTTATTTTGAACAACAGACTATATACTGTGTGGCACTAGGTTACACTAGTCATTAACACTGACGGTGTATTTGCACTGCATTTATAGGTGCAGTTATGCTTTCTTGGATGCAGGGCTGTATGTTTGAGCAAATAGGCACACAGTTCGGTTTGTAAAATGCAAAGCTGAACTGTCACTGCAGAGTTGGTTGGATTATTGTTTTTCAACTATATTCATTAATGTCCCACGAGTACTGTTAATTACTGACTTTTTTTTTTCCTACAAACAAATATCAACTATGATCTCAGTCATAGATTAGCCTGAGGAAATTATCATAACCACTCTGGGTTATATGCAAGCCATGAGGTTAACATTAATGCTAATACTATTAGAGACTTTTTTTTTTATTTTAATCTGATTTATGAAACTGAGAAAATTCTTGATCTGCACATGACTCACTGTGTTAGACTTATCTGCATTTTGTAATCATTATAAACATTGAATGTCTTAAATTAAAGTAAATAATATTTGGTTGCATATCCCTTGCTTGCAATAACTGACCCACTGACATCACCAAACTGTTGCATTTTTCTTTTGTGATGCTTTTCCAGGCTCGTACTGTAGCTTCTTTCAGTTGTTTGTTTGTTTTGGGGGGGGTTTCTAACCTTCGGTCTCCTCTTCAGGACGTGAAATGCTACTCAGTTGGGTTAAGGTCTGGTTTGACTTGGCCAGCCTAAAATCTTCCACTTTTTCCCTCCTTTATTGGTGTTGGTGTTGTAGATTGCATGCATTTCTCTGTAAATTCTCTGTAAACATCTGAATGCATTCTGCTGTTACCATCATGAGTTACATCATCAATAAACATTAGTGAGCCTGTTCCAGAAGCAGCCATGCAAGCCAGAGCCATGACACTACCTCCACCATGCTTGACTGATGAGCCTTTATGTTTTGGATCAGCCACACTTTGGCCTTTCCATCACTTTGGTAGAGGTTAATCTTGGTTCCAGATCTTTTGCCGCTCATCTCTGTATTTCTTTGCAAATTTGGCCCTCTGATTCTTATTGCTGATGAGTGGTTTGCATCTGGTGGCATGGCTTCTATATTGTTGCTCTCAAAGTCTTCTTTGAATGGTGGAATGTGTTACCTTCACTCCTGCCGTGTGAAGGTTTTTGGTGATGTTGGTGAACTGTTGTTTCAGGGTTTTTCTTCACAGCTCTCACAATGTTTCTGTCGTCAACTGCTGTTGCTTTTCTTGGCCAACCTGCTCGATGTCTGGTCCTTAGTATGCCAGTGGTTTCTTTCTTTTTCAGGACATTCCAATTTGTTGTATTGGCTTATACCCAATGCCTGTACAGTGGGTCTGATAGATTTTCCCTCTTTTCTCAGCTTCAAAATGGCTCGCTTTTCTCCCATAGACAGCTCTCTGGTCTTCATGTTGGTTTATCCTTTTTAACAACAAATGCAGTCTTCCGAGGCAAAACCTAGGGCTCAGACCAAAAGTAGATATTCAGAGCTGTTCAGTCCTTAAACAATCAATTTAACAGAACAAACCTGGGCAGCAAGAAACACCGATCAGCCACACAATCCAATATTTTTGATCACTTGAAAAAAATGGGTGGGCTCAAATAAAAGGTGCCATGTTCTAAGTTGTCTAGATGTAAACATGAAGAAATGAAAGCTGAAATTCCGATCTGTCATCTCATGTTCATCTTTTGATCTCAAACCAAAATGTCTTCAATGTATAGCGAAAACAATGCCGTATTTTGCCGTTCCAATACTTTCAGAGGGGACTGTATACCTAAAAACTGCTGCTGTAATCATACAGAATGTGATGCTAACTATTCTGTGATCCTGGACAAGAGGAAGACTTTTACAGCCAGCCCTATTGTGTGCATATTTCAGGTTGACGTTAGCGTTCTGCCTGAGGCTCTGAATACATGTGTGAGACCTGATGCCAGAGTGCCTCCATCCTCCAGCCAGTCCTGCACCAGCTACCGAGCAGACAAACAGATCTCCTACGCATTTCTCTACCCACCTCGTGAGTCACACCAACGCTGTACAAACTGATATGAAGATAAGATATTTCCAAATAAGTGTTACAAACGTCTTGCTATAAAATTGAAAGAGATAGCCTGGGCATCTTGAGTTGCCAAAGACAACACCAAACACTAGCTCCAAGTCATCCAATTTGTTGAGCTACAAATGAATTTATAAAGCATCTCTGATGCACTGACCCGCAAAAGAAAAGCAGCTTCAGCTATCCGACTTGTCAAACCAACATGGCAAGACCCAGTCTCAATGATAAACACTACATAGTTTCATATTTTATGTTCATCTATTTCAAAGAAACATGTATAATATGTGAATTTAAAACAATGTTATCTCTCTACTTGGTTAATAAAACAGGTTCACTCTTTACAAGCTACTTTGCTATGGCCAACATGAAATAAACCCACTTAAGGAGGGGTGGTTGTCTCTGTTGGCACTCCGTCACTGATTAATTCACATCACTACATGACACTACATTTTCTTGTTTTCTAGTGTTTGTTTACACGATGGCCAAAAGTTTTGAGAATGACACAAATATTAATTTTTACAAAGTCTGCTGCCTCAGTTTTTATGATGGCAATTTGCATATACTCCAGAATGTTATGAAGAGTGATCAGACGAATTGCAATTCATTTCAAAGTCCCTCTTTGCCATGAAAATGAACTTAATCTCAAAAAAACATGTCCACTGCATTTCAGCCCTTCCACAAAAGGACCAGCTGACATCATGTCGGTGATTCTCTCATTAACACAGGTGAGAGTGTTAACGAGGACAAGGCTGGAGATCACTCTGTCATGCTGATTGAGTTAGAATAACAGACTGGAAGATTTAAAAGGAGGGTGGTGCTTGAAATTATTGTTCTTCCTCTGTTAACTATGGTTACCTGCAAGGAAACACGTGCAGCCATCATTGCTTTGCACAAAAAGGGATTCACAGGCAAGGATATTGCTGCTAGTAAGATTGCACCTAAATCAACCATTTATCGGATCATCAAGTCCTTCAAGGAGAGAGGTTCAACTGTTGTGAAGAAGGCTTCAGGGCGCCCAAGGAAGTCCAGCAAGCGCCAGGACCGTCTCCTAAAGTTGATTCAGCTGCGGGATCGGGGCACCACCAGTGCAGAGCTTGCTCAGGAATGGCAGCAGGCAGGTGTGAGTGCGTCTGCACGCACAGTAAGGCGAAGACTTTTGGAGGATGGCCTGGTGTCAAGAAGGGCAGCAAAGAAGCCACTTCTCTCCAGGAAAAACATCAGGGACAAACTGCTATTCTGCAAAAAGTACAGGGATTGGACTGCTGAGGACTGGGGTAATGTCATTTTCTCTGACGAATCCCCTTTCCGATTGTTTGGGGCATCTGGAAAAAAGCTTGTCCGGAGAAGAAAAGGTGAGCGCTACCATCAGTCCTGTGTCATGCCAACAGTAAAGCATCCTGAGACCACTCATGTGTGGGGTTGCTTCTCAGCCAAGGGAGTGGGCTCACACACAATGTTGCCTAAGAACACAGCCATGAATAAAGAATGGTACAAAAACATCCTCAGAGAGCAACTTCTCCCAACCATCCAAGAACAGTTTGGTGACGAACAATGCCTTTTCCAGCATGATGGGGCACCTTGCCACAAGGCAAAAGTGATAACGAAGTGGCTCGGGAACAAAACATCGACAGTTTTGGTCCATGGCCAGGAAACTCCCCAGACCTTAATCCCATTGAGAATTTGTGGTCAATCCTCAAGAGATGGGTGGACAAACAAAAACCCATTGATTATGCAAGAATGGGCTGCCATCAGTCAGGATGTGGCCCAGAAGTTGATTGACAGCATGCCAGGGCGAATTGCAGAGGTCTTGAAAAAGAAAGGTCAATACTGCAAATATTGACACTCTGCATAAACTTCATGTAATTGTCAATAAAAGCCATTGACACTTATGAAATGCTTGTGATTATACTTCAGTAACAGTTAGTAACATCTGACAAAAAGATCTAAAAACACTGAAGCAGTAGACTTCGTGAAAATTAATATTTGTGTCATTCTCAAAACTTTTGGCCACAGCTGTACAGTATCTCACAAAAATGAGTACACCCCTCACATTTTTGTAAATATTTCATTATATCTTTTCATGGGACAACACTGATGAAATGACACTTTGATACAATGTAAAGTAGTGAGTGTACAGCTTGTATAACAGTGTAAATTTGCTGTCCCCTCAAAATAACTCAGCACCCAGCCATTAATGTCTAAACCGCTGGCAACAAAAGTGAGTACACCCCTAAGTGAAAATGTCCAAATTAGGCCCAATTAGCCATTTTTCTTCCCTGGTGTCATGTGACTCATTAGTGTTACAAGGTCTCAGGTGTGAATGGGGAGCAGGTGTGTTAAGTTTGGTGTTATCGCTCTCACACTCTCTCATACTGGTCACTGGAAGTTCAACATGGCACCTCATGGCAAAGAACTCTCTGAGGATCTGAAAAAAAGAATTGTTGCTCTACATAAAGATGGCCTAGGCTATAAGAAGATTGCCAACACCCTGAAACTGAGCTGCAGCACGGTGGCCAAGACCATACAGCAGTTTAACAGGACAGGTTCCACTCAGAACAGGCCTCGCCATGGTCGACCAAAGAAGTTGAGTGCACGTGCTCAGCATCATATCCAGAGGTTGGCTTTGCAGAATAGACGTATGAGTGCTGCCAGCATTGCTGCAGAGGTTGAAGGGGTGGGGGGTCAGCCTGTCTGTGCTCAGACCGGCGCACACTGCATCAAATTGGTCTGCATGGCTGTCGTCCTAGAAGGAAGCCTCTTCTAAAGATGATGCACAAGAAAGCCCACTTGCTTGCTGCTTGCTGAAGACAAGCAGACTAAGGACATGGATTACTGGAACCATGTCCTGTGGTCTGATGAGACCAAGATAAACTTATTTGGTTCAGATTGTGTCAAGCGTGTGTGGCGGCAACCAGGTGAGGAGTACAAAGACAAGTGTGTCTTGCCTACAGTCAAGCATGGTGGTGGTAGTGTCATGCTCTGGGGCTGCATGAGTGCTGCCGGCACTGGGGAGTGTACTGTGACATGTACTGTGACATACTGAAGCAGAGCATGATTCCCTCCCTTCGGAAACTGGGCCGCAGGGCAGTATTCCAACATGATAACGACCCCAAACACACCTCCAAGATGACCACTGCCTTGCTAAAGAAGCTGAGGGTAAAGGTGATGGACTGGCCAAGCATGTCTCCAGACCTAAACCCTATTGAGCATATGTGGGGCATCCTCAAACGGAAGGTGGAGGAGCGCAAGGTCTCTAACCTCCACCAGCTCTGTGATGTCGTCATGGGGGAGTGGAAGAGGACTCCAGTGGCAAACTGTGAAGCTCTGGTGAGCTCCATGCCCAACAGGGTTAAGGCAGTGCTGGAAAATAATGGTGGCCACACAAAATATTGACACTTTGGGCCCAATTTGGACATTTTCACTTAGGGGTGTACTCACTTTTGTTGCCAGCGGTTTAGACATTAATGGCTGGGTGCTGAGTTATTTTGAGGGGACAGCAAATTTACACTGTTATACAAGCTGCACACTCACTACTTTACATTGTAGCAAAGTGTCATTTCGTCAGTGTTGTCCCATGAAAAGATATAATAAAATATTTACAAAAATGTGAGGGGTGTACTCACTTTTGTGAGATACTGTATATCCCTGCTCATTTGGGAAATTCAGCATTTTAGTTGCCTGATATTGTTCAAACACACAATAAAATGTTATTTAAAAATGCTGGTAACTCAAATTTGACCAAATAAGGGACATCACTGTTATGAGCCAGTTCACCATCTGCTGGCACAAGGCCTACTGACTACGTTACTGAGAAAAATGCATATGCAATTAAATGATTTTGGTCCTTGTATCCTTATTGACAGAGTTGGCCTCCAGTAACGATGCAAGATATGATGCCCTGGTGATCACCAACACAGTGCCAATGTACCCAGCGTTCAAACGTAAGTATTCCAATCGTAAGCATAGTTTGATATGATGGAAAAACTGAGGCATTTTTATGCTATTGAAAGAAGTCAGAAGGTGCTTTGGAGCCGATGACCCGTGTTACATTGCGTGCTGTTTTCCCAGACTTGTTTCAATTGCTTGTCTTGGTTGCTCCTTGGTCTTCATTGTGCTGTTTTTTAGGTGCGTTCTTTAAAAACTCTGGGGCCTTCCAGGAAGAGGTGTATTTATATTGAGATCATGTGACACTTTTGTTGCACACAGGTTCATTCCATTACATTCCAACTAATTATGTGACTTTTGCACCAGAACTGTAATGAATATGAGGTGGTGGATATGCAAGTGCAGACAGTCTTTATTAAATAAACAATTAATAAACAACCAAAAGGCAGGAAAGGAACCAAAAACTAGTCTACAGCATAAATGCAAGCAACTCCCAGTACAAACATAACAGTAATGAGCAGCCCCATAAGACCATGCTTGTATGTATGTAATGTATGTAACTGAGCTATTGAAGTTCACAAATATGCCCGATCAGAAATGCAGGCCAGACTAAAATGTTTTGTCAACAAAAGGTTACCACAGTCCTGTAATATAAAATTCGATTTGATATTATGTGAGTAAAAGAAGTATATTTAACTTTTTAATTTCACGGCATAAAAACAAGAACATCTAGTAGTTATGCTCTCGTTATATACAATAACCCCTAGCAGCGGCTTGTGACCATAGATTTTGGTGGTGCAGGACAACATTAGGAAGACAGCTTGGTAGTGCTGGGATTTGAACTCCCGGCCCTCCGATCAGTAGTCCGACGTCTTGACCACTGAGTTACCACTACCACTATTGGCCATAGATTATAATGTAATGAACGCCGGATCACTCTCTCTGCTCCACTTGTTTGTCATTTCCTGATTGTCTGCTTGTACTCTGACCACAGCTATGGACTGTGAGTGTAATCTAAAATGGTGTGACTGAACTCTTTAATAAACCTCACAGTCACTCTCCAAATTCAAATAAAGCAGCAAAATGTCCGACTTCTGTTTGCTAGTAAAGTATATCTAGACACAGTATAGTTTACTCAGCCTCACCTGGTTCACTCATAATTGATAATGTACTGCCGATTGAATAGTGTGACTATCGTACCCATTTGTGGGCCTTCCCTAATCTGTTGCCACAAAGTTGGAAGCACACAATTGTCTAAAAAGTTGGTGTATGCTGTTCCTTTACTAGAACTAAGGGGCCCAAACATGTTTCAGCATGACAATGCACAAAGAGAGGTCCATAAAGACATGGTGTACCAAGGTTGGAATGGAAGAACTCGGGTGATCCGCACAGAGCCCTGACCTCAACCTCACTGAACACCTTTGGGATGAACTGGAACGCCGACTGAACCCCAGGCCTCCTCACCCAACATCAGTACCTGACCTCACTAATGCTCTCGATTCTGAATGGACAAATCCCAACAACCACGCTCCAAAATATAGCATAAAGCCTTCCCAGAAGAGTGGAGCTTATTATAACAGCAAAGAGGAGACAAAATCTGGAATGGGATGTTCAACAAGCATATACTGTAGGTGTCCACATACTATACTTTTGGCCATATAGTGCATTCTCAGTTACTTTCAGTGCTAAGCATTAGAGTAAACAAGAATAGAAGCTAGCATCAGGAAAACATCAGACATCCAAACAGCTGTTCAAGCTGAATGTGAAGTCTGCCGTGTTGGCCAGAGGGTGGTTATCTGCTCAGAGAATTTAGTGTGTACTTGGTAAATGAGGAACAGCATCACACAGAATTGATTTTGCTCAACAAAGTCTGGTTCAAATGATCAGGTCGTATTGTGTCTTCCACCTACTCAGTCGTTGTCCTGTGGTGAAACGGCCTTCACCAAATCTTGGGGGTGGGGGGAAGGGATCTTTAAAGAATACGCTGTGTGTGTTGATGTCTTTCAAAGCCATGTGTGTGGGCTATGGTATGAGCTCAGGTTATAAACAACCCCTTGAGTGGTGCCTCTGTTTCAGATGTAGTGGTCACACACATCACGTCCCCTAGAGGAAATGAATCCCTGCGCAAATATCTCTATGTGTGCCAGATCTTTTTAAACTGTTCTAGATATTTCAATTATTATTAATCGAATCTACACTGTACAACTCAACATTTATTTAAAAAAAAAAAAAAATTAACAATAATAGAAGAAAGTTATAAAAAGTACCCACACCTGATGATAGTCATGGCTCTCAGAGAAGTGACTCAGAAATTTTTTATTGTTCATATTGTATAGCATAAGAATGACTTTTCACACACTACACAAAAATTGAAACATAAAACAAGTTAAACTTTGCATCTAAACTGAATGGAAAGCTACAACACATATTTAGGGCGATCAAATGGATTAATCTCAGAAACACTCAACACCATATTTTCAGTGTTTGAGGAGGACATGAGTGTGTAAAAGGCTTCACACATTGAGTTATGTGTCTGCTTTCTATTAGCTGGGCTGGAACAGGGAGCGCTGATGTTCCCTTTGAAGAGCTGCCACCTACAGAGCTGTCTCTCTCTCTCTTTTAACTCTCCATGAAATGCCATCTTACCTCTTCTCTTGACATGTGAAATAATTTACTGATTATAATGTGGCAAAATGGCCATTATTTTACTTTGACTGCATATTAGCCTTCATGTCTAAATATCCCTCCATCTCTCTGTTTGTCCATCTGTCTCTGTAGGTGTGTGGGCATATTTCCAGAAGACTCTGATAAAGAAGTATGCCAGTGAGAGGAATGGCCTTAACGTGGTTGTCGGGCCCATCTTCGACTATGACTTTGATGGCCTTCAGGACACTGAAGAGAAGATGAAACAGTAAGAGAATTGAGAAAATTATGACCATTTGCATTGTGGCGGAGGTTTTCCAATGACCTTTTGACTTTTGCTTAGCATATACTGTAAGGAACAGTTTGTTGCTTTTGTAGAGTAACATTGTGAAAGGTAATTTCACCCTACCCCATTCCAAGACCCTGAAACATAAACAAACTAATAACCCCCACTACTAATTTCCATAAAAGTTGGGATTTTTTCCTAAAATGCAGTAAAAACAAAAATCTGGGATTTGTCAAGTCTCTTGAAACTTTAATTAACTGACAAAAGTACAAAGAAAAGATATTCAATGTTTTCACTGATCAACTTAATTGTATTTTATAAATATAAACAAATTTATAATTTGATGCCTTCAACACACTCAAAAAAAAGTTGGGACAGAGTCAAAATAAGACTGAAATGTTTATAGAATATTCAAGTAACACCATTTTGGAGGATCAGGTTAATTGGTAACAGGGGAGGGTATCAGGATTGGGCATAAAAGGAGCATCCACCAAAAGCTCAGTCTTTGAGTCTCATTGCCTGAGAAATCATCATGCTACTGTGATAAATATAACCACATGGGCTCGGGAGTACATTGGAAAATCGTTGTCACTTAACACAGTCCGCCACTCCATCCAGAAATGCAACCGGAAACTCTATTACGCAAGGAGGAAGCCACACATCGACTCTATGCAGAAACGCCGCCGAGTTCTCTGGGCCCGAGCTCATCTCAGTTGGAAAGGCAGTGGAAACGTGTGCTGTTGACAGATGAGTATTTCAGCTTGTTTTCAGGAAAAACGGACGTCGAGTTCTCCAGATGGTAAAAGATGAAAAAGGTCAGACTTTTATAAGCGAAAGGTGCAAAAGCCAGCATCTGTGATGGTATCGGGTGCATCAGTGCCCACGGCATGGGTGACTTGCATATGTGTGAAGGTACCATTGGCGTGGAGGCGTATATTGGGATTTTAGAGAGACATATGCTGCCATCATGGCAACGTCTTTTCCCAGGAAGTCCATGGTTATTTCAGCAGGACAATGCCAGGCCTCATTCTGCACGTGCTACAACAGCGTGGCTTCGTAGACACAGAGTGCCTGTGCTTGACTGGCCTGCCAGCAGTCCAGATCTGTCTCCTATGGCGCATCATGAAGAGGAGAATCAGACAATGGCGACCAAGGACTGTTGAGCAGCTGAAGTCTTGTATCAAGCAAGAATGGGCAAATATTCCACTTGCAAAACTGACCAAAAAAGAAATTCAGACCTGTGAGCTGTGGCAGGTATCATTTATTCCAGAGTAATTTCTGCACAGTGTAAGGGGCACGGATGTCCTTGTCAGTTATTTGGATGCTAAGTGGCCTAAACTGCCCAATACCACTTTATTAATAAATAATTCCCCATTGTATCTAGTATTGATGGAAATAAAGTCATAAAAGCTCTTTGCATGCTTTTGGATTCTCGTGGTTGCACATCTGTGTGAACACATGGAAGTGGAAGTAAGGGACATCACCAGGTTCATCTTTAATACTGCATGTTGTAAAGTGATATTGTGAAAGTGAGTTTGAATATCTGTGTTGCTGTTTGTAGGTATGTGAGCAACTCCATGCCCATCCCTACTCATTTCTTCATTGTGGCGACCAGCTGCCTGGACTACTCGCAGACTGTGGACTCGTGCACCGGTCCTCTGAGTGTGTTCGCCTTCATCCTGCCTCACAGGGCGGATAATGATGAGAGCTGCAATGTAAGACAGACCAGTCTCTTCTATTCACTTCTGTGCAGTTTCTTTTCTTTGCTAGTTACTCACCCCCTCTACCAATAAAAATGGGATGCGGTTAGTTATTTGTTTATTGTCACATCAATAACAACACATGAAATGAAAACTTACCAGACAGAAACAACTCATTAATCCTCCATTTAATAAGAGTACCAGGTTACAAGATGAAGTTGAAGGTCTGAAGAGCAACACACACTCACCGTCCACTTTATTAGGAACACCTGTACATTCATGCAGTTATCAAATCAGCCAATCATGTGGCAGCAGCACAATGCAAAACATCAAGCAGATACAGGCCGACAGTTAATGTTCACATCAAACACCAGAATGAAGAAAAAGTGTCATCTCTGTGACTTTAACTGTGGCATGGTTGCTAGTACCAGATGGGCTGGTTTGAGTATTTCAGAAACTACTGATCTCCAGAGAATTTCACATGCGGCAGTCTCTAAAATTTACACACAATGGTGCAAAAACAAAAAACATTGCGCGGGTGACAGTTCTGTGGGTGGAAACGCCAAATGGCCAGATTGGTTTAAGCCACCAGGAAGGATATACTAACTCAAATAATCACTCTTTACAACCGTGGTGAACAGAAAAGCATCTCAGCATGCACAATACATCGAACCTTGAGGTGGATGGGCTTCAGCAGCAAAATACCAAATTGGGTTCCATTTCTGTCAGCCAAGAACAGAAATCTGAGCCTATCATGGGCACAGACTCAGAGAGTTTTAGGGTCCAGGTGTAATTCAGTTTAGGGGGTTGTTGTAAGAGGATGATCTGATCGCCATCATCGTGTTAATTATTTGAACATGAGCCAACTGACTGGCCTGTTGCTTATCATCATCGAAGCTGCATGACCCCTTGAGCTTGCAGATGAGGCAATATATTACACGAGTAGATTTTTTGTTTTTTTGGTGAACATTTTTGTTTCTCCTGCAGAGTTCGGAGGATGAATCCAAGTGGGTGGAGGAGCTGATGAAGATGCACACAGCACGGGTCCGAGATGTTGAGATCCTAACAGGGCTTGACTTCTACCGGCGCACCAGCCAAAGCTACACAGAGATTCTCTCGCTAAAGACATACCTGCACACATATGAGAGTGAGATCTGAACCACTGCCTTCCCTGCACTTACGTATTCCTCCTCTATCAAATCCCTATCAAATCCTGTCCTGCCCCGTGACATCAGATGGTTAGGTGTATATTTCTATACAAGCCTCCTTTCAACATTCTGTAATGATGATGTGAAAATGTCGCTTTAAAAAAAAAAAAAAAAAAATCCAGCTCTGTGAGTGAATGTCTTTTGGTGAGTGTGATGATGAGAGCATGTGAGTGAGAAAGCCTGTACTGTATGCTCTAATGTAATATTATCTCTCGACACGTACCACTTTTGTGATTTGTTTATGCCTTAAATGAATTTCATGACATTAAACACTTTTGTACTTATATCCTGATCATTTTTTTTTAGGAGAACAGCAGCACCTAGTGGTCATTTAGGCAAACCTCAAAAACCTCATTGTATCATTCTAGCCACAGGAGGGAGCTGTTCTGACAAAGATTAAAACTGCTAGCTTGACAACAATGACTTTTAATTAGTAATGACTGGTCAAAATAGTCAAAGCATACTCCATTTAGCATATAAAATAGACAAAACAATGAAGCCTATTAAAATTCAGAAATATGGCTTAATATCTCGAGTACAACATTTAAAAAAGACTGACTATATAGTGTATATGCCTGCAGAATATGGGTGAAAGAGAATACTGAGACCATTTCCTGTAACATCAATAACAGTTTTGTTCATTCTGTGTGAGTTGTTCATCTCTAAAAGCAGCATAACCTCATTAGTCCATTCATCTAAGGTGAATGCGTTATCTTCTAGTTTAAAGCTCATGTTTGTAGGTTGATTTGTCTGCTTTCTGAACAATTAGTGCTACAGGTTTTTCCCTTAGCAGTACCATACAAGGAGTTTACAATGTTTCTTTTATTAATGGTGAGTAATGATATTCTTTTTTTTTTTTTTTCTTTACATAAAGCAAAATAAAATGAGTTTCCCCAACGTTGTCTTATCAGTGAGCTAATATATATATATATATGGTCTTGTATTACTACAGTGCTCTCCACTAATATTGGCACCCTTGGTAAATATGAGCAAAGAAGTCTGTGAAAAATTGTCTTTATTGTTTAACCTTTTGATCTTTTGTTCAAAAAAATCACAAAAATACTCTGCTCTCATGGATATCAAACAATTTCAAACACAACACCGGTTTATCCAAATAATAGGTGTGTAACAATTATTGTCACCCTTTTAGTCATTACTTTGTGCTACCTCCCTTTGCCAAGATAACAGCTCTGAGTCTTCTCCTATAATGCTTGATGAGGTTGGAGAATACATGGCAAGGGATCTGAGACCATTCCTCCATATAGAATCTCTCCAGATCCTTCAAATTTCGAGGTCCACACTGGTGGACTCTCCTCTTCAGTTCACCCCACAGGTTTTCTATGGGGTTCAAGTCAGGGGACTGGGATGGCCATGGCAGGACCTTGATTTTGTGGTCAGTAAACCATTTTTGTGTTGATTTTGATGTACGTTTTGTATCGTCCTGCTGGAAGATCCAACCAAGGCCCATCTTAAGCTTTCTGGCAGAGGCAGTCAGGTTTTCATTTAATATCTTTTGATATTTGATAGAGTCCATGATGCCATGTATCCTAACAAAATGTCCAGGTCCTCTGGAAGAAAAACAGCCCCAAAACATTAAAGCGCCACCACCATATTTAACCGTGGGCATGAGGTACTTTTCCATATGGCTACCTCTCTGTGTGCCAAAACCACCTCTGGTGTTTATTGCTAAAAAGCTCTATTTTGGTTTCATCTGACCATAGAACCCTATCCCATTTGAAGTTCCAGTAGTGTCTGGCAAACTGAAGATGCTTGAGTTTGTTTTTGGACGAGAGTAGAGGCTTTTTTCTTGAAACCCTTCCAAACAACTTGTGGTGATGTAGGTGACATCGGATTGTAGTTTTGGAGACTTTCTGACCCCAAGACGCAACTAACTTCTGCAATTCTCCAGCTGTGATCCTTGGTGATCCTTGGAGATTTTTTGGTCACTCGAACCATCCTCTTCACAGTGCGTTGAGACAATATAGACACGCGTCCAATTCCAGGTTGATTCCAGTTGACTGGAACTTGTTAATTATTGCCCTGATGGTGGAAATGGGCATTTTCAATGCTTGTGCTATTTTCTTATAGCCACTTCCCATTTTGTGAAGCTCAACAACCTTTTGCTGCACATCACGGTTATATTCCTTGGTCTTACCCATTGTTATGAATGACTAAGAGAATTTGGCCTGTGTGTTACTTCATATTTATACCCCTGTGAAACAGGAAGTCATGGTTGAACAATTTTCTGTTCCTAACCACCCAGGTGTACTAAAAAAATGTAAAATGTCATTGGGAATGTATTTCAAATATATTTTTCTCATATGAATTCATAGGGGTGCCAATAATTGTTGCACACCTATATTTAACAAAGTTTTTTTTTGATAAACCTGTGTTTTGTGTGCAATTGTTTGATATCCATGAGAGCAGGGTATTTTTGTGAATTTTTTGAACAATAAAGACATTTTTCACAGCCTTCTTTGCTCATATTTTCCAAGGGTGCCAATATTAGTGGAGGGCACTGTCAATTTTTTAAATAGCATTGTGCCATCTCATTTATGATGTATTTGAAATGAAACACAAAAAAGATGTGCCCCATCCATTATCCATCCAGCCTGGAGCCTATCCCAAGGGACATGGGGCACAAGGCAGGGGACATCCTGGATGGGGTGCCAACCCATCGCAGGGCACAATCACACACACACACTATGGACAATTTAGAGATGCCAATCAGAATACAATGCATGTCT
Organism: Cranoglanis bouderius; assembly: GCA_023630585.1. Taxonomy (NCBI): domain Eukaryota; kingdom Metazoa; phylum Chordata; class Actinopteri; order Siluriformes; family Cranoglanididae; genus Cranoglanis; species Cranoglanis bouderius. The sequence goes on from CM042544.1 coordinate 8,684,060, forward strand.
TTGGACTGAGGGAGCAAACTGGAGTACCCAAATGAAACCTCCAAGAACATGCACGGGTAGAACAGGCAACCATGTGGTCACTTGGGAATGGCCAATGATGGTATATAAATTCTGTCAGAAATTAAAACAAAGTCTAAAATAAAACAAAGTCAACCTGATTAAACACAAAATACAGTTTTTAAATGATAATGTTATTTATTGAAGCAAAAAAGTTATCCAATACCAACTGGGCCTGTGTGAAAATGTATTTGCCCCCGTAGTTACTAATTCCCCAAATCTATGAAACTGCATTCATAATGGGGTTCAGCTGGACTAGACGCAACCAGGCCTGAATACTGCAAACCCTGTTCCATCAAATCAACACTTAAACTGAACTTTTTCAACAGCATGAAGCGGGTTAAAAGGTCTTACCCAGTAACACAATATGCCAAAATTGAAAGAAATTCCAGAAACGATGAGGAAGAGGGTGATTGAAATACATCAGTCTGGGAAGGGTTACAAAAGCTATTTCAAAGGCTCTGGGACTCCAAAGGACCACAGTGAGAGCCATTATCTCCAAATGGAAAAACTCAGCACAGTAGTGAACCTTCCCAGAAGTGGCCGACCTTCCAAAATTCCTCCAAGCGCACAGCAACTACTCATCCAGGAAGTCACAAAAGAGCCAAGGACAACATCAAAGGACATACAGGCCTCTCTTGCATCAATAAAGGTCACTGTTCATGACTCCACTATCATAAAGACACTGGGCAAAAATGGCATCCACGGAAGTATGGCGAGGTGAAAACCACTCCTAACCCAGAAGAACATTAAGGCTCGTCTGAATTTTGCCAAAACACACCTTGATGATCCTCAAACCTTTTGGGAGAATGTTCTGTGGACTGATGAGTCAAAAGTGGAACTGTTTGGAAGACAGGGGTCCCGTTACATCTGGCATAAACCAAACACCAAATTCCAAAAAAAGAACATCATACCTATGGTCGAGCATGGTGGTGGAAGTGTGATGGTGTGGGGATGCTTTGCTGCTTCAGGGCCTGGGCAACTTGCAATAATTGGCAAAAACATGAGTTCTGCTCTCTACCAAAAAATCCTAAAGGAGAATGTGTGGTCATCAGTCCATAAGTTGAAACTCAAGCGCAACTGGATTATGCAACAAGACAATGTCCAAAGCCTAGGAGTAAATCCACCTCTGAATGGCTCAAAAAAAGCTAAATTAAAGTTTTGGAGTGGCCTAGTCAAAGTCCTGACTTGAACCCAATTGTGATACTGTGGCAGGACCTTAAACAGGGAGTTCATGCTCGAAAACCCTCCAGTGTGGCTGAACTAAAGCAGTTCTGCAAAGAAGAGTGGGCCAAAATTCCACCACAGTGCTGTGAAAGACAGCACTCTTATAACTCTTCCAGTTAACTCTTCCAGTTATTGGAAGAGTTTGGCTGCAGTTATTGCTGCTATAGGTGGCACACCCAGATTGTAAGTTTATGGGCAATTAGTTTTTCACATGGGTGATAGGTGTTGGATAAGTTTTTTTGCTTCAATAAATTTATTTTTATTTTTTTTACTGTATTGTGCGTTTACTCAGGTTGCCTTTGTTTTATGTTGTATTTCGTTTGACAATCTAAAACTATTTAGTATGAGATATACACAAAAACAGAAGAAATCAGGCAAATACTTTTTCACAGCACTGTATTTAGTGAATTTATGATGCAAAGGCTGTTCAAGGTCCATGAAAGAGAGTCCTTGGTGAAAAGTGATGAAGCTGAAGCTTGTGGGAAACACAAGCCCACCCAACACATAAGCATTAAGAGATGGCAACACGCTGTTCTCAGCCACATTAGAATGGACAGACGGCTGCTCAAAGGTCAGAGAAAAGCAGACTTGTAGAGAAAGAGGTGAGGCTGAAGATGAAGAAGTTGGAGGGAAACAAAAACCCATCCATTACTTTAGGATTGTGAGACGGCAGCATGGGGTCTGGGAGGAGAGGATCAGGGATGATACTGGACGGTGGACATAGGTCTTGATGTGTTCATGAAATGTTACAGCTTAAGTATAATATGAAATATTTATGATTGTTGTCCTCACAGGATACACACTTTGTATGCTGTAGCATTACAGTTTCCCTGTTCAAAACCTGTTCCAGCATGACAATGCTCCTGTGCACAAAGTGAACTCCAAAATGATATGGTTCGCCAAGGATGGAGTGGAAGAACTCAGGTGTCCTGCACAGAGCCCTGACCTCAACCCCACTGAACACCTTTGGGATGGAATGCAGACTGCATGCCAGACCTCCTCACCCAACATCAGTGCCTGACCTCCCTTGTGGATGAATGAGCCCAAATCCCCACAGCCATGCTCCAAATTCTAGCGTAGAGGCTTCCCAAAAGAGTGGAGGTTATTATAACAGCAAAGGAGGGACAAATGGTTGTGATGGTCAGTTGTCCACAAACTTTTGGCCATATAGTGTATGTTAAAATGCACACTACATTTTTTTCTTATTTGTCAGTGTGAACACAGGGTTGTGTAGACTTAGATGTAAACCTAAGCACTACACATGAGACATAAATAGAAGCTAACAAATACAGTACTGTACAAAAGTTTTAGGCACATAAAAAGAAATGATGTAGAGCAAAGATACCTTCAAAGTAATTAAATTAAATGTTTCTACATTAAAAATAAAAATACTGTAAAGAGCAGTAAACAGT
>CM042544.1:8691755-8809255 GCA_023630585.1 Cranoglanis bouderius
TGTTATATCCGGTTTCCAAACGAATGAAAATTGAATGCCTTACAACGCTGTGTTGCATTATATCAGAACAGGAGGACACATTTGTAGGTGGCACAAGAGCATTTCATTCCACATTTTATGTTCCTGTGAGTTGGTACTGTGTACTAAGCAAAGTGAAATATTATTTTATGATAATGCTACATGACTCCCTACTGGATGTAAGATTTGCCACTGTGATGTTTTTGTGTCTATTGGCGTAAATATTTCCATGTTTATTTCTCTGCATGTCCAAACCATTACCAGTATCGGAGCTCTGCGTATTGACTGGTCCGAGACTCGCATCCCCCAAGTAACCGAGCAACTTTCAGCGAGCAAGTAATGCGAAAAATCTAAAAGTGTGATGGTGACGTGCTATAGTGTGCACGGGACTATTTTTTAAAAATCCACTCGTGACAGGTCCACACCTCGCAAATCACTAGACCAGGCACCTGAGACATACAGATTTCATGTCTGGGCTATTAGTTCTTTATTCTTAGTCACCTGGCAGACGAGTAGATTCAACAACCAGAGAAAGCAAATACTACTTCCTACTGACTCTTAATGCATGCATGCTACTTATTCAAAATCCGAACGCCTGCTGCACTACACACATCGGCCAACACGTAATATGGCTGACAGTAGAATGATCATTACTGTATAGATTCATTAATGAGCACAGATGACAGAGTGCGAGGAGAGAACACCACAGCTCATATTCCAAACCTCCATGAAAGTCTTTGTCGATGTGCTACATCAAAAACGTTCTCAGGAAAGGATATGGATTATGACTACATGGTCGTTCCCGCCCCAGGAATTCATATACTTGTTTGTTTTCCTTAGTCTGTTTTAATGCACTTAACTACTAGCTCTGGAGTTTCTACAGGAGAAAGGCCTCTGGCAGGTTTGGGGTTACTTACCAGTTTTATCTAGCGGACAAGACAGTTGCCTCTGTGAGATTTCAAGTCTCAGGAAAGAAAGCTCTCGACTGTTTTTGATATGCACCAGATATCAGTTTGCAGTATTCAGCCTTCTTGGAGAATGTGGAGCAGGTGCTTGAGAAGGTGCCTCCTATTGACACCTTAATACTTCTTGTGGAATTCACTGCTTATGTTGGGAAGGGGAGCGGTTGGGAGGATCAGCCTCTTGGATCTGAATCCGAGCAGTGAAATGTTATCAGACTCCTTTGCAAACCATGTATTATCAAAGCTACAGATTGTCAATAACAAACACTTTGCTTAAGCTTATAAGTATACTTTGTACATGAGCACCTTGGGCCAAAGGTTGATTATCGATTTTGTGATGATCAGAATTGAGCCCATTGGATTTATTGTACAGAGCGCCATCCATATTTACCTGGTATACCCGAGAGAACCTCTCGGGAATTGCAGGAATTCCCATGTCCAAAAGGATTCTTCCCTTGCACTGATTGTGCTCTGGGGTATTGAGTCTGAATTGTCCATGTTCAAGTCTTCAATCATAGACGCAGCTGCAAGAAGCTGTGGTCAGAAGGTTTTCTGTGCCTGTCATGGTGGTAACCCTTGGATGTGCTGGTGGCTACCAGTGGTTAGCAAAGATGTCATGTTGAAGAAAGATACCTTATGAGTAGTGCTGATGGAGAGCTCTCCTGATTCAGCTGACTGGTATCGGAGAGCCAGAAGGGCTGAAAGCAAAAGAAAGGGGTTCGGTGTGAATGCAAGCCAGAGGTGACATTCTGAGAAGATTGACATGGCAACCGACCAAGATTCCTCAAACTTTTGGAGAGGTAATTTACATAGAAATAGAATGACATGTTGATGATTATTTATCCGAAACCCACTGACCCAATATGAGACAGAAGATTTAACACATTAGCATGGCGACATACCAAAATGTCTGGAATCTGAAGTGATTCAGAAATGAAGGAACTGTTGGCCATTCCTTTATTTCTAGTCTGATCCGTTTATTTGTTTTGAGGCACGTGATCGTGTTTAACGGATCTTTGAGGATGAATGTGAATCTGTGAATCCAGTTAGAACACCTGACACAAAGCCTGAACAGAACCAGCAAAGGTATACTTGTAATATTTAGGGTTTTCAGTGTAAAATAGGCTTGGATTTTTGAGTTCCACATCATGCGTGCTCATTCCATACGTCTCTCAGGTTGGTGGAAGCTAGAAACTGCCATTCCACTGGCACTGACCGAGCTGGTTCTTGTTTTGTAGTCACATATGAGCCACAGATGCAGAAGTGTAATTTGGCCTTATGAGGCAACGAAGAGAGTGCAAATCAGGGTGGGGGGATGGGAGTAGACAGTCTGAATGTGTGTGTGTTTGCACGTGCGTGTATGTGCATGTGCGCATGTGTGTGTTTGTGCCAGAGGGATCTAAAGAGCCCCCTGCATTTCTCACACACACACACACACACACACACACACACACACACACACACACACACACACACACACACACTCTTCCACTTCCATTTCCCAGAGAGGTTCAACCATGGTGCAGTACTCCCTTTGAACCGATGCAGAATGCAACCTGCAGCTGTCAATATACATGTTTTTTTGGTTGTGTGTGGTGTGTGGTTATTTCCTTACTTGTTTTTTCTATTAAACAACCTCAAGTGATGAAATTATTATTATTATTATTACTATTATTATTATTATGTTTTCAAATCATGTCTCTTTTCCCCTGTCCATGTCTCTCTGATTCCCCTTTTCAACACACTGTCTCCGTCTCTCTCTCCGTTCCTCAGTCATGCAGTCAGTAGAAAGCACTTCCTCTCAGACGTCACCCGATTGTCTAAACTTTGGTGACGATGACTCTGAGGTCTTCCTGTCAGAGGATGAGAGGTCAGAAGTCACTGGAGGTCACAGTAGATCAGCCTTGTCCTCCTCTTCCTCGGTCCTGGGATGGAGCAGCACAGAGAGTGAGCGAGAGAAGGAGAACGAGACGGTCGGAGGCACACAGGGAGACCTGCTGTTTGCCCAGAAAGTGAGGATGTATAACATTTATTTATAAAATGCATACAGTATATTCATATCAATTCAGTTCAGTTATTGTTTTTTGTTCTTGTTTTTTTTATTTATTTTTTTAATTTTATATAGCACTTTTAACAATGGCCATTATCATAAGACAGCTTTACAAAAATCTGTATATAGGGTTAGATTTAGATCCCTAATGAGCAAGCCAGAGGTGACTGTGGCAAGGAGCTGAGCTGACATGAGGAAGAAACTTGAGAGGAACCAGACTCAAAAGGGAACCCATCCTCTTCTGGGTGACACCAGAAAGTGTGATTATGAGTCATTACTCTTCCTCAACTGTATGATCTAAAGTCGAACAGTACTGAGTGAGTTTAAATGGTACTTCAGTATGAGCATCAGGGTCTTTTTTTTTTTTTTTTTTCTCCATTAGAGTTTATAGCTTTAAATGTATAGTATCCAAGTGAAGTTCTCAACTGGATAATGAATGAGACTTGGGTATTGACTGGGTTTTCAGTACATGCAATCTTTAGGCTATCCAATTGGACACCATTCACAGCAGTCTTTTTAGAGTACGATCCAGAGTATGATACAGGTTAGTCTCACAACAATCTTTTGGCTGTCCGTGTAAGGATATCCTCAGCAACAGCGAGTGATTCAGGTGAAGGAAACTCCAAGCAGAAGTAGATCAGGATCAGCATAGATCAGGCAGGTCCAGTTGCAGAAGGAGTCAGGGTCACTGGCATCTCATCAAGCAGCAGGAGTAATGTTTATCTCAACAGCAAGAGAGAGAGAGAGGTGGAAAGATTGAGAGTAGATTATTAGGTATGGTCTTTTCCTACAGTGGTTTAAGAGGATGTATGTTATGCTCAAAGTACAAGCAGGGACTCTGGCAAGACTAGGTATGACAGCATAACTAAAAGGAAGAGCCAGAAGGTAACACAGGCAGCAGGGTAACCTTTGATTGAAGCAGGCATGGTGGATCATAGAAGACCAAAAGTTTACTCGGGTACCGTGGTACGAGACCAATCAGTGCTTTATAGACCATTGGATATGATTTGGCTTTAGAAAGGATTCTGGCTGCTGCATTCTTGACTAACTGGAGCTTGTTTATGCACCTACTGGAATGTCCAGAAAGCAACGCATTACAGTAGTCCAACGGAGAGGTAATAATAGCATGAATTATTTATTTATTTTTTCATTATACGTGGACAAAGGTGTACACACCCCTGTTAAAATTGCAGGTTTTTGCGATGTAAAAATTGACACCAAGATATTGTAAATCATGCCAGATCTTTTAATGTGATCTAGCAACCAACAAAATCCAAGTGAAAAATAAATGGAAGTGTTTAGGGGAAAAAGAAAAAAACATACAATAATCTGGATGCACAAATGTGTACACCCTTTTATATCTTCTTGGTTTTATCCGACTGCTGAAGCCGTGGTCCTTAAAGAGCTTACAAAGCATGTACCTGATCTCAGTGTCAAAAGGTATCAATCAAGAGAGGGGTACAAAAGAATTTACAAAACATTAGATGTACCATGGAACAGAGTGAAGGCCATCATCAACAAGTGGAGAAAATTGGGCGCCACAGTGGCATTACCAAGAACAGGACGTCCCTCCAAAATTGATGAAAGAACAAGATGCAAACAATTGTCCTCCACCATTGGCTGCAGACTATTGGTTGCTGACTCTACAATTACCCACTTTGCACAATCCAATAAGATAAAATCATGGTGGATAAAACTAAATCTCAGTCATATACAGTTTCCAAAATATGCTGTTTTATTCTGGAGTACTGATGGGAAAAAAAGCATCATGATTTCTGTTTCTTGTATGATATCAGGTCTTATAGGTTTGATCTCATATCCTTTAAACGTAATGTGATGGCTAGTTTTGTATGTTTGCATTTAATGCATGTACCCCTCTCTCTCTCTCTCTCTCTCTCTCTCTCTCTCTCTCTCTCTCTCTCTCTCTCTGTGTGTTAGTGTTTGGAGCTTCAGGGTTTCATCCGACCGCTTTTGGAACTTTTGAACGGACTCAAGAAAGGACGATTTGACAAAGGTGATTTGTGAGCATGTGTAAGGTTTCGAGCAAGTTTCTGTCTTTGCCTAGAGAAACATGAAAACTGGAAAAACTTGAAAACCAGCTAAAAGTGCCAGACTTTGCAGAGATGTAAGGAGCTGTTTCTGGGACAAAATAAGGCTCATGATGAGGGACAGGTGCAGGTCATGATCACGGTGTGTTCAGGCAACACAGGGTATTCTGAAACTATGAAGGCTACACAAACTCTGAAGACCCCTTGTCTGTATGAGCTATTGCTCACAGGTTTTCAGAATAGATTTTCAGGAGTGTTGCGCAAGATAATAATAGACAGATGCAGCTCCTACCAGATCCAATAGCTAACTAATTTTAGCGAACTACCTAAAAGGTTCGAAGACTACCAGTACTGGGGGACAAAAGTATATTCTTAAACCAGTATTGTACTAAGAAACTAAGTATGATAGCATTAGGTTGCTTTCCCACTTTTCTTTTCCTCATAAAAATGCACTGGAGCACCTAATGTGCTGACAAAAATCATTATTTGTACTGTGTAAACATTAGAGCATCCTAGCTAATATCAGCTAGATAGATTATATTAGATAGATTATATCAATCTTTTTTTCTTTTTTCTTTTTTTTTTGCACAATTACAGAAGTTCCAACTGCACAGCTGGTGATATTACACCTCTCCCTACTCTTCTTAAACCTGCAATAGTGGAAATGCTCATATTCTGTCTTTCTTTCAGCTGACTTTTTTGGTCGGTTGCATTGTTTATTGCGATATTTCAGAGTGGAAAATCGCAATTGGGGAAAATTCAACATTGCACACCATCATGAACATTATATGCCACAATATCACCATAGATACAGTGGGTATAGAAAAGAATAATCTATCCCCTTTAAAATAATCACATTTTGTTGCTTTTCAGCCTGAAATGAAGACGGACAGTTTTTGTTTTATCCAGCTGTATTTACTCGGTGCAACTTATAACATCCATATGAAAGATATAACACCAACATGTCAGAAAAAAATTAAAAAACAATCACTGAGTTGGAAAAAGGATCACCCCCTTGCTTTAATTTGCCTTAATTTTTTAATTACAGCCTTTAATCTGTTGGGATATGTCTCTACTCACTTTGCACATCTAGACTTTGCAATATATACCCACTCTTCTTTGCAGAACTGCTCAAGTTCAGTTAAATTTGATGGTGATTGTTTGTGGACTGCAGTCTTCAAGTCATTCCACAGATTTTCAATGGGGTTTAAGTCTGGGCTCTGACTAGGCCATGCAAGGACATTCACCTTTTTCTCCTTCAACCACTGTGTGGTCAGTTTTGCTGTGTGCTTTGGGTCATTGTCATGTTGGAAGGTAAATCTTCTTCCCATTGACAACTTTCTGGCAGAGGGCAGCAGATTCTCCTCAAGAATTTGACGGTATTTTGCCACATCCATTTTCCTTCTATCCCGACAAGTGCTCCAGTCCCTGCAGCAGAGAAACACCCCCATAACAGGATATTACCACCTCCATGCTTTACTGTAGGCATGATGTTATTTGGATGGTGAGCTGTATTGGATTTCCACCAGACATATCGTTTGGTGTTTAGACAGTGTCTTGCCACCCATAGTTGATTTGTAACTGTTTGCTTCAGTTACACTACAAAATGCTGCAGGAAAGCAATTTTTATGCTGAGCTAATCAAAATGACCACAGCTGATCACAGTTGAAAGTCAAATGGCTTTGTGTGCCATTGAGAAGGTGATTAGCTACACCTTATTGAGTTTACAAGTCATTTTTAGGAGGGGGGTGATCCTTTTTCCAACTCAGTGATTCCTTTTTTTAATTTAAAAAAAAAAATTTTCTGACATGTTGGTGTTGTATCTTTCACTTGGATGTTATAAGTTGCACTGAGTAAATACAGCTGGATAAAACAAAAACTGTGTCCGTCTTCATTTCAGGCTGAAAAGCAACAAAATGTGATTATTTTAAAGGGGGGTGATTCTTTTCTATACCCTTGGTATTCTCAGGAAGAGGATAAAAACTTTATTAAGGATTCAGTTGAATTCAGTAGTTCAGTATTAAATTAAATATTTATGCACATAATTAGATCGTCCCACTTTTAATTTGAATCCTGTTAGTAGCCTAGTTCATTGGACTTCGGGGACAAGCATTATGGCATTTACCCGTTGGGCTAGCTAATAAATTTATGATTTGCCCAGCCCTGACTTTACATATGGCTGCTGTGAGTGTTTAACCTTCAGTGAACCCGGAGTAACATTGGAAAACAGAATTCAGCAAGTAATACAGGAGATGAGGCACATGTGAACAGAAACTCTGTAAACTCTATTTCTTACTGTAATCTGAACTTGAGTTAATTAATAGTATGTTGATGAATATGTTTGCCATTCATGTGTTGAGTGGTGCAGCCTCAGGATATGTTTGAGGTCTGTAATTAGCATTGCATTGTGTGTGTGTGTGTGGTTGAGCGTGAGTGAGCAGACAGGATTTCCTCTGCTTAGATCTCTCTGGACCGAGTCTCGGTTTGTACTGTGGAAAAAAGTTCACTAATTGGAATTAATAATGTGTTACTATAATATAATACTATAATATATACTATAATGTGTTAATAATGATACTACAACCCCAATTTCAAAAAAGTTGGGACGCTGTGTAAAATGTAAATAAAAACAGAATGCAACGATTTGCAAATCTCATAAACCCATACGTTATTCACAATAGAACACAGAAAACATTTCAGATGTTTAAACTGAGGCAATGTACCATTTAAAGAAAAAATAAGGTAATTTTGAATTTGATGGCTGCAACACGTCTCAAAAAAGTTGGGGCGGGGGCAACAAAAGGCTGGAAAAGTTACTAAAAAGAAACAGCTGGAGGAATATTTTGCAACTAATTAGGTTAATTGGCAACAGGTCTGTAACATGATTGGATATAAAAAGAGCATCTTAGAGAGGCAGAGTCTCTCAGAAGTAAAGATCTGCAGAAGTTCACCAATCTGTGAAAAACTGCATCTACCATTTGTGGAACAATTTCAGAATAATGTTCCTCAACGTAAAATTGCGAAGACTTTGAATATCTCATCATCTACAGTACATAATATCATCATCAAAAGTTTCTGAGAATCTGGAGAAATCTCTGTGCGCAAGGGACAAGGGCGAAAATCAGTGTGTCACTGCATTAAAAACAGGCATGATTCTGTAATGGAAATCACTGCATGGGCTCAGAAACACCTCCAGAACTCATTGTCTGTGAACACGGTTCGCCGTGCCATCCACAAATGCTGGTTAAAGCTCTATCATGCAAAGAAGAAGCCATATGTGAACATGATCCAGAAACGCCGCCATCTTCTCTGGGCCAAAGCTCATTTAAAATGGACTGAGGCAAAGTGGAAAACTGTTCTGTGGTCAGACGAATCGACATTTGAAATTTTTTTGGAAACCATGGACGCCGTGTCCTCTAAACTAAAGAGGACTAAAGAGGAGAGGGACCATCTGGCTTTTTATCAGTGCTCGGTTCAAAAGCCTGCATCTCTGATGGTATAGGAGTGCATTAGTGCCTATGGAATGGGCAGCTTGCACATCTGGAAAGGCACCATCTATGCTGAAAGGTATATACAGGTTTTAGAGCAACACATGCTTCCATCCAGACAACGTCATTTTCAGGGAAGGCCTTGCATATTTCAGCAACACAATGCTTAACCACATACTGCATCTATTACAACAGCATGGCTTCGTAGTAGAAGAGTCCGGGTGCTGAACTGGCCTGCCTACAGTCCAGACTTTTCACCAGTTGAAAACATTTGGTGAGCCATGAAATGAAAAATACGACAAAGAAGACCCAGGACTGTTGAGCAGCTAGAATCCTGTATCAGACACGAATGGGACAACATTCCTCTCCCAAAACTCCAGCAACTGGTCTCCTCAGTTCCCAGACATATACGGATTGTTGGTAAAAGAAGAGGGGATGCTACACAGTGGTAAACATGGCCCTGTCCCAACTGTTTTGAGACATGTTGCTGGCATCAAATTCAAAATTACCTTATTTTTTCCTTAAAATGGTACATTTCCTCAGTTTAAACATTTGATATGTTTTTTATGTTCTATTGTGAATAACATATGGGGGTTATGAGATTTGCAAATCATTGCATTCTGTTTTTATTTACATCTAACACAGCGTCACAACTTTTTTGGAATTGGGGTTGTACTATATTATTATATAGATAGTAGTAATTGTTGTTTTACTCAATGACAAATTGGGTTTCAACCAGTTTAAGTTGTGGGTTATTATATTGAGTTCTCAACAGTGATGGAATGGAAATGTGTTTCTGTATTAAGGCCTTTAATTTAAGTAATTGCTAATCAAGTGGCTAGACTTTGTGCTGATCAATTTTGGCATATCACAATTCTGACCTTTCTGTTAAAGAGAGTACATAATACAGTAGAGACCGCAAACTAGCAAGTACAATGACTTACTAGAGCTAAGTTTCACTTGTGTGCCCATAATCCAAAAATGTAAAGATAAACCCTTTTTTATATAGTACTTACAGTGAGAGAACACATTACACCCCATTATACACAGATACCCCATGAAAATTGTTGGGTTTTCTGACATATTTGGACGATCAAACATTTGATCATCTTTGAAACCGTGCCTATTAATAAATTTGATGTACTTGAACAAAACCACAAGGAAAATGAGCTTTTTCAATCATTTATTCAACAGAAATATCAATAGATGTGATATTCTTCTGTGGAAAAAGTAAGTACACCTTAGGCCTCAGAAGCTAGTATTGTCCCCTTTAGCAGAAATAACTTCTTGTAGGTGTTTTGCATAATTGTCTACCAGGCTTGCTGGAATTTTTGACCACACTTCCATGCAATATTCTTTCAGTTGCCAGATGTTTGAGGGTTTTCTTGCATGTACTGTCCGTTTCAAATCCCCCCCACAGCATTTCAATGGGATTCAAATACAGGCTTTGACTAGGCCATTCCATAACCCTCCATTTCTTCTTTCTGAGCCATTCATTGGTGGATTTGCTAGTGTGCTTAGGATCATTATCCTGTTGAATTATCCTGTCAGCTTCAACTTTCAGACAGATGGCCTCACATTATCTTCCAGCACTATTTGATATGATGCAGACTTCATAGTTGAATCAATGAATGCAAGCTGCATTCTGAGGCAGGAAAGCAACCCCAAACCATAACATTTCCTCCACCATGCTTCACAGTTGGCCTCTCCTGAAAAGCTGTCTTTGGTCTGCACCAAACATACCTGCTGTTAGTGTGACCAAACAGCTCTATCTTTGATTCGTCTGTCCAGAGCACATTATTCCAAAAGGCCTGGTCTTTGCCTATATGTAGTCTTGCAAAGACTTTTTCCCGGCACGCCTCCCATGCAGGTCACATTTGTGCAATCTCTTTCTGATTGTAGAAGCATGCACTTTGACACCAGTTGACAACAGTTGCAAGACTTACTAGTAGATCCTGTGAAATTTTGGGGTTCTTGGAGACTTCTTTTTGCAGCAGAATGTCTGCTCTTGGGCTGAATTTGCTGGGACTGCAAGTTCTGGACAAATTGGCCACTTGTAGATTATTTTCCTTACAGTGGAATGATGTATTTCAAATAATTTGGAGATCTTTTTAAATCCCTTGTCAGACTAGGCATTCACAACTTTTTTTTTTTTTTTTCTGAAGGCCTTATAGAACTCTTTTTAGATCTTGGCATGATGACACCACACAACTCAATAGCAAAGGGAACAACAGACACTAGATATGAGAGGGGTATAAATAAGACACTCCCTAAGCAGGTTCTGATCACTGGTACCCAATCTTGAACTGATTCAAATTATATGGATTTGAAGGTGTGATGAATGTATGGGTGTACTTACTCTTTCTATGTGATTGATATATTTTTTTGTTAATTTAAATTGTGAAAATTACTATAAAATGTCATTTTGATAGTGTAACGGCTTTATTAATAGTCACTGTTTCAAAGAGGATCAAATGTTTGTCCAAATATGTCCGAAAAACTATTTCCATGGGGTGTACTTATTTTTTTCACATGACTAGATATTTGAATTTTTCAACAAATTCATTATTATAATCTGTTCTTCTGCCATAAAATATATATCCTTAACCTGATCCATCTCCATCTTTTCCACCAAGCATTTGAGCAAATGTGAGATCCACCCTTTGTAAAGTGAATGCACACAGGACTTGTTGAAGAGTGCCTGGCTCAATGACTTATTACGAAAAAAATGTGTGGAAAATTAACACTGGCACAAAAAATTTAGCTTTTACTCCGTTCTGGGCCAGGGATCGATCAACTCAAAGACTTGTAGCGAGAAGATTAATAGAGATACCTCCTATCTATTCATGACTGTGGGGAAAAATGCACTATATGGCCAAAAGTTTGTGGACACCTGACCATCACACCCATATGTGGTTTTTTCCCAAACTGTTGCCACAAAGTTGGAAGCACACAATTGTATAGAAGGTCTTTGTATGCTGTAGCATTACAGTGTCTCTTCACTGGAACCAAGAGGCCAAAACCTGTTCCAGCATGACAGTGCATTTGTGCACAAAGTGAGGTCCATGAAGACATGATTTGCCAAGGTTGGTGTGGAAGAACTTTAGTGTCCTGCACAGAGCCCTGACCTCAACCCCACTGAACACCTTTTCCTTTGGGAACTGGAAGGCCAACTGTACCCCAGGCCTCCTCACCCAACATCAGTTCCTGACCTCATTAATGCTCTTGTGACTGAACGGGCAAAAACCCACAGCCAAATCTGGAGTGGGATGTTCAACAAGCACATATATGCATGTTTATGGTCAGGTGTCCATAAACTTTTGGCCATGTGTTGGAAGCTAACTATCTTTTTGTTAACATCTTTGTCCAGAAAGAACTGGTCTGAAAGTGTAATAATAACCATATTTAACACCATATACAGTTGCAATCAAAATTATTCAACCCCCATTGCAAATCAGGTTTATTGTCAATATTTAAAGAATTTCAGCTGTTTGCAGTGAACAAATCAAACAAAAGCAATTGAAATAGTTCAACACAACAAATGCTTCAACTGTTTTCCTGAAGTTCAACTGAAAATGCAACTTATAATGACTTGTCCAGTTTAAAAATTATTCAAGCCCTTCATGTCAAGCATCTTTAGTACTTAGTAGAGCACCCTTTTGCTGTTCTGACCCGCTGCAAACGAGATGAATAGCCAGACACCAGCTTCTGGCAGCGTTCCTGAGGAATCTTAGCCCATTCCTCATGAGCAATGGCCTCCAGTTCAGTAATATTCTTCGGTTTGTGTGCTGCAACCGCCTTCTTCAAATCAAAAAGTCAGGTGACTGTGATGGCCCTGTAGAATCTTCCAGGACTTCTTCTGCAACCAAGCCTTGGTGGAATTTGAGGTATGCTTGGGCTCATTGTCCTGTTAGAAGGTCCAATGACACCCAAGCTTCAGCTTCCTCACAGACGGCATGACGTTTTCTCCTAGGATTTCCTGATACTTCAGTGAATCCATCTTGCCTTCCACACGCTGCAGGTTTCCAGTGCAAGAGGATTCAAAGCAGCCCCAGAGCATCACTGAGCCACCACCATGCTTGACTGTGGACAGAGTGTTCTTTCTTCATTCTTCTTTCTCCAGACATACAGCTGATCCATCGAGCCGAAAAGTTCCAGTTTTATTTCATCGCTCCACAGAACAGAATCCCAAAACTTATGTGGCTTATTTATATGATTTTGAGCTGACTTTTCTTGTGCTTTTGGGTCAGTAGTGGTGTACGTCTTGGAGTTCTGGCATGGAAACCTCTGCGTTTAGTACGTGCCTAACTGTGCTCACTGAAACCTCAGTGCCTGTTGCCACCAAGTTTTGCTGCAGGTCTTTTGCAGTCACTCGAGGGTTTTTCACAACCTGCCTTCTCAAAAATCTGGTTGCAGCCGTTGATGGCTTCCTTTTTCTGCCCCATTCAGGTATTTCATGTATTTTCTGCCCCTAGCTAGTTCAGGTATTTCATGCGTTCCAGCTCAAGCACACCTGGTGCAACTAATGAAGCCCTTGATTAGTTGCATCGGGCGCTTAAGACAACACCTGTTTTGCATATTTGTGCTGTTGTGAGGGATTCTTTTCAGGGGGTTGAATAATTTTGAAACTGGAGAAGTCATTATAAGTTGCACTTTCAGTTGAACTTGGGGAAACCAGTTGAAGCATTCGTTGTGTTGAACTATTTCAATTGCTTTTGTTTGATTTGTTCATTGCACACTGCTGAAAGTCTGTACATTTGACAATAAACCTGATTTGCAATGAGGGTTGAGTAATTTTGATTGCAACTGTAAGTATTAGTTATTTTCTTGCTGTGACTGCACACTGCTTAAGATCACCTGAAGAGATGTAGCAGAACAGACATGTTGGTTATTTCTGTCTTTGTATGAGGTATTACTGTTGAATAGTATTAATTGCATCTGCCTTACTTTTGCTCATGTGTTTCTTTGACAGGCCTAAGCAGTTTCCAGCAGAGTGTGGCCATGGACCGAATCCAGAGGATCGTAGGAGTGCTGCAGAAGCCACACATCGGGTAAGTTAACTAAACAGAATGAGCTCTACATATGCCAGAAGGGCCAGTAGGGTCCTGGACACATTGATCAGCATCAGCATTGCAGAACAGACACACAGCCAATAACGGTCACACCATAAAAGCAGCATCAAGCAGTTGAAGAATGAAGCTAAATTGAGGACAGGAATTGTGTAAAAATGGCATATTGTACAATTTAAATATCATCAGTACACTGAGTAAAGGCTAAAATGAATGGACATTCAGGCAGAAATGCATTGCTGTCTAGTGGACACCTGTTATCTTTTCTAGAGATTGTTGCTGCCAACGTGCAAAACGATAACAACTTCCTCCTGTGTGAAGGATACATCCGAAGCTACTTTATGGTCCAAATTCATGTAAAACCTCACCAAAATTTCAACTCGACATGACTTACAGATATTCTCGGATGCAGACCATCTGACGCAGTGATTGCAATTGAAATGAAGGTCGTGTTGCATGCAAAAATTTTATGCATAGTTTTAAAAAGGGGAAATTCCTTTATCTACCAAATCATTTTGGGCAGGTCAGATTTGCCAAGTCCTAATATAGAGTATGTATGAAATGGAAATACAATCTTAAGGGATGACTGCATGCAGGCCTGAAGATATTATTGTGTAATACATTGCTGACGCATATAGCTGGTGGGGATTTGGGTTACATGTTGATGGACAGCAAGATATTAAGGATTTGCAAAACTTGAGGAAAGAAATCAGTTTGACTGAGGATGCGTAATGTTCCTAGTAAGAGCCTGGAGCTTTTGCAACACAGTATGAGGGTAAAAGCCCAAAACAGGCCACAATACTGCACTGTCAGAAGGAAAAACTGCTGTTTCTGGTCTCCAGGACTAAAATTATGTCAATTTTTCCCTCAAAGGTACATTAGGGGCCTCTGGATGAAAGACTCCAACGACAAGCGATTGTACCCTCAAATGTACTGAACCTTATTTCCTGAAAAAATGCAAAACCCCTATTTAATTCTTAGAAAATGTGTTCACTGATGCACATATTGTTATACTCTTGGTTTTACTATCCTTTTTTTTTTTTTCTCCAGAGAGAAGTATTTGCCCACTCTGCTGCAGGTGGAGATGATGCTAAAGCTCTGGTTCCCTCAAGTAAGCCTTCAGGTTACAGGAACAAGTGTGTCTGGACAGCTTTCAGGACAGGGCCCATCCAGCAGCAGCACACCTCCGCACAAGCAGAAAGACCAACTGCACATTCCGGTTAAGGTCAGCACACGCACACACCCCAGAGTTTCCGTTAGCCGGTAAATACAGGTTTCTGACCATTAAAAATTCAAAAGCTGTGAATCATGAAGCTTATTAAGCAACATCACAAACTGAGCCCATAGGTAATGCTCTTTGAATCAGATCAGTTTTATGCAAAAGTACTGAAGATGTCGCTGTTTAAAAAGGAAAGCATGAACTAGGACACAAACAGCAATCTAAATAATCAGAATCGTTCAAATGGGCTAATCAAGTTAAATGCTCAAGATGACTTTAAGGATTTTGTTAACCATATCTCTCGCAATCTCTCTCTCCACAGAAGCGAAGGCTAAGCTGGTCAGACACAGACTCTTCCCCTACTCCAACTCCTGTTTCATGTAAGTGCTTCCACATAAAAGGTCAGGAGAAAGAACAACAAAGCCAGGGTTTGTCTGTTAGCTCTGCGCCAGCATCCCACGTCGATCAATCCGATAGGAACAGTGAGGAAAAGTCAGGACCCAATGGCCTCCGTTGGACTGAGCCAGGCCTGACATGGGTCCACGTCGCCCCAATCCTTTCTCCACCCAAGTCTTGTCCTTCCCTCAGTGTGAGAGAAGGTGGAGGCAAAGACATCAGAAATGGCCACTTTCTACTTGCACCTCCTTCTCCTCCGGCTAGCAGGAGCAGTCCAGCAACACAGGACAGCTCCATCTCCTCGACTACGCCCTGCTCCGAGCCAGTGACGTACCAAATCCAGCCAGAGATGGTGACTCGGACAGAGCGGCGGAGTCAGTCTCCTCCAATCACAGAGCAGCTTTCAAGCCTATTACAAACTTAATGTGTCAGAAACAAACACAGACAACAGAGAGACTTGTTTGGAAGACTTTTAAGGTTTTTTTTTTGTTTGTTTGTTTTTTTAAATGATTCTTTTTTTTATGAATATTTTTTATGAATTTTTAGGCAGCTTAGCCTTTGTAATGTTGTGCTTTGAAAATGATGATCAAACAGCAATGGAGGCCCATAAACATAAATATCAGCAGCAATGTGACTTGCTGATCCAGCAGGTGTGTGTGTGTGTGTGTGTGTGTGTGTGTGTGTGTGTGTGTCCGTCCGTCCGTCCGTCCGTCCGTCCGTCCGTCCGTCCGTCCGTCCGTCCGTCCGTCCGTCCGTCCGTCCGTCCGTCCGTCCTTCCTAGGAACTTGGCTGTAGGCATGTGTCGCTATTAAGTTACCTCATAGCAATTGGCCAACATTTCATCACGGTGGACGAAATCTTCAAAATGATTCGATAACAAAATCTTTTTGTTATTTAGAAACAAAAATTCAGTAGCAGAGTTTATTAGGACCTCAATAAGAAGATCCACAGAACCATGCCCACAACACACAGGACCACACTTTTCCTGTCTGTTTCAGAAGGGAAATCATGGGAGGGGATGGACTGCAAAGGAACAAAGTTTCCAATGAATACAAGGAGTAGCACGAAATATCAAAGACGTATTTTTTTAAATGTTATTTGGAGTCCCATTCAGACAAGGCACATTTCGGTTACTAGGAAATGTTGTTTTTCCCCACAATAATGGCACACTGCAGTAGCATAGATTAGTAATAAAAATGGCCATCAACCTCTGCAAAATATATTAGCATTGTGTCTCATGCTGCGTACCTGTCTACTACTCTAGACTGTTCTTGTATTCTAACACTAGCACTGTTAGTGCTTGAAGTTTTCAAAACTCTCATGTCACCAGTTTGCCTACTGGATTTTCTGATGGCGGCAGAAAGTTTTCAAGAGTCTGCTGGTGGCTTTGTGGATGCAGTGGTTGTTATATGAGGTGTCGACGGTCACTGTAGGGTCTTGCTGAAAAAGTTAATGCTGGCTATGATTAGAAAGGTGTGTGCACAGTGCATCGCAGTTTGCTGTGTTTGGGGCTGCGTAGTCGCAGACCGGTCCGAGTACGAATGCCGACCCTCTGTCCACCACCGAAAGGCCCTACAATGTGCATGTGAGCAGCAGAACTGGACCATAGAGCAATGGAAGAAGGTGGCCTGGTCTAATGAATCACATTTTCTTTTGCATCATGTGGACGGCCGGGTGCGTATGCGTCGCTTGGAAGAGATGGCACCAGGATGCACTATATGAAGAAGGCAAGCCGGCGGAGGCAGTGTAATGCTCTGGGCAGTGTTCTGCAGTGTTGGGTCCCGTTGATGTCAGTTTGGCACGTACCCACCTACCTACCACCTAACAGCACGGTCTGGAGTGTAATATTCTGCTTATATCACAGCAATTTGCAACAATTACAAGGTTTTAATGTTCATTCGGGGTTGGCAGGTCTGAATTAGCATTAGGACAAGTTGGTAGAAAGATATGAATATTTAGAGAACTTGGAGAACCTGAATCGGAACGGGCCGAGTGAATTAGGACAGAGCTTACCATGTGCCGATTTGAATTATATTTGCAGATACAGTTTACCTATAAATAATTGTAAATTATATCATTATAGTCCACAAATAAGACGTTTTGGAATCAGTGCAATATGTAAACAGTGAGGAAGGATTGTACAGTTTCACGTGGTCAAAGAACAAGTCATCAAAACAAATGCTATGTAAGCAGGATTATTATTATTATTATTATTATTATTATTATTATTAAACTTTGCATTAGGAAAAAGGGAGAACAGAAAAGGATTAGGCCAAGAGTTGGAACATGAAGTGCAAAAAGGATAAATAAGAAATGAGAAAAGATTAACAAAATAGAGTAAAAGCTGCAATAAGAGAGGAAGGGATTTAGAGTCCCAATAAAGGAAGGAAGAATTGTAGGGAAATACAAAGAAAATGCCCCCCCCCGAATTCCTACTCGTGACCTCGGGATAGTCTTCTCAACTACAAGTTCAGCAAGTGACATCAAATCAATAGCTGTGCACAGCATCAGCAATAAACAAAGTGCAACTTTTGGCCTCTAAATGAATTGTGGTGTGTGTGTGTATGTGTGTACATATATGTATTTTATATATATATATATATATATATATATATATATATATATATATATATATATATATATATATATATATATATATTACACACACACACACACACACACAAGTATTTGCTTTAGATCAAACAACATGCAGACATATTCGCTGGTTACATATATAACACTGACGATACAGTTCACTGTTTTGAGGAGGAAAAGATACATCACTCATCACAGTAAGAGAAACATGAGGCGTGCATGGTTTTCCCCAACTTCGTAGGTTGTATGCACAGAGGTTGAAGATGACATCATTCCGAGCTTAAGCATTTAGGGCTTGGGGCAATGGTAGCTCAGTGGTTAAGACGGTGGACTACAGCTTGGAAGATCGTGAGTTCAAATCCCAGCGCTGCTAAGCTGCCACTGCTGGGCCCTTGATCAAGGCCCTTAACCCTCAACTGCTCAGTTGTATAAATGAGAAATGTAAGTCGCTCTGGATAAGGGTGTCTGCTAAATGCCGTAAATGTAAATGGAGGGCAAAAAAAGACCATTTGGGGAAACACTGGTATAAATGGGGGGGGGAAGAGAGGAATGATTGTAGAGAATGGTGTGCAAATAGGATTATAAAAAAAAAAAAAAAAACTGAAGAAGCGTAAAACATGGCGAAAGGCCAGTGTTTCCCAAATGAGTTCATAGGCATTCCAAGACACCTGTACCAGGTATTTAGTGGTCTTGAATTTTTGGTTTAAGTGTGTTGGGACCTCCAAGCATTTGTTTTCCCAAAGTTGTACAGAGAGCTCTTGAAGGCCGACCCATATTCTTTATTTATTCATATGTTCATTAATGCTTTTTTATGTTAGTTCGGTTATTTATTTATGTGGCCCCTGGCGTGAGGGGCGCTTCTTGTACAGATTTTTTAATTTTTTTTTTTTGCAGAGGCTTTGAGTGACATTAGTGTCCATATTAATGGAAAGAAAGCAAGGGAAACCTGTGCCTTTTCATAAACTAGGATATGTGTGCAATTTTTGATTTTTAATTTTTTTTTTATTGTACCTAGGACATGCTTATTACTTACACACACCTGCTTCAGATGTCGGAGTCCACTAGAACTGTTTCAGCTTGATTTCATAAGTTATTTCTCAAACAAGAATCTATTATTCTTCGCTGATGTAATACAAACAGGGATGGTAGCACAACATATAGAGGACCGTACCAATGGTCTCCATTTTTTTTTTTTCTCAAAATTTTAAATCCCTTTACTGAGCATTTCCTTGCCCTTGTGCATATTTTTCATAATTGTGTATAATTGTCTGCAAAAATAGTTACGTCTGTTGATTATCATGCTTTGTTGTATAACTTATAAGCGCACAGGCCTAGTTGGAAGCATACCATTTAACTGATGTACAGCAAAGCAGAAGTTTGAAACATTTAAGCAACAATATACTCAAAAAGTATTTCTATTACTTATAAGCTAGTTATGGATCTGTCTTGAAATACTAATTGGAGCACTTGAATCATTTATGGAATAAAAGCAGTTATTGATAGTGGACTCTGACTTCACAGCATTGTATTGGTTTGAATGACACAAAAAATCGATGTGCTGCTACAGTCTTTGAAAAATGATCTGTAATGCTCCTTAATGCTCTTGTGCTTTTTAAAAAACAAAAAAACAAACTTTTTCCCCCACATGTAGTGGTTTTGTAACAAATGATTGCACTTATCTTTGTGTTTCTCTTCTCCACAGTCCAACTAAATTTGTCCTGTCTATCTGTTTATCTCTGTATTTTTATTGTTCTTTCTACTTTTTTCAGTCGTTTAATAAACAAACCATTTTGGAAATAATGTTTTCTAATGTACATTGTGTGATTCTGAGTGGATTGTGTATGTGAGGTTTTGTGTTCGTGCAAATTTCTTTTAAGCACCAGGCGCATGGGGACTAAAGACAGTGTGGGGACAAGAGTTTTGTCATGCATTGAAACACAGAGGAAAGACTGGAGAGGAGTTAAAATATGTATCTGAGAAGTACATTTCTAACATAGCTTCTGCACAACCAGTACAAAAAAGGTCAGATTTTCTTGAGTCTTATTTCTTCCATTGAAACCCATGTTCAGTTGGCAGATGGATTTGATCTAACATTTTTATTTATTTATTTATTTATTATCTAACACTCAGTTTGTACATCGAGTCCATGCCAGCTTGAGTGTACGCTTTCATTAATGCAAAAGAGGAACACACCAAGTATGTAAGAATGCATACACAGTATCTCACAAAAGTGAGTACACCCCTCACATTTTTGTAAATATTTTATATCTTTTCATGGGACAACTCTGACGAAATGACACTTTGCTACAATGTAAAGTAGTGAGTGTACAGCTTGTATAACAGTGTAAATTTGCTGTCCCCTCAAAATAACTCAACACACAGCCATTAATGTCTAAACCGCTGGCAACAGAAGTGAGTACACTCCTAAGTGAAAATGTCCAAATTGGGCCCAATTAGGCGTTTTCCCTCCTTGGTGTCCTGTGACTCGTTAGTGTTACAAGGTCTCGGGTGTGAATGGGGAGCAGGTGTGTTAAGTTTGGTGTTATCGCTCTCACACTCTCTAAGATAAGATAATAAGATAAGAAATATATTGTCACTACATGATGCAGGAAAATTAGTCCATGCTTTCGTCACCTCTAGGTTGGATTAGTGTAATGCCTTACTGTCTGGATGTTCCAGTAGGAGCATAAACAAACTCCAGTTAGTCCAGAATGCAGCTGCAAGAGTCCTTTCTAGAACTAGAAGATATGACCACATCACCCCTATCTTATTCACACTACATTGGCTCCCAGTGAAATTTCGCATTGATTACAAAATACTACTATTGACTTATAAAGCACTAAATGGCTTCATGCCACAGTACCTAAGCAAACTTTTGGTCTTTTATGATCCGCCACGCCTACTTCGATCAAAAGGTGCAGGCTATTTGTTGGTACCTCGAATAGTGAAGGCTACAGCAGGGGGAAGAGCTTTCTCTTACAAAGCCCCACAGTTATGGAACAGCCTTCCAATTAGTGTTCGGGACTCAGACACAGTCTCAGTGTTTAAGTCCACACTGAAAACATATTTGTTTAGTCAAGCCTTTCGTGAATAGTTTTTTCCTTAGGTAAAGGAGCAGACCTAGAGGTCTCACGGGCATAGTGTATTGTGGTGAACTGGGATGTTTGGATGCTGTCGCCCCCCCCCACTTTCACGCATTCACTCAGGTTTGTTGACGGTGGGGTGGCTGGCTGCCTTTTGTCCCAGGGAGCCCTCATGTCTGTGTTATCTTCTGGCTCTCCCTTTTAGTTATGCTGTCATAAGCTAGTCTTGCCGGAGTACCTGCTTTCACTCACGTCCTTAACACGTGAGTGTCAGTACACTGTCCTTAACCAATATGGGACAATATGCAAGCATCTCTCTCTCTCTCTCTCTCTCTCTCTCTCTCTCTCTCTCTCTCTCTCTCCCCTTCTGTCGAGCTACACATGATACTCCTGAGATGCCAGTGATCCCGACCCCTTCTGCTCTCTGGACCTGCCTGATCCATCCTGATACCCTACTTCTGGTTGGAGTTCTCATCAATTGGAAGTCACATGCTGCTGCTGAGGATGGCCCCACACGGTGCAGCCTAAAGATCATTTTTTAAAGATCAGATTACTGAGGATGGTATCACATAAAAACCCTAAAGATGGCTTTGGACCTCAATTCATATGAACAGTTATGCTATGATGGCTAGGACTGCAATTGCCACAAACAGTTGGCACTCAAGTCTCCATCAGTGAACAGTGGTGAAGTTCAACAAAACAGACTTCATATAAAAACTGTAATGAATTCTCATGGTTTCACAACTGCTATTTGACCATGTAGTACTGGTACATTTATAGAAGTGATTTGTTTATTTATAATTGCACTATCCGGTGTCACCCAGATGAGGATGGGTTCCCCTTTGAGTCTGGTTCCTCTCAAGGTTCCTTCCTCATATCATCTCAGGGAGTTTTTCCTTGCCACTGATGCCGCTGGCTTGCTCATTGGGGATAAATTCATAAATTTAAAATCTATGTCCTGAATTTATATACTTCTGTAAAGCTGCTTTGGGACAATGTCCATTGTTAAAAGCGCTATACAAATAAACTGAACTTGAACTTGAACTCATACTGGTCACTGAGAGTTCAACATGGCACCTCATGGCAAAGAACTCTCTGAGGATCTGAAAAAAAGAATTGTTGCTCTGTATAAAGATGGCCTAGGCTATAAGAAGATAGCCAACACCCTGAAACTGAGCTGCAGCATGGTGGCCAAGACCATACAGCGGTTTAACAGGACAGGTTCCACTCAGAACAGGCCTTGCCATGGTTGACCAAAGAAGTTGAGTGCACATGCTCAGCATCATATCCAGAGGTTGGCTTTGCAGAATAGACATATGAGTGCTACCAGCATTGCTGTAGAGGTTGAAGGGGTGGGGGGTCAACCTATTAGTGCTCAAACCATACGCTGCACACTGCATCAAATTGGTCTGCATGGCTGTCGTCCCAGAAGGAAGCCTCTTCTAAAGATGATGCACAAGAAAGCCTGCAAACAGTTTGCTGAAGACAAGTAGACTAAGGACATGGATGTCCTGTGGTCTGATGAGACCAAAATAAACTTATTTGGTTCAGATGGTGTCAAGCGTGTGTGGCGGCAACCAGGTGAAGAGTACAAAGACAAGTGTGTCTTGCCTACAGTCAAGCATGGTGGTGGTAGTGTCATGCTCTGGGGCTGCATGAGTGCTGCCGGCACTGGGGAGTGTACTGTGACATGTACTGTAACATACTGAAGCAGAGCATGATCCCCTCCCTTCGGAAACTGGGCCACAGGGCAGTATTCCAACATGATAACGACCCCAAACACACCTCCAAGACGACCACTGCCTTGCTAAAGAAGCTGAGGGTAAAGGTGATGGACTGGCCAAGCATGTCTCCAGACCTAAACCCTATTGAGCATATGTGGGGCATCCTCAAACAGAAGGTGGAGGAGCGCAAGGTCTCTAACCTCCACCAGCTCTGTGATGTCGTCATGGAGGAGTGGAGTGGAGGACTCCAGTGGCAACCTGTGAAGCTCTGGTGAACTCCATGCCCAACAGGGTTAAGGCAGTGCTGGAAAATAATGGTAGCCACACAAAATATTGACACTTTGGGCCCAGTTTGGACATTTTCACTTAGGGGTGTACTCACTTTTGTTGCCAGCGGTTTAGACATTAATGGCTGTGTGTTGAGTTATTTTGAGGGGACAGCAAATTTACACTGTTATACAAGCTGTACACTCACTACTTTACGTTGTAGCAAAGTGTCATTTCGTCAGTGTTATCCCATGAAAAGTTATAATAAAATATTTACAAAAATGTGAGGGGTGTACTCACTTTTGTGAGATATTGTAAGAATGTACAGTACTGTGCAAAAGTTTTAGGCAGTTGTGAGAAAAATGCTGTAAAGTAAGAATTCTTTCAAAAATAGTTAATGTTAATAGTTTATATTTATGAATTAACAAAATGCAAAGTGAGTGAACAGAAGAAAAATCTACATCAAATCAATATTTGGTTTGCCTTCAAACCAGCATCAATTCTTCTAGGTACACTTGCACAAAGTCAGGAATTTTGTTGGCCTGTAGTCAGGTGTATGATTAAACAATTATACCAAACAGGTGCCAGTGATCATCAATTCAATATGTAGGTTGAAACTCAATCATTAACTGAGACAGAAACAGCTGTGTAGGAGGAATAAAACTGAGTGAGGAACAGCCAAACTCAGCTAACAAGGTGAGGATGCTGAAGACAGTTTATTGTAAAAAGGCATACACCATGGCACGACTGAGCACAGCAACAAGACAGAAGGTAGTTATACTGCATCAGCAAGGTTTCTCCCAGGCAGAAATTTCAAAGCAGACAGGGGTATCCAGATGTGCTGTCCAAGCCCTTTTGGAGAAGCACAAAGAAACGGGCAACGTTGAGGACCATAGACGCAGTGGTCGGCCAAGGAAACTTACTGCAGCAGATGAAAGACACATCAGGCTTACTTCCCTTCACAATCGGAAGATGTCCAGCAGTGCCATCAGCTCAGACCTGGAACCCTGGTACACCCATCTACTGTCCAGAGAAGTCTGGTCAGAAGTGGCCTTCATGGAAGATTTGTGGCAAAAAAGCCATACCTCCAACGTGGAAACAGGGCCAAGCGACTCAACTATGCACGAAAACACAGGAACTGGGGTGCAGAAAAATGGCAGCAGGTGCTCTGGACTGATGAGTCTAAATTTGACACATTTTGCTGAAGGGCTGGAGAGCAGTACACAAATGAGTGTCTGCAGGCAACAGTGAAGCATGATGGAGGTCCATTGCAAGTTTGGGGCTGCATTTCTGCAAATGGAGTTGGGGATTTGGTCAGAATTAATGGTCTCCTCAATGCTGAGAAGTACAGGCAGATACTTATTCATCATGTAGTACCATCAGGGAGGCATCTGATTGGCCCAAAATTTATTCTTTAGCATGACAACGACCCCAAACATACAGCGAAAGTCATTAAGAACTATCTTCAGTGTAAAGAAGAGTCCTGAATAACAAGGAGTCCTGGATCACAGGGTTCTTCAAATCTGCAGAGTGTACCTAAACTTACCTGCCTGTAATTTTCTAGTAAATCTGAAGACCTTGGTTAGCTTGTTCAGGTGTGTATGATTAAGGTTGGAGCTAAACGATGCAGGACAGTGGACACTGAGGGCCAGATTTGGAGAACCCTGATCTATCATGTTGGTACAGGTGTGTAGTTTGTATGCGTAAATAGATTTTATCCAAATATGGAAGTACAGTGTTCAGTTGGGTGTTTTACAAATGAACAGTGTCATAATTAGAGCTTGTGGATTACTAGAAAATTATGGGCAGGTGAGGTTTGAGGTTGGAGCTAAACTATACAGATTTGAAGAACCCTGTGATAGATTCACTGTTGCCAATATCAAATGTAGTAACATTTTAGACCTCATTTACACAAGCATAAACTTTTGTATGTCAATCATAAATATAATTTCTGTAAAATACTGTTCATTTTTATTATTTGTTATGCTTATATCACATCTGTTCATTTCTCAAAATGCATGAATAAAGCAGGCTTTCCCCCCAGAATTCTACTAGCCTTAGCTTTGCAACCAGTGGGATCTCAAACTCAAAATGCTTCTATAGAGGACTTATTTCTGTGAAATGTTTAGGTTCGTATCTGGTCCCCCACCAGAGATATTCAACCCGAAAGTGGAATTCAACCCTTTTGGGCATGAATTATTTATACTCATAGATAGATCGATAGATAGATAGCTTTATTTATATTGCTTTATATAGCCGAGATATTGAGGTTTCAGGAAACATCTGTTTAACCAAAATTTGTTGTGTGCCATGATGCATAGATGGCCATCGTAGTTAAACCAAATAAAACTGGTGGTTTTGCAAAGTGAGAAAAATTACAAATGGTCGAGCAGCCTGTATTGGACCATTTGAGATGGAATGACCCACTTGCAAAATAGGGCAAGTAGCCCTATGATATCATTATGCTGCCCTGTTGTGCTGCATGAGTATGAAAATATGTGGCGGTTGGCTTCACGTGTCTTGGAGGAAGCAGATGCTAGTCCCACCCTCCCAGGTTGGTAGATGTCATGTGATAGGGGAGCGTTAGCTAGTGGGTGAGAATGGTCAAGACCAAGTTGGGGAGAAAATGGGGGAACCCATAAAGATAAAAAATGGTTTTATCAAGAATTAATGCACAACCCCACACTGTACTTAGTGCACATCCATTTTGTACAATGGGGATCTTTCCTTGTGTTTTTTTTGTTTGTTTGTTTTTTTTCAGTTGGAATGTATGGTTTGTACCACAGGAACTCTGGAGCAACCTTACTTGCTTTTCACTCAGCTGACAATCTTCTATCTTCGTTATCACCTGCCCTGGTCTTCACCAAGCCTGTTGCCACAGAGCAGCGGAAGCCCTTCAAGGTCATATTGTCACTGCTTGTTGTACAGAAATGTGTGCATTTATAACTGTGACATCTACAAGGTGCCATAAAAGCCTGTACCACCATTTTCTGCTTTTGCGGTGATGTACAGTGATTTAAGCATGTCTGCCTGGTCCACATGCCCATGTTCATGTTGTAGTCAGCAATAGCATGGCATATGAATTTGCATTCCATCCTTCTTTTTCATTGTGACCTCAGTGAAGGATGCAGGACTATGGCTGGTGACAGGGAGGTTACAGCTCATTCATCTTTGCAACTGACAAAGGAAATTCCATCAGAAGAAAACAGTGACATCAGAATGTCCCCTCTGGAGCTCCCTCTCAGTTTTCATGGCTGGCTTATGCTTTCTATGGGGCTTTGGGCTAGAGATTATGTTTTTTAGGGAGAGCACATCATTTACAACGTGTGCCCTTTTGTCAGTTTGTTGTTTTCCTGTAATTTTTCCTTTTTCCTTTACTAGGATTGTGTCTGCTAATCCTGTTTGTGGAACCCTAACTTATGTATCTACCAAACCTATTAGAGGAGGCATTGGTACTATGTTTATCAGACTTATTGAAGGAGGTGTGGTTTCTATGTCTATCATGTTCTATTGGAGGAGGTGTGTCTTCTGTGTCTGTCAGGCAAGTTAGCAGACATGTGGCTCCTGCATCTATCAGTCGTAATGGAGAAGGTGTGGCTTCGGTCTCTATCAGTCTCTATTGTAGAGCTTCTGTTTCTGTCAATCCTGTTGACGTACTTGATGCTTCTGTGTCTATCAGTCTTAATGGAGGAAGTGTGGATTATGTGTTTATCGGGTTTATTAGATGTGCTGCTTCTGTGTCTATTGGGCATATTAGAGGAGGTGTGGCTTCGGTCTCTATTAGTCTTCCTGGAAGAGGCATGAATTCTGTGTCTCAATCAGTCCATTTGGATGATAGTTGTTTCAGTTTATCAGTACTAACAAAAGAGACAGTGGTAGCTCAGTGGTTAAGTGGTTGAACTGCTAATTGGAAGTCATGAGTTCAAATCCCAGCTGCCAATGTTGGGCCCTTGAGCAAGGCCCTTAACTGCTCAGCTGTATAAATGTAACATGCTATGGATAAGGGCATCTGCCAAATGCTAGAAATTACTTTTTTTTTTTTTTTTAAATCCATCAGCCCTGTTGGAGGAAGTGGCTTCTATTTTTATCTGTCCTATTAGAGGAGACATGCCTTCTATGCCTGTCTCAATTGGAGCAGAGCGGTGAACCACGAAGCAGAATTAGTGAGCTAACTTTGGGTTAAACTCTGGCTTGTTTGTACCCAAAAAGTGGCACTCTTTTCAGTTGGGTAGGTCACTGTGGCAATTTAGTGTATGTGGTTAATCTGCTCTAGACTTGTACATCTATGGGTTTTACTGAAGTAGGCATGACGACATTGTCTATCTCTTTCTACTGAAGGAAGCATGGCTTTTGTCTCTATAACTCTTAATGGGGGAGGGCTGGCTTCTGTGTTTGTCTGTCCTATTTGCCAAGGCATGGCCTGTGTGTCTACCAGTCTTATTAGAGGAGGTGTGTCTTCTGTGTCTATCAGTGTGGCCATGCACAAGCACATCAAGTTAAAATGTGAGATTCATCAATGGCCATTGTGTACAGCTGTGTGTACTTTTTTTTTTTTTTGGCATCCGTCTGTCTTGGGAGACAAAGGAACTCTGCGCCATGGTTCAGTTTGTTGTTGAGTTGCAGAACCTTCTGTGGCTGAACAGTCCGATCCTGGATCGGCAGGCTCTGTTGCAGTTGCTACAGGTGAAAACCGCGCCTGGTTTTGAGGGCACTGATGCTGCCCTCTGTCGTCTGTGCTCCCTCCTCTCTTCCCACTGCTGGTCTCTTCTCTCCTCACTCCTCTTTGTGCATGCTTTCACAGCACTTCTCCAGCTGTTGCGGTCTTCAGCCACTGACTCCCAGCCTGCTGGGTCGATGTCGCCTGCCCTCATATCTCGCTTACAGACATCCTTGAAGTGTAGAACAGGTCTTCCTGCAGGTCTGGAGCCAGTGGCGAGCTCACCGTACAGGATGTCATTGGGGATCCTCCCGTCTTCCATCCGCCTGACATGGCCGAGCCACCGAAGGCGACGCTGGGTGAGCAGTGCATACATGCTTGGGGTTCCCAGCTTCTCAAGAACCACCTTGTTCGGGATGTGGTCCTGCCAGGTGATCCCCAGAATTCTTCTGAGGTTGCGCAGGTGGAAGGTGTTGAGCCTGCATTCTTGGTGGGAGTACAGAGTCCATTATTCGCTGCCATAAAGTAGCGTACTGAGCACACAGGCCTGGTACACCTGCATCTTGGTGTTGGTAGTCAGTGTGTGGTTGTCCCAGACCCTCTTGGCCAAGCGAGCCATGGCTGTTGCTGCCTTGCCGATTCTCTTGTTGAGTTCGGCGTCCAGGGAGAGGTTGCTGGACATGGTGGAGCCGAGGTATGTAAAGTCTTCCACGACTTCAAGGGTGAAGTTGCCGATGGATATGCTTGGGGCGTTGCCCACATCTTGGCCCATGATGTTTGTCTTCTTCAAACTGATGGTCAACCCGAACTCTCTGCATGCATGCGCAAAGCGGTTGATGAGTCGCTGCAGTGCCTCTTCAGAGTGTGCCGTCAGAGCTGCATCATCAGCGAAGAGCATCTCTCGTATGAGAACCTGACGCACTTTGGTCTTAGCTCGAAGGCGGGCGAGGTTGAACACGCTGCCGTCACTTCTGGTGTGGAGATACACTCCATCCTCTGACTGGCTGAACGTGTAGGACAGCATCAGGGAGAAGAAGATGCCGAAGAGTGTCGGAGCAAGAACGCACCCCTGTTTCATGCCGCTCTTGATTGGGAATGGGTCCAAGGAAGAGCCGTCGTACTGTACGGTGCCCTGCATGTCTTCATGAAAAGACATGATCATCCTCAGGAGCTTGGGGGGACATCCAATCTTCTGCAGCAGTGTGAAGAGGCCTTTCCTGCTGACCAGGTCAAAGGCCTTGGTCAGGTCAATGAATGCGATGTAGAGTGGTCATCGCTGTTCGCGGCATTTCTCTTGGAGCTGACGTAAGGAGAAGATCATGTCGATGGTTGATCTTCCAGCTCTAAACCCGCACTGTGCCTCGGGGTATACACGCTCCGTGAGCGACTGCAATCTGATGAGGACTACTCGGGCGAAGGCCTTCACAACAATGCTGAGGAGGGAGATTCCACGGTAGTTGTTGCAGTCGCTGCGGTCACCCTTGTTCTTATATAGAGTGACGATGTTGGCGTCGCGCATCTCTTGGGGCATTGACCCTTCTTCCCAGCACTGTTGCAACAGCTGGTGTAGGTGGTGAAAGAGAGCAGTCTTCTTTCCCACCTTGAGGATTTCAGGTGGGATGTCATCTTTTCCTGGAGCTTTGCCACAGGCGAGGGAGTCGATGGCCTTGCTCAGTTCTTCTACAGAGGGTGGAACGTCGAGCTCCTCCATGATGGGTAGGTTGGCGATGCTCTCGGCAGCTGCGTCTGTGACCACGTTCTCTCTAGAATAGAGCTCCTGGTAGTGTTCAGCCCACCTCTTCATCTGTTTGCTGTGGTCTGTTATGATTTCACCGGCAGCTGACTTCAGAGGCACGATCTCGTTTACGCTTGGGCCGAAGGCTCTCTTCATGCCGTCGTACATGCCGCGAATGTTGCCACAGTCAGCAGAGAGTTGGATGCTCTGACAGAGGTTGAGCCAGTAGCCATTGGCGCAGCGCCGAGCGATCCATTGGGAGTCGTTCCTGGCCTTCCTGAGTGCAGTGAGTGTCTTCTCGGAAGGCTCCCTCTTGTAGTTGATCAGGGCTGCTCTTTTGGTCTCGATTGCTGGCTCTAGATCAGCGATGCCGGCTTCAAACCAATCCAGGTTTTGCCTCTCTCTCTTGCCAAAGGTGTCCATTGCGGAGTTATAGATGGCATCATGGATGTGACTCCATCTCTCTTCAGCATTAGCAGCAGGGCAGTCCTTGAGGGCATCCTCGATGGAGTTGGCGAAGCGTTCGCACAGATCTGGAATTGCCGTTCTGGCAGTGTTGATCCGAGGGCAACCTTTCTGCTTAGATCGGTGGATCCACATGGGCTGGAGACGGACTTTGCTGCCAACCATGGAGTGGTCGGTGTCGCAGTCGGCACTGTGGTAAGTGCGTGTGGTGAGAATGCAGTTCAGTGAGGGTCTCCGAGTGATGACGAGGTCCAGCTGGTGCCAGTGGCGGGATCTGGGGTGCCGCCAGGATACTCGGCGGTGCGGCTTGGTGGCGAAGAATGTGTTGGTAATGCAGAGGTTATGGTAGGAGCATAGCTCAAGGAGCCTCTGTCCGTTCTCATTCAGCTTGCCGATGCCGAAGTGGCCGATGCAGCTGGGCCAGGAGTTGTGGTCAGAACCCACTCGGGCATTGAAGTCGCCAAGCAGATACAGGTGTTCTGTGACAGGGATGTCTCTGATGGCGGTGTCAAGCTCCTCATAGAACTGGTCCTTGGTCTCGGCTGAAGAGCAGAGTGTGGGAGCGTAGATGCTCAGGATGTTCACTGGGCCTGAGGAAGTTGACAGACGAAGAGACAGGATGCAGGCTGTGCCACTGGGTGGTGGTTCTACAGTGGACAGTAGAGGATTTTTCACTGCGAATCCAACGCCATGCAGTCTTGGTTCCTCGGGTTCCTTGCCCTGCCAGAAGAACGTGTAGTTCTGTTCTCTGAGGCTGCCGTTTGATGCAAGTCTGGTTTCCTGCAATGCAGCGATGTCGATGTTGAGCCTCGTGAGCTCATGGTCAATGATGGCTGTTTTTCTGAAGTCGTTGACCTGTTGTAGATCGTTGGAGAGGCCAGGACACATTGTCCTGACATTCCAGCTTGCTAGTCGCAAGGTTGATGGTCTTCCTTTTCTTCTGCTTTTGCCTGGTGCAAGGTTTGCAGTCTGCTTGTCGGTCTTTTCCCTAGCTCCAAGCACCCATTGAAGCAGGCAGACTGTGGAGGGTCAGCACCTTTCTGGCTGGGGGTTGCCCAGCTTGAGGCGGGTGGTAGCTGACCAGTGGGACTGCGATGGTCCCTCCCACCGTTGAAGACAACCCGTAGCGCCTGGACCTACGCCAATCGGCCCTGGATTATAACTCGTAACTGCTGTCTCCCGTGTTGTTTCTGATGCTGTAGACAGCAGCACTGAAGTGACCTCTCCAGGGCGCAGGCCTGGGCGAAGTGTATGGAGATCCTGGGCTGCCCGGACGTCAGGATCCCCCTCTCGGTCTCGCTGGTGTTACCCAAAGGAAAGCAGAGCGATACATTTGGCACCAGTTTGGCTGCAGGAGCTGCCGGAGAGAAGTCGTAGTCAACATCCAACCGCCTTAGGGGCTCCACTCCGGATTTTGTTTCTGGGTTTACTCCCATAGCCTTTTCTCCTCCCGAAGATATCCACAAGGCAGTGGAGCCATAATCCAAAGGCTGGGTAACATGTGACAGTTGAAGTTCTTCAACCGCTGTGGCCGGTGACCTTCGTCAAGGAGGTTCATACGCCCAGTGGTGCTGTGTAAACACCACCCCTCACATGGTTTAGCCCGCCAGCTGAGGCGTTTCCCAGGGCATGGCGCTTGGAGCCAGCATGTGAGGGATTTAGGGGATGGGTGAGGACCAGTGATGCCCATCCACCCTACCAGGTAGGATGCAGCGTGCCAGAGACCAAAGGTACTGCCTCTCCCCAGAGCCCCCTATTCCCCAGCTGTGTGTACACACTTCTGATAAATACCAATTTTCTAGGGTGCACTGGTGGTTCTTATGCACAAATTTAGAACTTGTTCTACACACACTTTGATAAATGAGACCCCTGGTCTTGAGGTAGCCATGCTCCTTTAACTCCCTGTAATGAGTGTGCAGTATAACTGCACATCAACTTGATCCACTTATATCTGGAATATACAGGGAGAGAGTTTGTAGAAATATATAAACAGGAGATTTGTGTTGGGTTGTGTGGGATCAGTAAAAAACTATCAGCAATGTACTGCTTTTTAAATAATTAAATGCTGACTTCACATCAGAAGTGAATGTAATTCCCACTTGCATCACATTTCACTTTCATCAGTGAGTGGGGATTGTGCCATGCTAAAATGCAAACGCTGTCAAATCACAGCCCTAAGCCATACTTCGAGGCCTGGTTGTAATTGGAGAAGGGGAGAAATCTGTTAAGGCATAATTTTCCGTGAGGTGTACAGTCGAACTTGGCGAAATGGCCCCCCCAAATTAGTCAACATCCATGAATCAGTATTTAGGTTTTGGTCCAGCGATCAGGTCTATATTTTCAAAAGAAATATTGATGCTGGCTTGACCTGTCCGCATCAGGCGTGAGTGAGTGGCCTGTTTTATTTAAAGAACAGGGATCTATTAAAGTCTGATCTTCACAACACACGTTTGTGGAAGTGTATCATGGCACGAACAAAGGAGATTTCTTAGGACCTCAGACCTCAGAGTTGTTGATGCTCATCAGGCTGGAAAGGCTACAAAACCATTTCTAAAGAGTTTGGATTCTACCAATCTAAAGTCAGATACACTGTGTATGGATGGAGGAAATTCAAGACCATTGTTACCCTCCCCAGGAGTGGTCTACCAACAAAGACCTCTCCAAGAGCAAGACGTGTAATAGTCCATGAGGTCACAAAGGAACCCAGGGTAACTTCTAAGCAACTAAAGGCCTCTCTCACATTGGCTAATGTTAATGTTCATGAGTCCACCATCAGGAAGGAGAAAACCACTGCTCTCCAAAAAGAACATTGCTGCCCTTCTGCAATTTGCTAAAGATCACGTGGACAAGCCAGAAGGGGATGCCTTATGTTTTGAGAAAGGAAAACACTGCATAAGAACCTCATCCCATCTGTGAAACATGGTGGTGGTAGTATCATGGTTTGGGCATAATTTGCATCTGGGCCAGAACAGCTTGCCATCATTGATGGAACAATGAATTCTGAATTATACCAGCGAATTCTAAAGGAAAATGTCAGGATACCTGTCTGTGAACTGCATCTCAAGAGCAAAAAGTGTCAAAAGTTAGAAAGGTTTGACCAACTGCTTGATCTCAGTAGAGTTTTGCTGCATAGGAGCTATGGAATGCAAGCCACTCTAACCAACTACTGCTCACACAGGGAAACTGATTAACTGACATTTTCAGTTGGAAAGAATTCGAGCATATGGTTAGAACAGAAGCTCCACTTGTACAAAAACAAGCAGGTTCTACAACACCTACTATTTGTGTACTATTATTGAACGTTGTATTTGCAATTAACATGTAATGGATTTTTATATAAATATAATTACTCATAATTGATACTGATAAAGAAATGGTATGGTAATATATATATATATATATATATATATATATATATATATATATATATATATATATATATATATATATATATATATATATATATTATTTATTTATTTATTTATTTATTTTTTTGAAGATTGTATGAGGGGTCAAGGGGTCACCACCAAGTTGCCCCTGAAAGCAAATATTTTTAAGGCTTACTTCCAGACTTATTTTTTAGCTGTTATCCGACTGATTGTTCTTACCAAGAGTATTGTGTTTGTGTTGTGCATGTAACATTCTGCCACAGTGTATAATTGCAGCTGAGTACATGTGCAAGCCAGTAAAAGCAAGCACACGTCAGAGCAGTGCATTGAATGCATTGAAGGTTTTGCTTTTCAGTGTGGCATGTTGTCCACATAAACAAAAATACCCTTTGTGCATTGCATTATGTCTGTGTATGTTTCAGTGCAGGTCTGCATATCAGGCTTGCATAGTGGTAGGCTCACCCACAAAGCATTCACTATGTATGTTACCAACAGCCAACCACACACACACACACACACACACACACACACACACACACACACACACACACACACACACACACCCCCCCCCCCCCCGCCCTTCCCCCCTTATCTCCATGCAGTTTTTGGCAGACCCCCCCATCCTACTACCTTCCCTCTCTCTTCTCTAGACTGAATAGAAAACGGGCAGCTTTAAAGGGAGAGGCTGGAGTGTGTGTGTAGGACATTGCAGAGAAGCAACTGTTGTTGTTTTTTTTTTATTTATTTATTTTTTTTTTAAATGGCTGTTTTTAAACAATTCATCATTTAATAAATTATATAAATATATTCAATCATTCTGTGTAGATGCAACATTTAACGCCTGTGGCATTTTGGCAGCAGAAGCTTGATCAGGGAGATCTTCCCCTTCCATTCACCTTTTTCCTCCTCTTTTCATACCTCTCACAGTGTCACTTACCGTTGCTATGGTGACAGAACGCAACTCTGACTGTTCTTCCCATGAGTCAGGCCTCTCCATTAATGACAACCATCACAGGACCACCACTGAGCAGATATTATTTGGCCAGTGGGCAATTTTGACCACAGCAGTGACACTTATGCTGTTTTCGATGCGAAGTTGCTCTGAGAGAGCAAACAAAATACTTGTTTTTGTGGAGGTGGCCATGTTTTTTTTTCCCACTTCGCATGTCGAACATCCCAAGGTGGGAAATGATACTTGCTAATTACCACTTATAAGGCACCACCAACACAGCATGTGGTAGTATTGGAATGTCTGTTGGGGTTTTAAGCACAGTGTAGGTGTTTCACTGTGTTAGATTTACTGAAAAGACCCTGTCATCCTAACATGGTGCAGACATTATTATGCTTGCCAATCAGATTCAGTCAGATCACTATCTGTGGGACTTCTGTTGAGGATGGCAGCTGCAGCTTGCAGTGCAAGATCAAAACACATTAACCTTTTTACAGGTTTGGAGACAATGAGCTTGTATGCTGGGGCTGTAGAGTTGTGCCATGCTGGGACAGGATGCACTGGTCTGCGACTGGCCTCATTAATGCTTTTCCTCCTGGTTCCACTACTGCTTTCACTGACGGTCAGAACACCCTGACAACTTCCTTTCTGAGTAGATCTGCTGTATCAATTGGACAGATATGGCACCCTTATCCAGGTAATCTTTGGCTGTGGGTTTGAACCCACTACATGAATGGCCAGCTGAGTATAGTAACCCAGTAGTCCAGAAAGCACTCCTGAATGTGGGTCTTACTATATGCCCTTTTGTAGAAGTTGTTCCATGAATAACGTGCACCCCACAGCCTGGATCTGTTGCATTTACAGATTCCCCAAATATTCCAGACACTGCTAGACAGTAGCAAATCCCCTTCTTCATTAAACGTGCATGTGGATGCTCTCTCAGCACATCACAGCACCTTGGATGTAATCTCTCTCAGGCCGCATAAATATTTATAACAACCGTTCTAAAAGGGTGTAGCACCTTGTTTCACTAAGAGAAGCCCACGGGCTGTACCCCTTCTTTTAGGGTCCCAGAAGGCTCCTATCTATGCAAGGTGCTGAGCTGAGGAGGGTGTCTCTGAAGGCTGACTTTACCAGTCACTTCAGCAAAAAGAGAGGGAGAACTACAGCCGTGGCCAAAAGTTTTGAGAATGACACAAATATTAATTTTCACAAAGTCTACTGCTTCAGTGTTTTTAGATCTTTTTGTCAGATGTTACTAATTGTTACTGAAGTATAATCACAATCATTTCATAAGTGTCAATGGCTTTTATTGACAATTACATGAAGTTTATGCAAAGAGTCAATATTTGCAGTGTTGACCCTTCTTTTTCAAGACCTCTGCAGATCGCCCTGGCATACTGTCAATCAACTTCTGGGCCACATCCTGACTGATGGCAGCCCATTCTTGCATAATCAATGCTTGGAGTTTGTCAGAGTTTGTGGGTTTTTGTTTTTCCCCTCGCCTCTTGAATATTGACCATAAATTCTCAATGGGATTAAGGTCTGGGGAGTTTCCTGGCCATGGACTCAAAATGTCGATGTTTTGTTCCCCGAGCCACTTTATCACTTTTGCCTTGTGGCAAGGTGCCCCATCATGCTGGAAAAGGCATTGTTCGTCACAAAACTGTTCTTGGATGGTTGGGAGAAGTTGCTCTCTGAGGATGTTTTTGTACCATTCTTTATTCATGGCTGTGTTCTTAGGCAAAATTGTGAGTGAGCCCACTCCCTTGTCTGAGAAGCAACCCCACACACGAGTGGTCTCAGGATGCTTTACTGTTGACATGACACAGGACTGATGGTAGCGCTCACCTTTTCTTCTCCGGACAAGCTTTTTTCCAGATGCCCCAAACAATCGGAAAGGGGATTCATCAGAGAAAATGACATTACCCCAGTCCTCAGCAGTCCAATCCCTGTACTTTTTGCAGAATAGCAGTCTGTCCCTGATGTTTTTCCTGGAGAGAAGTGGCTTCTTTGCTGCCCTTCTTGACACCAGGCCATCCTCCAAAAGTCTTCGCCTTACTGTGCGTGCAGACGCACTCACACCTGCCTGCTGCCATTCCTGAGCAAGCTCTGCACTGGTGGTGCCCCGATCCCGCAGCTGAATCAACTTTAGGAGACGGTCCTGGCGCTTGCTGGACTTTCTTGGGCACCCTGAAGCCTTCTTCACAACAGTTGAACCTCTCTCCTTGAAGGTCTTGATGATCCGATAAATGGTTGATTTAGGTGCAATCTTACTAGCAGCAATATCCTTGCCTGTGAATCCCTTTTTGTGCAAAGCAATGATGGCTGCACGTGTTTCCTTGCAGGTAACCATAGTTAACAGAGGAAGAACAATAATTTCAAGCACCACCCTCCTTTTAAAGCTTCCAGTTTGTTATTCTAACTCAATCAGCATGACAGAGTGATCTCCAGCCTTGTCCTCGTTAACACTCTCACCTGTGTTAATGAGAGAATCACTGACATGATGTCAGCTGGTCCTTTTGTGGAAGGGCTGAAATGCAGTGGACATGTTTTTTTGGGATTAAGTTCATTTTCATGGCAAAGAGGGACTTTGAAATTAATTGCAATTCATCTGATCACTCTTCATAACATTCTGGAGTATATGCAAATTGCCATCATAAAAACTGAGGCAGCAGACTTTGTAAAAATTAATATTTGTGTCATTCTCAAAACTTTTGGCTATGGCTGTACACTGCTTTGGCAAGCTCACTTTGTGTGCATTGCTCACTGACTCTGGCATGTAGTTATGGTTAAACCTGGGATTTTGGCCCAAGGTTATTCCACCCAGTTTGTAAGCCAATTGAGTAATATTGCAGCAGTCCATGTAGGTGAGCCAAAAGAGCATTCCTTCTTGTGCCTGTTACATGCTCTACAGTACTATTTAGATCTGGAAAGACCTGGGGGTCTCCCTTATCTAAGCACTGAGTAGTGGACATCATTACCAAGTCGTATAGATGGCTGGATGCCCAGCACCTACCATGACGTGCCATTCTGCAAGGAGCGGCTCCTAATCATGCCTGTTTTTTTTCTTCTTTTTTTTCAAGGCATGCCTCTACAGGAAGTCTGCTTTGCTGCTATCTGGTCTTCACTCTGTGCTTTCTCCTGGTTCTACAATGTCAGAGTATCCCCTCACAGTGGCACGAGTGCAGAAATAATCTCCAAACATCTTTCTGATTAGTTCTAAATTGTGCCTGGTTCCAGTTATAACATTTTTTGGTTTGGACTACAATTGTCAACTTACAGACTCTGTACTTCCCAGATGACCTCATGTACCTCATGTTTGTTTCTTATATGTTTGCAAGGTTCTCCATATCATCAGCGAGTACTGTACATTTTTACAGAAACCAAAAGGAGTCCCATATTACAATTATGTTGGCAATGAGGCACAATTATAACACTGCATGAGTCAATTGTAACACCACTCAAAAAAAAACAAAACAAAAAAAACATTGTAAACTGCCGTCAATTCATTACAGTGTGTTTTTGTTGTGGCTGTTTTACAGCAGCTTTTATTGCAAATACTATGCTGTATGCCACTTTGTGACTTATTGAAAGGTCTTAGCATGAATGTTTATGTGTGCAAAGAGGCATTTAGGTGATTCTCATTGCCCCTAGTGGCTACACAGGGTTCATACAGTGAACAAACAATATGTGGTCAATCAGATTTAAGAGAAAATATTGTTTAATGTTTACATAAAATTATTAGGTTTCTCATCAAAACGTGATTTAATTGCTTTTACAACATTTACTTTAAAAATATCTAATCTACTAATTTGAATTATATAGTGTGAGTGTGATCAATTAATGTAGTATGAACATGATTCAATTACGCTGACAGGAAGAAACGAATAGTAGTAAATTAGCTTAATCACATTGTAGTGGGCAGCCTTCCATTGCCAGGGTCCTGGGTACAATCCTTGGGTCAGGTGAGTGCATGGAGTTTGAATTTATTCCAGGGGTCATGAAAATAGTAACCCCATTTCCATAAAAGTTGGGATTTTTTCTAAAATGCAAGTCTCTTGAAACTTTAATTAACTGACAAATGTACAAAGAAAAGATATTCAATGTTGTCACTGACCAACATAATTGTATTTTGTAAACATAAACAAATTTAGAATTTGATGCCTTCAACACACTCAAAGGACAGAGGCATGTTTACCACTGTGTTACATCACCCTTCCTTTTAATTACACTTTTTAATAATTTGGGAACTGAGGATACTAATTGTTGCAGTTTTGCAAGTGAAACTTTTTCCCATTCTTGCTTGATACAAGACTTCAGCTGCTCAACAGTCCTTGGTCGCCACTTTCTGATTCTCCTCTTCATGATGCACCATAGGAGACAGATCTGGACTGCTGGCAGGCCAGTCAAGCACACGCACTCTGTGTCTACGAAGCCATGCTGTTGTAGCACGTGCAGAATGAGGCCTGGCATTGTCCTGCTGAAATAACCATGGACTTCCTGGGAAAACACGT
Source organism: Cranoglanis bouderius (assembly GCA_023630585.1). Taxonomy (NCBI): domain Eukaryota; kingdom Metazoa; phylum Chordata; class Actinopteri; order Siluriformes; family Cranoglanididae; genus Cranoglanis; species Cranoglanis bouderius. Next base: position 8,730,387 of record CM042544.1, read on the forward strand.
TGCCATGATGGCAGCATACAGTGGGGGAAAAAGTATTTGATCCCCTGCTGATTTTGTATGTTTGCCCACTGACAAAGAAATGATCAGTCTATAATTTTAATGGTAGGTGTATTTTAACAGTGAGAGACAAAATAGCAACAAAAAAATTCAGAAAAACGCATTTCAGAAAAGTTATAAATTGATTTGCATTTTCATGAGGGAAATAAGTATCTGACCCCTTTGACTTAGTGACAAAACCCTTGTTGGCATTCACAGAGGTCAGACATTTCTTGTAGTTGGCCACCAGGTTTGCACACATCTCAAGAGGGATTTTGTCCCACTCCTCTTTGCAGATCCTCTCCAAGTCATTAAGGTCTTGAGGCTGACGTTTGGCAACTCGAACCTTCAGCTCCCTCCACAGATTTTCTATGGGATTAAGGTCTGGAGACTGGCTAGGCCACTCCAGGACCTTAATGAACAACTTCTTGAGGCACACATTTGTTGCCTTGGCTGTGTGTTTTGGGTCATTGTCATGCTGGAATACCCATGCATGACCCATTTTCAATGCCCTGGCTGAGGGAATGAGGGTTTCACCCAAGATTTGACGGTACATGGCTCCGTCCATCGTCCCTTTGATGCGGTGCAGTTGTCCTGTCCCCTTAGCAGAAAAACACCCCCAAAGCATAATGTTCCCACCTCCATGTTTGACGGTGGGGATGGTGTTCTTAGGGTCATAAGCAGCATTCCTCCTCCTTCAAACATGGCGAGTTGAGTTGATGCCTAAGAGCTCAATTTTGGTCTCATCTGACCACAACACTTTCACCCAGTTCTCCTCTGAATCATTCAGGCAAACTTCAGACGGGCCTGTACATGTGCTTTTTTGAGCAGGGGGACCTTGCACGCACTGCAGGATTTCAGTCCTTCACGGCATAGTGTGTTACCAATTGTTTTCTTGGTGACTATGGTCCCAGCTGCCTTGATATCATTAACAAGATCGTGTAGTTCTGGGCTGATTCCTCTCCATTCTCATGATCATTGAAACTCCACGAGGTGAGATCTTGCATGGAGCCGAGGGAGACTGACAGTTATTTTGTGTTTCTTCCATTTGCGAATAATGCGCATTTCTGGATGCAGCGGCGGATTGTGTTAAGTGACAATGGTTTTCTGAAATACTCCCGAGCCCTTGTGGTTATATTTATCACAGTAGCATGACGATTTCTCAGGCAATGCCGCCTGAGGGCTCGAAGGTCATGGACATTCAACAGTGATTTTCGGCCTTGCCCTTTACACAGTGAGATTTCTCCGGATTCCCTGAAACTTTTCACAATATTTTGCACTGTAGATGGTGAAAGACCTAAATTCTTTCCAATCTTGCATTAAGCAATGTTCTTTTTGAACTGACTGACAATTCTCTCACAAAGTTTGGCACAAAGTGGTGAGCCACGACGCATCCTTGCTTGCAAAGTCTGATCTTTTGGTGGATGCTCCTTTTATGTCCAATCCTGATACCCTCCCCTGCTACCAATTAACCTGATCCTCCAAAATGGTGTGACTTGAATATTCTGTAAACGTTTCAGTCTTATTTTGCCTCTGTCCCAACTTTTTTTGAGTGTGTTGAAGGCATCAAATTCTAAATTTGTTTATATTTACAAAATACAATTAAGTTGGTCAGTGAAAACATTGAATATCTTTTCTTTGTACTTTTGTCAGTTAATTAAAGTTTCAAGAGACTTGTTTTTATTGCATTTTAGAAAAAATCCCAACTTTTATGGAAATGGGGTTAGTACATGATCAAATCATGTTGGCTGTACGAAAACACGTATACAGACTGTTGTTAAAAGAATAGGGGATGCTACACAGTGCTAAACATGGCCCTGTCCCAACTTTTTTGAGATGTGTAGCTGCCATCAAATTCAAAATTACCTTATTTTTTTCCTTAAAATGGCACATTTACTCAGTTTAAACATTTGATGTGTTTTCTATGTTCTATTTTGAATAAAATATGGGTTTATGAGATTTGCAAATCATTGCATTCTGTTTATATTTACATTTTACACAGTGTCCAAACTTTTTTGGAATTGGGGTTGTACTCAAAAAAAGTAAATTTCCACAAAAAAAAAAAAATCTTAGTAAATTTAACTATATAATATAAAAAAGTATATTTTAAGTAAAGTTTACATTACGCCGAGGATCATTCTCCTAAAAAATGTGAGTAAATGTAACTAGCAATTTTCTTGTTTCATAGGTACATTTTAATCAAGTTTGAGTTAAATGAACTTCGTAAATGTCAACACTATAAACAGTACACATCATCTACACATTTTTATTGCTACTTAATAGTTCCAACCAGAAATAGCACACCAATGAGTAAACGCAGGCACATCAGTCTTCATAAAGACTTAACTGGCAGAACCCAAGATGATTAATTAACTAACACTTGACTGAGAAACACAAAGAGGGTGAACCAAGAAAACTTTACTAAACAGAATAGCCTTAGGTCTTAAAGCTGACACAAACCAAGAAATATTGAAAACAACCTATCCATAACACTCAAAATGAAATCAGTTTAAAGTTCTGTGAACGCATATGCAAATCGAGTTCAAAAACCACACCCCCACTTTAATATGCAATCGCTTCAAGTGAACATGACTTCTTTTTTCTAGTTTTGTAAGCACTTGCAAAATAATAGTAAATTTAACCCAGTAACATAAGTAAAATATACACTTTGGGTTTTAGCCACATATTTACATGAATTAATTTAGAACAGAACTTAAATCATTAAAGTAATTCTAATAATTGGATTCTGTCATTTGATTTGTTTGTGTCATATTTATTGAACAACTGGATCATTTTTTTTTCAATGTACAGTATAGAGTTGGATTTGAATTAGATAGAATTGGATATTTTGATCATTTTGAAATCATTTTTAGAGTGGGTCTAAACCTAAACTGTCAAAAGAGAAAACAAAAGTAAAGCACAACCTAAATGAGGCACTCTGACCTTGTGTAAAGTGAAAATAATGCTATTGCCATCCTAACATCCTGACTATTTTGTAAATACATACACACATTATGTGGGTTTTATTTATTTTGTATTATTATTTACCATGGAGGGGGTGGTTAGCAGTTTGCCTCACACCTCCAGGGTTGGGTGCTCGATTCCCACCTCCGCCCTGTGTGCACAGATCCCCACTGAGCTTGTCCTACACAAGGTCGCAGGGGAGCCTGGAGCCCATCCCAGGGGACACCCTGGATGGGGTGCCAACCCACTGCAGGACACACATTACAGACAATTTGGAAATGCCAACCAGCAAGCCTCATGCACACAGGGCGGAGGTGGAATTCGAACCCCCAACCCCAGAGGTTCGAGGCAAACTGCTAACCACTACATCAAGCCGTGATCGAAAAATTTTTTTGAAAGAAAGAAATTTCTTTACAAGTGAGGTGCTAGTGTTATGTCAACGATGTTTAGTTTGTTCAACTACAGTTAATTTGTTCTTAACTCCAGTCCTTGGGACCCCCCTGCCCCACATTTTTAAGCACCGGATCCTTCTGATCAGCTAATTATTATGTCCTTAATGAGTTGGACAAGGTGTGTTGAGGATAGGGAGAACTTCATACTGTGCAAGTCTGGGAGTCTGGGACAGGAGTCAAGACCCTCTGGACTAAGGGAATTTTATTATTTGATTTTTGATATCCTCTCCGTTTGTGCTTGGGTGCTGGCTTTTAGACCAGACTACATTTTTCTGTTCTTTTGTTGAAAATTGGTGTACATAACTTGTTTATTCAAGTTCATTCACGTCTTGGCCGTGATGCAGGTCTTCTCACAGTATTGGAGAAAAATTTTTCCCAACACACTGATGAACTGGTATGGCGTTTGCCCGCCATCTCGTGGTAGGAATAAGTAAATGTGACAGAAGGTGGTAAAACACCTTTACCAAGCTGGTAAAACTGTGACTAACTTATTTATTTTTTTTAACCTTATTTGTGGGTCAGTTTCATTCGACCCATATTGCCAGCTACTCACCCATCAACAACGTAGAGATTAACGTATTTTACTGTACATAATGATCTTATTTACCTTACAATAGGACACTTGTTTTCACTAAAAAGGCAAACATTTTTGAGCATTTTATGGGTTTTAATTGCTGTTATTTATTATAGTTGACCATCTCTTTGTAGTATGTGTGTACTTCACAGACATTTCAAATCTTTATAAAGTGGCACTTTGGATTCTATTTGGTTATTACAGAAGAGCATTAGTGAATGTATGGAATGAGTGATGAAAGTGAAAGTGATGTATTCATTCTGAACATGAAAGACAGTATGTGACTGAGCGTGTGTGTGTGTGTGTGTGTATGTGTGTGTGTGTGTGGCATGCAGATGTATTTTTTTTTTCATATTTGTAGCAAGTCGAACTGGTCTTTTTTGTAAAGGCAAGCCTGGCAGCTCCTTTACATGCTTCCACTCTGCTGCAACCTCTGGTGGAACAGGTCCAGATTCCTCCATTTGAAAGGCCGCCACAATGGTCGCTTCTTAAGGAATATTCTCCTCCTGTGACGCTTCCCACTGTACCATCCCGGATCCATATCAGTCCGAATCACAAAGGCATTGTATGCTGAAACATCAACAATGTTGTAGAGGAAGACTGTACATTCCTTTTTGACTCAATACCACTGCAAAGAACACTTTACAATGCTGCATTAGACATTGCTGCTACATTGCTGCCAATATATTTACAACCCATAGTCGCAATAGCTTTCCAAAAACACTCATCTCACATTGATGTGTATTCACATTTTATGCAGTCTTGTGAGACTGTACTACTGCACTGTTATGTGTTGCACCATGGTTCTGTAGAAATGACATTTCGGTCTGAAGTATACCAGCTATACAGAGGAATGACAATGAAAAACACACTTGACTTGATTTCCTGTTGTTGTGGAGGTTGTAGTCCTCGACAATGATTGGCTTCCTGTCCTATTGCTGCATCTTTCTGCAGTGTACTCATCGACACCTCCATGGTCAATTTTCTTTTGGCCAAGGTTACAGGATGTGAAAAAATTTTCACAGGTGATGTCATGTCCCCTCAGTCCTTGTGCCATGTCTAAAGCCACTCACATTCCATGTTTTTTTTTTTTTTTCTCCAGGTGCCCCACCAGCTGGTATACCTGTATATTCCAAGTATAACTGGATGATGCATCACATGCCACCCATATTTTCGGTCCATATTTCCCTGGATTGTTTGGCATGTATTGCCTGAAGGAACAACAACCTCTGAACAGAACCCCACCCATTTGACTCGCACGCGAGTACGTGTGAGTGTGTCAAACCTTATAAATTGTACTGAACATTATCTGCACTACATTGTCTGATGTGGCCCGGAACGGTATCTTTGTTCCCAAATGGTGTAGAGACTTTATAGAAACATCAAATTAGTCATCTTCATTTTTAACACATTCGTATGATCAGTGTTTTCAAAGGAAGTTATGAAGTTTCATGAAAAAAGAAATATATAAATTGTAATGGTATTTCAGAGAAATTGAATAGTTATTAACTTTAAGCTCTAAACGTTAAGCTGTAGGCTCAGTTGTAGGCACTACTGTTAAATAAATAAATAAATAAATAAATATCCATCCATCCATTTTCTGTACAGCTTATTCTACACATGGATGCTGGAAGCCTGGAGCCTATCCAAGGTGACCTGGGGCACAAGGCGGGGGACACCCTGGACGGTGTACCAATCCTTCGCAGGGCGCAATTGCACACACACCTTGGGCAACTTAGAGATGCCAATCAGCCTATAAGGCACATCTTTGGACTGGCGGAGGAAACCGGAGTACCTGGAGGAAACTCCCGAGGCACGGGGAGAACATGCGGGCTCTGCGCACACAGCCCTGGAGGTGCAAGGCATAACCGCTAAGCCACTATGCCCCCATAATAACAACAACAATAAGAAGAAGAAGAAGAAGAAAAAGAAGAAGAAGAAATGCCATTTCTAATACCTCTTTTAAAAATATATATATTTTCTACTTATTTAACGATTCGAAACAGCCTGGTGTAATACATCAGTTGCTGTTACTTAGCAACCAGTGATCATAAGAATGATAAAGATTTGGTTTAAAAAAAAACAAAAACCCAACGTTATCAGATATAACAGCAAGGTTTCAACAGAACGCTTTTCAACCAATCAGATTGCATGGCCATTACTAGCCTAACTGTTGTATAAAAATGCGGGAAGGCCTTTGGCACTGGTGGGTGAGTAACCTTTTTACAGTTTATGTTTGTAAATCCATACATTTCCCAGCAATTATTATGTGTTTCCACTTAGCTCGGTAACCTGCGTAAGGGAATAATGTCGTTTTTCTAATAGCTGACTGGTTCGAAACCTGTGATCCAGAATTGATGTCCAGAAGGATAGCTGTAATGCATTAACATGGGTGGGGAGATGTTGTGAGACAGAAGGTTTGATCACACAAAGCTCAGAAATCTTTGCACAACCACACTGTGATGAGCCCATCATATTGATTTGGGTGTATTATTATTATTATTATTATTATTATTATTATTATTATTATTATTATTATGTGTGAACTGTTCTTATAGCTTTGAATGAAATACAGACCTTTTCCCAAAGCTGTGTCAATGGAGTAATGTTAATAAGAAATGTTAATAATGGAAAAAACATCCAACCAGACTAGGCACAGTTTCCCATCAGCCCGTCAATCAAAAGATTATGGCTCCACCCTTTTAGCACAGTTCTGACACGCTGGCAGTCTGCGAGCCAATCAAAACGCTGGCCCGTGATGTGGGCGGTCCAGTGACGTCTCTTGAATATGTGTTGAGAAGTGGTAAGGCTGGGTTCACGCCACGCCTCTGCGTGAAGAATGTCATAGTCAGATTGAGACGAGTTCGAGGAGTGCGAGCATTTGCGATCTTCAGCACTATTATTTATTATTTTATTATTATTGTTATTATTATTATTATTTTTTTTTTTACAGCCGGACTACATGCGGAAATGGCGTATCACAACCAGTACAGACCTCCTCAATATAACAGCGCGCCGCCTGATCAAGCTTTCCTGTGGAATATATTTCAGAGGTGAGTGAAACCATAGCGAGAGATTCCGCATTGGGAGCCCGTACCCTGAACTACTGCGGCGGTAGTGAGCTTGTTTCGTAGATCCGCCTGCCAAGTTGTTGTCATTTAGTTAGTTATGTTTACGGCGGAATAAACGACTCAATGCTTTACGGAACTTTGAATCTGTGTTGCGTGTATCCTTAAAATCTACTCTATGTCCGTAATATTTTGCAGTTTTGTGTACAGAATTAGAAGTTAGAAGAAGAAGAAGAAGAGAGAAAGATTGTTGCGCGTCATTTGGTATAACTGTAGTCGTTTCCTGTTTGGGTCACACATCTGGATGAACCGCATTCTCTCAATGCACACCACTAATAGTTTTGACTAACAGGCACAGACGGTGTGAGACACTTCTCCGTTTAAGCTTGAATTTGACTTATCAATGCAATTTGACTGACGTACATTTATTTACTAGCTAGCTAGCTTCACCGGAATTTCAGGAAGCAGGAACAGGGTGGTGCTTACTCAGACCAACTGATTTTTACCTAAGTGAAAGAGGATTCCACTTTCATTCTCTAACGCTGAAAAGGTCCAGCAGTAGAAAACAACAAGCCTGAACCACATTCCCACTAGACCACACAAGTCCTGGGTTATCCTGTTGAGGAGAACAGATGATTCAGATGTCCCTGGAAATCCAGTTTCCATGGATTTGCCATACGTGTGTGTGTGTGTGTGTTGAAAATGAGGCTTATAATATGTTCCGTTCATTCCTCCTGGGCAAATAAAACTCTGTTCCAGCTAGACTTTTATTCAACTGCCTGTTCCAAGTTGTTGTTGGTGTGCACGGCTTGTTGCTAGGAAATGTGTGACTCACTGGGGAATTTCGAACAACAGTTAGTTTTTGTTCATAGCAGGCCCAAATTGTAATCCACTGATCATAGGATGCATGTTCTCTCCTCTCAGGACATAAAAAGATAATGTCCAGCGTCTTGCAGTATATTTGCAACTACTATTCACAAAACTAACTTGTTTCAGCTTAAGATTTTGTGTGTGTGTGTGTGTGTGTGTGTGTGTGTGTGTGTGTGTGTGTGTGTTGAAGTAAACGCTGAAAAAGATTCAACATGGAGCATGTAAAAGGCCTTTTCATCCAAGCGAAAAAAGCTGTTGACTCTTTATGTAGGAAAGCTATTTCCTAAGTGCCGAAAATAACCACAAATTAACATCTGTTTAAGGGTTGGTAGAATACAATTGCCTAATATCTAAAGACACATAGTGATGAGTTAATAATTTAATTTAGTATGAGCATACATCGGATATTCTGTATTCATGTTTTAATATAACATGTCCAGATGAATAATTTGTATGAGTAATTATACCAGTAAACTGTTGTGGCAATGGCACATTTTACCAAATGAATGTTTACAAGTGAATTTATGATTCACTTGTAAACATTTTACCAAATGAATGTTGATGATTGATTGTAAAATGCTGATTTCTTCCATAGGGTGGACAAAGACAGGAGTGGATCAATCTCAGATACGGAGCTTCAGCAAGCTCTATCAAATGGTATGTAGGTTTCAATACTCATTACGCCTGTTGAGCTAACACAGCGTTGGTCAAGCGCAACAAAAGGCCACCTGAAAATCTAAGAAGGAAGTTTCCCATTGCGCAAGACTGTTTCAGAATCTGGGCAGTTACATTTAAAAGTCAGCCTCACCACAGAGAAATAAAGGTAGATATTAAATTGTCACTTCAGAATGTGACATTCATGATGTAAAAATGTCCCATCTCTTTTAAATTCGAATGTGCTTATATGTGAAGCCCTGATGTTTTCCTCATTTGGTTACATTATAGCCTTACTCTAAAATATACACTATCCATAAATCCATAATGATAAATCTTTTTGCAAAGCTTTGTAACATGATTAAGAATGAGAAAAAAAGATATCTCTCATATTCATAAGTATTTATACTTTTAACTGAGTAGTTTGTTGCAGCACCATTGGTAGCGATTACAGGCTTAAGTCTTCTTGGGTATGATGCTACAAGCTTGGCACACCTAGATTTTTGGCATTTTCTCGCATTCGCTGTACCACTATTTTCAGGTGTCTCCAAAGATTTTCAATTGGGTTCAAATCCGGTGTCTGGACATTTATAAACCTGCCCTGAAGCCACTTTTGCATTGTCTTGGCACTCTCGGGCAAGTTCATGATCAATGTCTCTGTACGTTTATAAGTTCATCTGTCCCTTGATCTTGACAAGCCTCCCAGTACCTGCTGCTGAAAAATAATCCTACAGCATGATGTCGCTACCACTGTGCTCCAGCGTATGGGATTTAATTGGCCAGGCGATGAGCGGTGTCTAGTTTCATCCAGATGTAATCCTGGTCATTCTGACCACTCTAACATAAACGCATGATTAGTGGAGCACTGAGGAGATGGATATCCTGACTATAGCCCACTTCCACTCTTTGCTCAGTTTGGTTGGGCTCCAGCTCTAGAAAGAGTCTTGGTTGTTCTGAAATTCTTCCATTGATTGAATGCCATTGTGTTCTTTTGACTGTCACACCAAATGGTCTGAATACTTATGAAAGCAGTTATTGTATGTAAATATTGATCGTGGTGCTTGGGGTTCGCTTAGGTGCTACGAGGAGAGACCATCTGGTGCTTTATAGGTAGTATTTTATAATCAATGGAACATTTTATCTGGGAATGATAAAATCATATAAACTAGGGGTAATATTGTTGAACGTTTTGGCAGTTCGTTTAGCATTATCTAATCGTATGTTAATTAGATTACAAGAACAAACTTTACAAATCCTGACACTGATTGATTTAGCAATTTTCTCTTCTATAAAGTTTAATTAGATGGGACCATTCATCTCTCCGAGTCCTTGAGTATCTTTCTGATATCAAAGAGCAGCTTTAGTAAAAATCCAAAAAAAGATTAGGCATCTCATTTATGACGTGGATAAAATACATTTAAACGCGGACACGTGTCATTCCCTAAATGTTTCTACACGAAGTTTACAAACGGACCATATGTATGAAAAAAAACCCTTACCTACGGCATGTTGATTAATCACAGATCATCGTTAAATATTATATATGAGTTGAACAAGCTATCGACTCACCCTAGAGACACCATGCCAAAGTTTTACCTCAGTAGAGTTATATGGCTACATAAACTGCATAGCTGGCTACAGAATGTTCATAAAACTACCCATCTGACCACAAATCAGATGTCTTCCCACTAAAGATGAGATGTTTTGCCAATTTTGACACACATCAGATATGTTCCTGGTAAATTTTGTACGGCCTATAAAATGAGCCACCGGAATGAGCCTAAACATTATGTTGCTCTTCACGGTTTTTTCTTGCCATTTCTCAGCCTTATAATGTTTGATGTACCCAAACAGAATGGTAAAACACCACTACTGTTAAGTTTTGGGTAGAATACACATCAAGACTGTAGCTGCACTGCAAGTATCACTGACTGGATCAGGAGCTGTGAGTAGGAACAAATGTCTGGAACCAAATGTTTTCCAGTTGGTAGCATTTTCACATGTTAAAATCTGCTCAACTTTATCACGTCGCAGCTTTGTTTTGCCAACTATTACTATCTACTTTCTATTACTAAAGATTGCCAGCTCCCATTTAAAGTGAATAATTTCTGGCCCACTTTGTTGCTTTGCTACCCGTGTGAATGCATGAGCAAAGCAAAGCAGTGAGAAGGGTCAGTGTGCACTGCATAAAAGCGTCTTTGTTTCTGAGGCCAGTCCAGTGTGCTGCCAGATTCCATCCCTGTTAACCAACTTATTAGCAGACAGACTCGCACCTATGTGTACATGCTCCCAAAACACACTACATTTCCTGACCTCACTGTGTCAGTAGAACCCACATGACTCGTATTGGACACCAGATCTAGAACGAACTGGTATGTTGAATGATATATATATATATATATATATATAAATAAATATATATATATATATATATATATATATATATATATATATATATATATATATATATATATATATATATATATATATATATATATATTTTTTTTTTTTTTTTTTTTTTACTCCTCTCTATCTTCTCAATATATACCCACTCTGATTTCTTCTGTCTTTTTTTTCTCCCTCTCATTCACATTTCCTCTCATTCGGTCAGTTGTCACTGAAAGGTCTGTTTTTGACTGTGACATTTCTAGTTGCAGGGGGAATAAACTTAGAAAGTAGTTTGTCACCCCTGCAGTACATCTCACAGCAGAGTGCTTGACTCAGCAGAAAATGAGCGGATTTATTGTGTACTTTGCCCATGTTAGTAATTACATCCAGCACAGCCTGTGGCCAAAGCCCTGCTATGACATGCTCTGTTTCTCATTAAAGTGTCCATGAACTGAAATTTGGTGTTTTAGAGCATTTTGTATGGGTCTTTTTTTGTTGTGGACATACTTAAGCCTTGTATTGTACTCGTCCAATTGATGTCCAATGAAATGCTCTCTGGAATGCATATGTTCTGTCCTTTCCATGTAAAAAAAAAAACTGGGTGTATGGTCAGGCTCCCCCATGCATGTGTGTGTTTTTATGTATGGAGTTTATACAGTGCCCTCCACTAATATTGGCACCCTTGGTAAATATGAGCAAAGAAGGCTGTGAAAAATTGTTTAAGCTTTTGATCTTTTGTTTAAAAAAATTTACAAAAATGCTCTGCTCTCATGGATATCAAACAATTGCAAACACAACACAGGTTTATCCAAAAAAAAAAAGTTAAATATAGGTGTGCAACAATTATTTGCACCCTTTTAGTCAATTCTTTGTGCCAGCTCCCTTTGCCAAGATAACAGCTCGGAGTCTTCTATAATGCCGGATGAGGTTGGAGAATACATGGCAAGGGATCTAAGACCATTCCTCCATACAGAATCTCTCCAGATCCTTCAAATTTCGAGGTCCATGCTGGTGGACTCTCCTCTTCAGTTTAGTGGAGGGCACAGTATGTGTGTCTGCGCTTATTGTCCAGTTTCATTTCACTGCATCATTATACACTGGTAGTCTTTTCCCTTTCCTCTGTGGGATATAAAAGGCCTTACTGCCGAATTAGGCATGGTATATACTTCTGTGTTCACATAATTGCAAACACATGAGTGCGTTGTGCGTAGGCAGTCAGATCAGTGTCTGCCGTCATACTCTGCACATAAATGATTGTGTCCACTAGGGGGCAGAAAAAACAAACAAACAAACAAATAAACAAATAAATAAATAGATAAATTTTAGAGTTTGACTGCAGAATAAATAAATACAAAATAGTGGACACTGAAGATCTTTACTGCTGAGTGTTAAAGCACTGATGACATGTTATTATGTGTTTATACATAATACATAATATGTGTGAGATCACATATTAAAAGAATATACACTATATGACCAAACTATTATGGACACCTGACACATTCTCCAAACTGTTGCAACAATGTTGGAGGCACACAATTGTGTAGGATGTGTTTGTATGCTTTAGCATTAAAATTTCCTCTCACTGGAACTAAGGGTCCCAAACATGTTCCAGGACGACAGTGACACAAAGTGGGGTCCATGAAGACATTTCAATGCAATTCAGTTCAATTCAGTTTTATTTGTATAGTGCTTTTAACAATGGACATTGTCCCAAAGCAGCTTTACAGAAATATATAAATTCAGGATATAGATGTATATTAAAATGTATGGATTTATCCCTAATGAGCAAGCCAGAGGCGACGGTGGCTACCACGTCTAGGTGCCCAATAAACGAGTCCCAAACAGCGGAAAACTTTGTGATTGAATTAGTCCTCAAGAATCGGAGTCTTTCCAACTGTATGACCAAGATCATGTCCGCAATTCATCTCTGGAAGGAGGGCAGAGAGGGTGATTTCCAGTTCTTAAGGGCAAGTCTCAGAGGTCAAGTCCCCGAGGTCAAGTCCCCCGAAGCTCCCTGCTACATTAGAGCTCTAACATTAGCCGCCCAATAGTAATGTTTAAATATGGGTAAACCTAAGCCACCTTCAGACTTGGGCTTTTGCAGATGGATTTTCAAAATCCTATGAGTCTTATAATTCCAGATGTAGGACAGAATTATGGAATCCAGTTCCCTAAAGAAAGCGGATGTGAGGAAAAATAGGGAGATTTTGGCAAAGATAGAGAGATCTGGGGAGAGATACCATTTTAATTGAATTCATACAAAATTTTTATCTCTCTTAGAATTAACTATCATTCAGAAAAGGAGTGGGGCAAGGATGTCACAGAATCTTGTATAGAATCCGGAGCTAAATCCGTCTGGCCCCGTTGTCTTGCCAGGTGGAAACGACTTAATGTCAGAGACCACTTCCTCCAAAGTGATATCAGAGTCTAAGTCTTCCCTGGCAGTGTTGGTAAGTTTAGGCATTTCAAGAGAGTTGGAAAAAGTCATTCAGGTCGGAATGAGTGGCATTACTATTGGAAGTGTAAAGTTCACTGTGAAAGTCTGTAAAGCGGTCATTAATATCCTTGGGGTTAGTTAACAGGGTGCCAGCCATCGACTTGATGCTGTGGATTGACCTGGAATCTTGGGCCCCTTTGAGTTGTCGCGCCAAAAGCCTATCAGGCTTGTCTCCCGTCTCAAAATGTCAAAATGAGTTTTGCATGGCGTGTAGGAACGGAGATGATTGTGATGCCATTCATTGCTTATTGTTCTCTGTGTAACCAACTTCTGCTTTACCTTCCTTATCATTCGTCTGAGAGCTTGTTGTAAAATCTTGCATGGCGCACCTGTCCTGGGACGATTAGTTTTGGTTCTACAAACTCTCTACATGCATGTTACCAAACCAGTTATACTGACCGGGATGATTAATTTTTGCTATAGCTCTGTAGCTTTTCCATTCAAGTGTTTTCTTTTAAATAATGTTGTCCCTGAGAACTTTAGGAAGCTCCTTCACCTTTACCATGATTATTGCTTGTTGCATGAAATTTTACCAACCAAAATCTTTTTTTTTTTTTTTTTTTTTTTCACGTCATACATACAAAGCATATCTTTATGAATACATATCATATATTTATGTTCATATTTATGCACAAAGCACGAAGTCAAAAGACATTATTTATGTAAATGTATTAATGCAGTGGAAGAATATTAAATAACAAAAACAAAAGCGTCCGTATACTTATTCCCCTTGAAAGATTCAGCACACTATGATGTTTTGTTCCACAAATAACCGGAAGTTATAGATTTGTAAGCTACAGAGGGCTCCTACAGCTCCTGCTTTCAGCAATCCTACCACCTGCTCAATGGATCCCTTCCCTTCTACAATGTTCCAGACCATCACTCAAGTCCTCCTTCCCTTCATCACTTCTATCATAAATTACCTCATTAACATACATAACATGTACTAACTGCTTTTAAGACAGCAAGTGAATAATAATAATTCCTTAGATTTATATAGCGCTTTTCTAGGCACTCAGAGTGTGACATTATATTGGGGGGGAAATCTCCTCAGACTACAACCAGTGTGTAGCATCCACCTGGATGATGTGACGGCAGCCATAGTACATACTGCAGCTTTAAGAATTTGGACACCACAAATGACCCACATCAGTACTTTGTGGCAAAGCTTTTACAGCTTCGAGTAAGAAGTAATTAGGTTTTTGCAGTGTTGTGTTTAAATTTTGGCCTGTTCCTCTTGCCAAATTGTCTTTAGTTCCCAAAGATTATAAGTGTCGCACTGATGGACTCTGTGCCAGAACACCCACCACCTATTGGTGGAGAGGAGAGTGATGTAGCCAATTCAGGGATGGGGATTATTAGGGAGCCATGATAGATAAGGGCCAATGGGGGAATTTTTAATGACCACAGAGAGTCAGGACCTCGGTTTAACGTCTCATCTGAAAGATGGTGCTGTTTTTACAGTATAGTGGCCCCATCACTATACTGAGGCATTAGGACCCACAGACCACAGGGTGAGCACCACCTGCTGGCCTCACTAATACCACTTCCAGCAGCAACTTTAGCTTTTCCCAGGAGGTCTCCCATCCAGGTACTGGCCAGGCTCAACCCTGCTTAGCTTCAGTGGGAAAATCAGACAAGAGCTGCAGGGAGAAATGGCTCTGGCGATCATGGAAAAGCCCACACTAAACACCTCAGCCAGCAGCTACCCACCAATATAACTTCTTTCTTTCTAAAGTTCTTGAAATACAGTCAATTGTTGCTGTTTCTTACCCCGGACAACCTCCAGGATCTGTTCAAGCTTGAAAGCGACACACTCCGCAGAAACGGCCCCTGTGGCTGTTATTGAGAAGCTTCATACTGCTAGATAAGCCAAACTGTCATCAGTCCTCATCTTCTATGATCTCTCAGAAGCTTTCAACAAGATTCTCTTGTCCTGCTTTGGAACTAGAGGTCCAGCATGGCGGTAGTTTGCTGCTTACCTGATGGGATAGTTGTATCAGGTGCAATGGAGGGATCCAGATTTGCACCATGCAGACGCCCCGTTGGTGTTCCACAAGTGTTTCGTCCTCTTCTGTTCTCGATCTATACTTGCTCTCTCAGTGAGGTAATATCCTCACTGGATATCCTCACTTGGATCTTGTCTGATGGACAAGTTCATCATCAGCTCATCATCTGAAACTAAATCCCAGCAAGACTGAGCTGCTCTATACCCCATGTCAAGCTCTTGTTATCTCCCTGAAGACCATGCCGTCTGACAGTCTACACAACTATCGGAAAGTTCTGGACCACGAACTATCCTTGCCTTGTTATATTCATAACCTGTTTCGGTCATGCACGTTTCTCAGGAGGACCTGGTCTTTTCATTCCATGGAGGCCACTCAGGTGCTTGTTCTTCCAAATTATTCCTGGAAGCTCTTCTTCTGCATGCCATGAGAGTCCTGCAGCTGATTCAGATTGCAACTGCTCAACTTGTTTTTAATCTGCTCAAATGATCCCAAATCACTCCATTGCTTCATTCCCTCCATTAGCTTCCTGTAGCTGGCCACATCAGATTTCAAACACTTGATGCTTGCTCACGAACTCAAAACGGACCAGTCCTGACCTATCTGAAGGCATTTATCAAAGCCTGCTCTGCCGACCAGGATTTAGAAATTTATTACTGATAAATTTGCTGTTTTTGTTTTTCTTCAATAAGAGCACTGATTTTATGTTGTAATACATAATATGCAATAAAGGGTATATCTAGAATTTTACTTGGATGGTATCATGGTTGGGTAGGTCTGTATGATTTTAGCTTACACTAATACATAGAAAGGCAGCTCAGACTCTGATTTGTGGCCTTGATTTACATTAATAAATATAATCCTTAATATAAATGCAGAGGTATATCAGAGAATATTTATTTATTTATTTATTTGAGTGATTCTTGTGTACGTAATCATCAAGTCTTTGACCCAATCTGGATCAAGGCACACTGTAGATTTAAAAACTGTGCTCTGACCCTAGCTTCCTAACAAGCTGGGATATGCGAAGAAAAGAATTTCACAGTACTGTAATGTATATTTGATAAATATAAGCTTGTTCCTGTTCTGATGCAAACACAGATATTTTTGTGTTGCTGTAATGCCCCTTCTGCTTTATTGGGTTATTAAAATGTTTTCCTCTTCTTTCACAGGCACATGGACACCATTCAATCCTGTGACCGTCAGATCAATTATAGGTGAGGAAATCATCACCGTCTTTTAGCAAGGGTGTCTAGCCGCAGATTTGTGTTTTACTCTTTTCCCTTGGTGTAAGTCCCTTAATTTGTCTCCCCAAGGTCCTTTAATTATAGCTTCTGTGAAATTAAAATGGGTGTTCTAGAGCTTTTTGTACATGTTTCTTGGCATTGTAGAGATAAATAATCCAGTATTTGTACAGTGGATATAAAGTATACACACCCCTATTCAAATTGTAGGTTTTTGTCATGTAAACTATGAAGTACGTGCTTTTAAAAGTACTTAAGTATCAAACGTAAATTTCTTTTTTTTTTTTTAATGTCAATGTTTTATTATTGTTGTATGTAATACTTATAATACCCTATGCCTCTGAAGCAACCTACTGAATACACTGACTAGCTTGTAGTATCTATGGAATAAATAGCTTTTAGAATGTTACAAAACCTATAGAAATGATAACTGCTCTCTGTGGCTCAGCGGCAGCACCAACGCAGATTTGATGATCCGGTGTGATTTTTATCAAAGGTTTAATAGATGGGCAAATCGTTATCATTTAGGAAAGAGATCGTGTGGGTGTTCAAATCGAGATTGCGATCTTTTTATGATTAATCATGCAGTTCTACACACGATAAAATACATAACTACATAAAAGTTACAAAATATTAACGTATTTAACTCTTAAACTCATTTACATTTGAATTCACACTTTTGCATGCTAACTAACATCATTGTCGAACCTTACCTATGCGTAAGCGGTGTATCCACAAGGCTATGGCAACATGGCGGGCAAATCCATGAATCATTTGACCGACCATACTTCATACTGAAACTTTAGCTCTAAAGCACAGACAATTTCAAGCTTTCATGAGAAATTAAAAGTTTATATACCTCACTATGCTTCCACAGGTTGGACGGCCAGTTTTTGAAGGCTGTGATTTGCTTTGTTTTAGGCAAACAAAGCAAACATTTAAAGTGAAAAGAATCTTTGACCTTTTTAGAAAACTGGAACATACTTTTTAAGTACGGCCATGGGTGCGCGCACTGCGCTGAGGAACTGTCTTCCATTTTGCCAACTGATCAGTGTTCAAAAAATGCTGGGAAATCATTGTACTTCACGACACGTGACCCCTCAAGAATGATTATTGAGAGGCTGTCTTTCACCTGCAAAAAACCAATCACGTTTTAGAGAAGAAAATAAAATCATCCACTGATTTTCAAAGCTGCTACATAGTGACGACTTTCGACTCGAAAACTTTGACAGAAATGTAGTGGAGTGAAAAGTACGATATTTGACTTTCAAATGTAGTGAAGTTAAAGTCACAAGTTTCCAGAAAAAATAATACTCAAGTAAAGTACAGATAGTCAAAAAGTGTACTTGAGTACAGTACTCAAGTAAATGTACTTCGTTACTGTCCAGTTCTGCTCTTTTTGGCTAAGAGGTTACCAACTTTACACGTCATGATTTGACAATTTTATTCCACTCTTCCTTGCAAAAATACTCCAGATCTAACAAATTGCAAGAGATCTCCTGTGCACAGCCCTCGTCAAACCATTTCACAGGTTTTTCAATGGGATTTAGATCTGGGCTGTGACTGGGCCATTCCAAAATGTTGATCTTCTTCTGAAGCCATTCCCTTGTTGACTTGGATTTGTGATTTGGGTCATTATCATGCTGGAATGAAGTTTCTTCATCTGTGGCAAAAACTAGAGCTCCAGTCCCAGCTGAAGAGGTGCAGCCCCGTAGCATGATGCTGCCACCACCATGCTACACCGTGGATATGGTGTTCTTTGCGCAATGGGCTGTCTTGTTTTTGCACCAAACATATCTTTTAGAATTATTCCCAGAACGTTCTACATTGGTCTCATCAGACCATATGGTTTGGTATGACTGTGTGTATGTTTTGGCAAAATTTAGGCCATCTATCCACTTTGCCCCATATCCCAGACATGAAGAATACAATAGATTGTTGTTACATGCAGGGAGTGATCAGTACTTGCCAGATATTGCTGCAGCTCTTTTAATGTTGCTGTACATCTCTTGATAGCCTCCCTGATACGTTTTCTTCTTGTCAAATTTGGAGGAACATCCTATTCTTGGTAATGTCACTGAGGTGCCCCATTTTCTCCACTTGTTGATGATGGTCTTCATGGTGATTCATGGTACAGCTAATGTTTTGGAAACTTTTTTTTGTAGCCCTCTCCTGATTGATACCTTTCAACAATGAGATCCAGTACATGCTTTGTAAGCTCTTTGCAGACCATGACTTCAGCACTCGGATGAAACCAAAAAGATGCGAAGAAAATCCTACAGAATCCTTCATTGATGACAGGTGTATGATAAATACTTTTGTACACAAGTTTGAATGTGATTGGTTAATTCTGAGCACAGTCACATGCCCAATTATAAAGGGGTGTGTACACTTATGCAACCAGACTATTAAAAGTTTTTTTTTCTCCATAAAGCATTCCTATTTGTTTTTCACTTGGATTTTATCGGTTGCTGAATCACATTAAAGGTGGAAAAAGATCTGATATTTAAAAAAATTTTTGGCATCACAAAAACCTGCAATTGTAACAGGAGTGTGTAGACTTTTTATATCCACTGTATGTACCATGACTCACACTAACATGGGTAATGGATAATGGCAAAAACATGTTTTTAGAGGGTATATTTCACACTTTCTAGGAAAATGGGAAAAGTTTTTGATGACTCATTCTGTACTCATCCAATTTGTATGCATTCGAAATGCTCTCTAGAACACATATCTCCCACCCATTCCAAAAAAAGCTGTGTTTACCAACCTACATTAGCAAATGGTTGGGTCATTCATGTAGTTTTGGTCGTGCAGCTTCCCACACCTTATTTCCATTCCAAACCACCTTATGTGATGATTTAAGTTTATTTGTGTGTGTCTGTACTTATTCCCCCTCCAAAATCAAGCACTGCAGGTCTCGAAAAACATTACTGGCCATGATTGTCTAAATGCAATGATAAACTGTTGGTATACAGCTATTGTGTGTGTGTATGATATGGCAATCAAGTGAGTATTTGGAGATATTGAGGCGTGTTTGAGTGCTTTCACACCTGTTAGTCCGATTCCTTAGTCCAAGCCCCATGGTGTTCTGGGGCTGTGTTCTAATATTCTAATATTCTAAAGACTATATTGGTTAACAATGGAAACACAAGAACAAAAATGATAATAGTAGAAGCTGTGCTCAGTGTTTATTGTTCATTTATGGATTTTTATATTTTTAAGCTGATTATCTGTCTTGAATACAGTTTGTTGTTCCAACATTTGTTGATCCTCTCCTCTACCTCCTCTCATAACTTAAGTTCGAAAGTGAAATTAAACAGGGCTGATTGGCTCTCTGAACAGTGGCTGTTCAAATACATTATTTGTGGTTGCTTCTACCACTCTTACTGTCTTAAGTAAGCTGATATGTTTTTACAATTATTGTAGCCACCTCCAGTGATTTATTTTTTATTTTTGGTCAAAAAACCCAAATAGTCAACAACAAAAACACATGACACAATCATTTTTCTCACTCTGTAGTAGCCATGATCTGCTGATCTTTCCCCATTCTTCAATTTAATGTAGCCTATGACAATCATTATTTTAAGGAAAAATTCCTTGCCCTCTTCGCACTCTTTGTCTGTCATTTGCATCGAAATAAGCCTGGGTCATCTGCTAGTAGATCTGCATAATTCACCTGCTGGATAGGAAGATCACTTGCAGTTTGCAGGTTCTCTTTATAAAAGTCACCATCATCAGCAGAGGTGTTATTGTCATCACTACTAGTTTTAGGAATCAGACGCATGCAAGAGCACATGTGCTGGCATTCTCAATGCGCCTACTCTCTTTGGCTTATGGACAATGTAAACTAAAACTAGCATACACTTCCGTCGTGTGCTAGCGTTTTCCTCTGTGGCTCACTGGAGCTCGCAAGACTGAATCTCCTTGTGCTTCTTGCATCAATTTGAAATAACAGCGTTACTTGATTCTTTGTGATTTCCTTTTCTCTGTTAGACGATAGGATGATATAAGATGATAGGTGCTCCCCTCAGTTGATGATCTCGATTGTGCCATATACAACCCCAATTCCGAAAAAGTTGGGACAGTATGGAAAATGCGCAAAAAAAAAAAAAAAAAAAAGAAATTCAATTCACCCTGTACTATATTGAGAACACATTATTAACACATTATTTGATGTTTTACTTTGTGAATTTAATTTATTTTTGAAAATATACACTCATTTCAAATCTGATGACTGCAACACACTCCAAAAAAGTTGGGATAGTCGACTGTTTACCGCTGTGTAACATCAGCTTTTCTTTTAATAACACTTATTAAGCGTTTGGGCACCGAAGACACCAGTTGGTGAAGTTTAGCAAGCGGAATTTTCCCCCATTCATCCATTATGCATTTCTTCAGCTGCGCAACTGTACGGGGCCTTCGTTGCCTTATTTTGCGCTTCATAATGCGCCACACATTCTCAATCTGAGACAGGTCAGGACTGCAGGGGAGCCACGTTAGCACCCGCAATCTCTGCTTACGCAACCATCCGCTCGTAATCCTGGCAGAATGTGGTTTGGCGTTGTCCTGCTCTGGATGGCAGCATATGTTGCTCCAAAATGTGTACATATCTTTCTGCATTAATGGTGCCCTCACAGATGTGCAAGTTACCATACCATACCATGACAGACGCTGGCTTTTGGACCTGACGCTGATAACAGCTTGGATGGTCCTTTTTCTCTTTGGCCCGGAGAACACGACGGCTGTTTTGCCCAAAAACTATTTGAAATGTTGTCTCATTCAAAGTCAAAGTCAAAGTACATTTACAAATCACTCCTCTTTGTTTTTATTAGCATTTTCCATTTTGTCCCAACTTTTTCGGAATTGGGGTTGTAGGTGTGTGCTTACATGGAGTGAGTGGTCGCTTTTTCATTTTAAAATAGTTTCCACCAAGTTTTTAGAGTTGGTGAGATTGTTTGGCATTCTGGTTGTTCAGTTACTGTTCAGTTCTGTTGGTTTGGGTGGGTCCATTTAGTGATATATTATAGTTGGTTTGCTAGGTAATATGTTTGAAAATTGGGTATTTCTACATCCCCTTGGGCTTTACTTTTCTGTAGCATGGCTATTATTAAAGGAATAATCTGACAATTCTGAGGATTTGTATTTATGTGTTATGGCTTCATTATTGTTGTTGTTGTTGTTGTTATTACCTTTTCTTTATTATTACTTCTTTCATTCTTTGTTATTGAAAAAAAAAAAGTATGTGCAGTGCAAATGATCTCAGAGGCTTGTCAGAGGTTCATTTAAACATATATACCAGAACATTATACACCACTCTCTTGCTTAACTTACTTCAGAACGAAATCTATACAGTACACAAAAATAGTAAAAGTACAATAATAATAGTGGGAGATAGATGGAGATAGGATCGAGATTTTCAAACCGGGGCTACAGGTGAGATGGAAAATATAAAGCAATAAGTACAGTGCCCTCCACTAATATTGGCACCCTTGGTAAATATGAGCAAAGAAGGCTATGAAAAATTGTATTTATTGTTTCATTTCCAGTTGACTGGAACTTCTTAAGTATTGCCCTGATGGTGGAAATGGGCATTTTCAATGCTTGTGCTATTTTCTTATAGCCACTTCCCATTTTGTGAAGCTCAACAACCTTTTGCCGCACATCACAGCTATATTCCTTGGTCTTACCCATTGTTATGAATGACTGAGGGAATTTGGCCTGTGTGTTACCTCATATTTACAACCCTGTGAAATAGGAAGTCATGGTTGAACAATTTCCTGTTCCTAGTCACCCAGGTGTACAAAAAAATGTAAAATATAAATGGGAATATACTTAAAAGACAAAATGTTTTTTTTGTGAATTTCTTTAAACAAAAGATCAAAAGGTTAAACAATAAAGACAGTTTTTCACAGCCTTCTTTGCTCATATTTACCAATGGTGCCAATATTAGTGGAGGGCACTGTATCTGGAATTGGTAGTAGCTGTTGTGGAAATCAGCCAAACCGTTTGACATGCTCCCTCCCTGACTGTCTTAAAAGGAAAGAAATCAATATACAGAATCAATACATGGCTCTCAAGCCATTTCACGGGCACTTTAACTAATTATTTTTAAAACTGAATCTGGTTAAAGGACTAAACCGTCCCTTTGCAACAAATCATGTAAGTGGTACAGTATATTTGTGTGTCCATAATCAATTCTGGTTTCAAAACTAGATGATGATAATCATGCCAGATGCCTTAAAATGGTTGCTGTGTGGTCTGTTCTTTTCTCATCACCATTTCTGGTGGAACACATCACATCCTCACCCAGTCATTCACCCATTCATTCACACGCCACACACCAAATCACTCAACCACCCAATCACTTGCTTACCCACTCACACACTCTCACACCAACCTAATCACATATTCACCCATCTTCTCACTCAACCATCCACTCACACACTCACTTATTCACCCCCCCCCACACACCCCTAATCATTCATCCAATCACTTCCTTACCTACTCAGTCACTCACAATCAAACCCACTCACCTAATCATTAATCCCACCCAATCACTTCCTTTCCTTGCTGACTCATACACCCACCCATTTATTCACCCACCCTCCTATTACTTTTCCACTATTATTGTACTATTATACACTCACACCCCCTCATTTGTCTACATTCATTTACTCATTCACCCGCCTGTTCACTCATTCGTTCACACACACACACACACCCACTCACATATTCACTTACTCACCCACTTATACACTCAAGGAGAAAAGTTACACTGTACACACTATAAGTACTCTCTCATCCCTCTCTTTCTCTTCTGTGTTTTCTCAGCTATGTTTGACAGAGATAACAAAGGAGGAGTGAACTTTAATGAGTTCGCTGGTGTATGGAAGTATATCACCGACTGGCAGAACATCTTCCGCACGTACGACCGTGACAACTCAGGGTTCATTGACAAGAATGAGTTGAAACAGGCTCTCACCGGCTTTGGTAAGCAAAACAGTGCTGATTTATTTATCAGAAAGGGGGCTGCGGGCCAGAGGAATAGATGAATGCCATGCTAGGGGATGTTGTTTAGTTAATTTGGCACGCGCTGAAGCTGGTGTTGAAAGAATAAGAGGTTTAGAAGTCAATTTAAAGGATGGCATTCCAGTTCAGAAGTGGTGAATTATAAATTAATAAATATACATTGGAGCAGTTTTCCCTTACAAAAATGTCCTATGGTGTTCCATGTGATAAAACCTCAAAAGTACCACACAAAACTGGTGTGGTAATTGTGTAGTATCGTTTTGTGGGATGCTTTACCGCAGGATTTTGTTGTACAGTGTGTAATATTGCTGTAATATTCTTGCGGTACTACAGTCATATTTCTGTAGTAATATTTGGAATTTTTTTTGTGTATAATAATTGATTGTAGTATAGTTTTATAAATAATACATGTTAAATAGGCCTATATTTCATGATGTCTTCTAAGAAATAACAATGTTATCATTAAATTATAGCTATTGCTACTACTGTTTATATAGGCATCAAAAACATTTGTCATGAATTATAGTAAATTTATAATAAAACTTTTATTATGGCTCAGTGTTTTTTTTAAAATCATATATTAAATTCATATCCATTATAGTAGCCACCTACTGATCACATTACTGACAGCACTATATTTCTGCCAAGGTCATTGACAAAAACAATTGCAATACCACAGACTGTATTTCTTATAGTAAATTCTTGTCATATAGAAAGTGCTGTGGTAATCCTGTCATAATTAGCTCTGTTCAAATGCTTTGGGATTACCACACAAAAACAATAGAAAAACCACTATCATTGTATGGGTTTACAAAAATATCCTGAGGTAATCCTGTGGTACTGCAGCAGTACAACAAAAACGTACCACACAACAAATGAGCAGAGCTAAATATGCACTTTCTGTTGTACAGTATCACAAGAATTTACCATTAGATGCCATACGTTTAGTTGTGCCGCCCCTTGGCTAATGAAACCAAACTATTCTAGTCTAGTGTTAGATAGTACGGAAGCCCTAAGCGGCCATGCATTATTAATCATTCTTTCTTGTTTTCTCATGATCTCGACTTGATTTTTCTCGTGATCCCGAAGTTAACAGGCTTTTTGAATGGGTTTTTGGTTAAAGTCTGTGGTTAACACAAGCTCGAGATATAAATACACCAGTAATGCTACACTCGTGATTTTTGTAAGCTTTTACGTGTCTTGAAAAAGGCGGTTGCTAACAAGTAGTTAAATGAGACTATACAGAGGTTGTCGGGGACATTAAACGTCATCGCGCCGAACAGGAAAACTCTTCTGCTACAGCTTCGTTGTGTTTATACTCACGCTCTTCCAAACTATTCCAATTCAAACTTTCCAACCTGTAGATTTATCAGTTTATAGTATTTTCCAATGGTAGAGTTTTTTTAAAATAAAGATTGAAAGAGACGTTGAAGTCATGTGACCGTTGTGTAGTTCATTTATAGCTTAACATTAGCTTTTTTACTTCTGGCGATTGTATTTACGCTTCAAAATGAATAAAAGTTGTGTTCATTTGTGAAAATTATCTTGATGAACTAAACATGCAAGAATCGTATACTTTTGTTGGTCACGGAGCTTATTTTCTGCAATAATCCAAAAGCCAGTGGAAAAATCCTTTTGGATTTTTGTCGAGGGAACCTGGGTGATGCTAACTTCTGGGTTTGGCCTACAAAAATACGTCATCCCTGCAAGATCGACGACTTCCACATTAGCGACCAAGACTTGAGAAGGGGACAGCCCTCTCTCTTAATGCGGAGATAAAGTCCATCTCTACAGCGGGCAATTATTACATTTATGATAGCGAAGATGCCAACATAAATTAACACCAGTCCCATTCACAAGGCACGAGATTTTCTCGGGATAAAATTACATAGTGAGAAAGCAGCTATTGGTTATGTCAAGATCACGAGAAAATTAAGTCGTGATCATGAGAAAACAACAAAGAAAAAAAACGAATCATGCATGGCCGCTTAGGGCTTCTGTAAGATAGCCAAATAAATAAATCAAACTTTTTGTCAGTTTTTCACATTTTTTTATGCAATTAGCCCTCACATGCAAGAAAACAATCTATCTGAATTATGTTTATAAAAGTTTTTTGATGCAGATGATTAACAGTCCAGCTAACACCCCTGATGAACATGTAGACAATATGGTGTAACTAATAAATCAAGTATATGTAATTTGACTCTCATTTGTTCCTGACTTTTCAGACACCCTGTGTGTTGTAATGAATGTATAAGTTGAACAAATAAATGGAAAAAGATTCATGTAAATAATTAAGAATGTGGCACAAGCTGTCACTTTTATATATATATATATATATATATATATATATATATATATATATATATATATATATATATATGTATGTGTGTGTGTATATGTATGTGTGTATGTGTGTGTGTATATGTATGTGTGTATGTGTGTGTGTATATGTATGTGTGTATGTGTGTGTGTGTATGTATGTGTGTATGTGTATATACAGGTGCATCTCAATAAATTAGAATGTCGTGGAAAAGTACATTTATTTCAGTAATTCAACTCAAATTGTGAAACTTGTGTATTAAATAAATTCAGTGCACACAGATTGAAGTAGTTTAAGTCTTTGGTTCTTTTAATTGTGATGATTTTGGCTCACATTTAACAAAAACCCACCAATTCACTATCTCAACAAATTAGAATATTTCATAAGACCAATACAAAAAACATTTTTAGTGAATTGTTGGCCTTCTGGAAAGTATGTTCATTTACTGTACATGTACTCAATACTTGGTAGGGGCTCCTTTTGCTTTAATTACTGCCTCAATTCAGCGCGGCATGGAGGTGATCAGTTTGTGGCACGGTGGTATGGAAGCCCAGGTTTCTTTGACAGTGGCCTTCAGCTCATCTGCATTTTTTGGTCTCCTGTTTCTCATTTTCTTCTTGACAATAGAATCTATGGGGTTCAGGTCTGGTGAGTTTGCTGGCCAGTCAAGCACACCAACACCATGGTCATTTAACCAACTTTTGGTGCTTTTGGCAGTGTGGGCAGGTGCCAAATCCTGCTGGAAAATGAAATCAGTATCTTCAAAAAGCTGGTCAGCAGAAGGAAGCATGAAGTACTCCAAAATTTCTTGGTAAATGGATGCAGTGACTTTGGTTTTCAAAAAACACAATGGACCAACACCAGCAGATGACATTGCACCCCAAATCATCACAGACTGTGGAAACTTAACACTGGACTTCAAGCAACTTGGGCTATGAGCTTCTCCACCCTTCCTCCAGACTCTAGGACCTTGGTTTCCAAATGAAATACAAAACTTGCTCTCATCTGAAAAGAGGACTTTGGACCACTGGGCAACAGTCCAGTTCTTCTTCTCCTTAGCCCAGGTAAGACTCCTCTGACATTATCTGTGGTTCAGGAGTGGCTTAACAAGAGGAATACGACAACTGTAACCAAATTCCCTTTCACGTGTGTGTGTGGTGGCTCTTGATGCCTTGACCCCAGCCTCAGTCCATTCCTTGTGAAGTTCACTCAAATTCTTGAATCGATTTTGCTTGACAATCCTCATAAGGCTGCGGTTCTCTCGGTTGGTTGTGCATCTTTTTCTTCCACACTTTTTCCTTCCACTGAACTTTCTGTTAACATGCTTGGATACAGCA
This sequence comes from Cranoglanis bouderius, assembly GCA_023630585.1. NCBI lineage: Eukaryota > Metazoa > Chordata > Actinopteri > Siluriformes > Cranoglanididae > Cranoglanis > Cranoglanis bouderius. The sequence continues at coordinate 8,757,838 of CM042544.1, forward strand.
CTCTGTGAATAGCCAGCTTCTTTGGCAATGAATGTTTGTGGCTTACCTAGTGAACCAAACTGAGAGACCATTTTGAAGGCTCAGGAAACCTTTGCAGGTGTTTTGAGTTGATTAGCTGATTGGCATGTCACCATATTCTAATTTGTTGAGATAGTGAATTGGTGGGTTTTTGTTAAATGTGAGCCAAAATCATCACAATTAAAAGAACCAAAGACTTAAACTACTTCAGTCTGTGTGCATTGAATTTATTTAATACACGCGTTTCACAATTTGAGTTGAATTACTGAAATAAATGAACTTTTCCACGACATTCTAATTTATTGAGATGCACCTGTATATATATATATATATGTATATATATATATGTATGTATGTATATATATATGTGTGTGTATATATATATATATATATACATATATATATATATATATATATACACACACATATATATACACATATATACATACATATATACATACATATACATATATATATATATATATATATATATATATATATATATATATATATATATATATATATATATATATGTATATATATATATGTATATATATATATGTATATATATATATGTATATATATATGTATGTATATATATATATATATGTATATATATATATATATGTATATATATATATATATATATATATATATGTATATATATATATACATATATATATATATATACATATATATATATATATATGTATATATATATATATATGTATATATATATATATATGTATATATGTATATATATATGTATATATGTATATATATGTATATATACACACACACACATACATACGCATACATACATACATACATACATATATTACAATATCTCACAAAAGTGAGTGCACCCCGCACATTTTTGTAAATATTTTATTATATCTTTTCATGGGACAACACTGACGAAATGACACTTTGCTACAATGTAAAGTAGTGAGTGTACAGCTTGTATAACAGTGTAAATTTGCTGTCCCTTCAAAATAACTCAGCACACAGCCATTAATGTGTAAACTGCTGGCAACAAAAGTGAGTACACCCCTGTCAATATTTTGTCTGGCCACCATTATTTTCCCAGCACTGCCTTAACCCTGTTAGGCATAGAGTCCACCAGAGCTTCACAGGTTGCCACTGGAGTCCTCTTCCACTCCTCCATGACGACATCACAGAGCTGGTGGATGTTAGAGACCTTGCACTCCTCCAACTTCCGTTTGAGGATGCCCCACAGATGCTCAATAGGGTTTAGGTCTGGAGACATGCTTGGCCAGTCCATCACCTTTACCCTCAGCTTCTTTAGCAAGGCAGTGGTCGTCTTGGAGATGTGTTTGGGGTCGTTATCATGTTGGAATACTGCCCTGCAGCCCAGTTTCCGAAGGGAGGGGATCATGCTCTGCATCAGTATGTCACAGTACATGTTGGCATTCATGGTTCCCTCAATGAACTGTAGCTCCTCAGTGCCAGCAGCACTCATGCAGCCCCAGACCATGACACTTCCACCACCATGTGTGTATATATATATATATATATATATATATATATATATATATATATATATATATATATATATAAAAATAAAAAGAAATACATAATGTGTATACAGCAAAAAGGGTATTTAAAGAAAAATACGATGAGTTCTCGTTTTATTCCTAATTTCTTTTTAATATTTGTTATGAATTTCTTATAAAATAGGATTTTCTCCAAGCTTAGTACCTGCCACTGTTGTTTGAGCTTCATGTTCCTCTCCTTGTCCAGGGTATCGTCTCTCAGATCAGTTCTATAACACACTGATAGAGAAGTTTGACCGGCAGAGGAAAGGGCAGGTAGCTTTCGATGACTTCATACAGTGCTGCATTGTGCTACAGGTAAATCTCACACAGCAACAAATTATACAGCAGCAAGCAAATAAATATATAAATCAATAACGTTTGCTCATTTAAGTTTGTCACTTAAAGGAGCACATAAGTTAACAATGGGTTTTCTCCCTTTTCCCTCTACCCCAAATATATTCAGAGGTTAACTGACGTCTTCAGGCGATATGACACAGACCAGGACGGCTGGATCCAGGTTTCCTACGAGCAGTATCTCTCGATGGTCTTCAACATCGTATAGCACAACACAACCATAAACACCAGTGCCAAACAACACATATCTCTCTTTCTACTGGTCTTCCGCCAGTGACACCATACACACCTCACTGAGGTTTTATGGGACAGGAGATTTGGGCTTCAGTGAATGGATCTGTCTGTTTTCATCTTTCTTTACGTTGTTAAACTTAATACATCTAAAAGAAAAAAAAAGATTAGTAATACTAAGCCCCTTTTTCATATTAAAGAACTCTGCTTTGTAAACTGCATCGTATCACCAAATTGTATTGTCAATGTCATAGTAACCTTCAGATGCATGCCTTCTGATAAATTTCATTACTGTCAAAGCATGAACTAACTTGCTCGGAGTTTTCCGTCGAAGCCACGTTTACTGTGAACATTTTTTAATGTGCATTTGAACATGCGGAAGACTTTTATTTGAGATCGCAGGAACAAGTACTTTTGTACTGTCGTGTGCATGAAGCTTTGCAACTGCAAAAACTCCAAACGTTTTATTAAAAAAAGAAACATTCAATAACATATTTTATTAGCTTTTTTTTTTCTTTCTTCTGTGGGCTCAACTTCCTTTTGGAATTTATGAAAGAATGATGTGAGACATTTATGAAAGAATGATGTGAGACATTCCTGCTACATGCACACATATGATTAGCTGCATTTCACCAAAGAAAAAAAAATGAAAAAAATCAATTACTTGTATTGATTGACCAATCAGCAGCAGATATGTATGTTGAAATTTTGTCTCTTTGCTAAATAAATATTTGTAATCACTAATATTTCTTTAAGCCCAATTCTTTATAATTCCTTAGTTCCTGTAGCGCTTGCATCGGTGAAAAAAACAACAACAACAACAACAAAAAATAACATAAACTGCAAATATGCCCAGTAAGAATTGTATTCGACTTTTTTAACAGTTTCGTCAGGTTTATTTGGTTGGCTTTGATTGAGCATTTGAGCGGAATGCAGTACATTTATTGTAAAAATAGAAATGTCAAATAGAAAAAAGTGAAAATTGTCTTTTGGATAGAAGCTTTTATTTAAGTCTGCCCTCTGATATTGTTATTTAATGCATTGATTGATGTGTGGAGCAAATCTTGAAGCACTGAAAGAAGGAAAATAATTTATTATTATAGTAGTACAATGTTGAAATAGCATTTAAAACATGGAGGTATAACTTGTGATGTTATTACAGAGATTTTATATTATATGTCATGTTATATTTGAAATAGAATTGCAACAAGTTGTTGGGGTTACTGTCTAGCTAGCTAATGTTATCTAAAGTAAAATGCTCCACTACGGTCTATAATCCAAAAATATATGAAGATCGAGAGTTTTTTATTTGTTTGTTGTTGTTTTTTTTTTTACTTTGATTATGTGGCCTCAATTTTGAATCTAGCCCTATAGCTAATAAAACTCCCATTCAAGAAAAGGGAGTATTGAATGACTCGTGTACAGGAAAAAAGCCAGCAGTTTCAGCTGAAGAAAAATTTTCATTTTTTAAATTTATTTATAAAACAGTACTTTTTTTTGTGAAAGCATTTCGATATAATTTCTAGTAATAAATGAGCCATACCACCAGTGATAATTAGTAACTACATTACACTTTTATTTATTTTGCTGTTGTTATGACTACTATCAATACTGCTGCTGCTGTTAAAAGTATTAATAGTAATAATATGAATTATTATGATGGACTTACAATTCTGCTCATTTTGGCAATTTTATCATTACACTTGTCTGAGCAGAAGTATGTATTAAACATTGTGGCTTTACTCTCTCCATACAGGCAACCTTTCATCTGCTAATTTATTTTAGAACTGTAGGTTACTTTGTCTTTGACTCTTAAACAAGCAGTTAAGGTTTTGATGTATTATTTTATTTTCCTTTTTCCTCAACTATACACGTATTCAGAGGTTGACTGATGTCTTCAAGTGACTCGAGTCAGGTGATATGACAGACTGGGACAGCTGGATACACATTTCCTACGAGCAGTATCTCTCACTGGTCTTCAACATCTAATAATAATAATAATAATAATAATAATAATAATAATAATTATTATTATTATTATTATTATTATTTTTAGAACTTGTTAACTAGAATTCATTCTTGTAATAACCATAACAGATGTCAACCATAGCACCACTGCTAATTTGCCATCATTAAAAGCGTCATTCATATAGAATTATACCAGTGCGGATGTTCCAAAAACCCAGACAGTGAATCATGACGACAATGCAGGTGAATAACTATTAACTTAAACAAATCTTTCTTCTTTTTCCACCATTTCCACTACAACATCAGTTGAACATCGAACGGAAGTTAAATGTGAAGGTAAAAGTTATTAAGCTGCTGTATCATTAATTTTTTATAACAATATCAAATTTATATCAATGATTCAGTGAATGTGATGGCACTGCCCAAGAGTGAAGGGAATGATCATGAAAACGTAGAAAGCAGAAAATTAAGTGTTGAGCAGCTATAAGGATATATAAATACTGTCAGTTTATTGGGCAGCAGGTGTTATCCATGATTTAACTGGTATTTGAAACAGTCATGGTCTGCTCAGGTTACATAGTGTGTTGCAGATATTGTATTGGTATTACATTGTCCTCGAATAAATAGCATGCTGGCCGTAGACTGGATATCCCTGACACTGATTACAGATGAGCGGAAGTTGAAAATAATAAAAACAAAATGGGCTAACATGACTTGTGAACATGTCAGTGAAGATAAAAATGGCAAACATCACTAAAAGGACACAAAATCTCAGATCAACATCACAATACAAATTAATTTTCAGACTGCAGTATATAATAATATAATATATAAATTTTCCTTGTAAATTAATCAAAGAAAATCAGCTGTCATTTTATTAAGTATAAATTAATAGATGAAATTTTATGTAAGACTTTTTACACAAGAGTACATTTCTGACTTTGTCATGTCAAGTCATGTGTCTGTTTGTGAAATACAGTACTGTGCAAAAGTTTTAGGCACATGCAAAGAATTGTTGACGAACCCTCGTGTAGGAAATGCTTTTCCGCTGTGTGAAATTAACAAAATAAATAAATAAATATTTGTTTTATCTATTTGAAGGAGGGTCATTTTTATTTAGTGTTAAACCTAGGTATTGACAAGGAGAGGATTAAGCATTCTGAGGGTTAAAAGAGACAGATTTTAGCCCAAGAGGACAACCTATTTTACTGTTTATCATAGCCAACATTTCCTTAGTCACCATTCCCCCCCTTAAAATAATCACATTTTGTTACTTTTCAGTCTGAAATGAAAGCTACACAAAGCTACACAAGTGCGACTTAAGTCAACTACATTTTGATGGCCCCGTGCCCCATCACCTAAGTCACGGTAAATAGAATACACTTTGTCTGTAGTGCAAGGGGATAATTGTGTCCAAATAGTGGGCAACATTGCTATTGTATGAAAATATCATTAAGGTAGATGGGATAGACATTTTTGTACTATTTCAAAAGTTTAAGCATCAAGAGTCATATCCGTTTCATATCCGTTTGAGTCATCCAACAAAGGTTGATATAAATGTACATGACAATCTTGATGTGTCCAAGCTCCATTACATCAAACTAAAATATTTCCTCTGTCCTGACAATACTGTCTTCGTTGCAATGCATCCATGTAGCACAATGAAACATTTGTTGTTGGCAAAATGCCTTTGCTATTGTAAGAATAAGTTTGTTTTTGTTTTTTTAGAATAATTAAGTGTACTTAACATAATCAGTTCCAGCTTTTACACATCTGATGCTTTATTTTTTCTATATCTGCAAGGGAAAAGATATCTACAGGAGAATTGCGACACGACTGACATGCAGTCTGACCAAGAAAGAGAAGTGTGAAAAAAGAAAATCTAGGTAAAACTTGAAATGCCTTTGCATTCATTTCAGAAGAACAAAAGTGAATAAATTTCAAGAGAAAGAATAAAAACAAAAATAAAATAAAATTCCTTGTTGTACCTGAAGTTTGCTTTTCCTATTAGACCCAATCCTTTCTACAACAGAAAATCTGATACAGAAGACGAAGTTAAAAAAAAAAAAAAAGGAAGCTCTCCCCGGCTCCTAAAATTCTATTTCCAGGTATAAGATGCATACAGGGATGTTTATGGGGCCAAAAGCTAGTGGCAAACACACAGTATGCAAATGTTTCATTTATGTGGACATCCCAAAATATAATTTTGCAAATGGCATACATGTAAATAATCTGTTTCATTGTAGTCACCAAAATGCAGGATTCTGTCCAATCATCTACCAGCTACCAGAGTCCAGACCTCTGTCCGGCCTTCTACCAACATTCTGCCTACCCATCCCTTCCAGTCCTCTGCCCAGATGTGTAGCAGTTTTCAATACTTGACTGAGTCCGGCGACGCATCAGCCCTGCCTGCCATGTACCCCTGCCAGGGATCATATAGTTGCAATCAAAATTATTCAACCCCCATTGCAAATCAAGTTTATTGTAAAAATTTGCAGACTTTCAGCTGTTTGCAATGAACAAATCAAACAAAAGCAATTGAAAGTCAAAAGAATGGTCCAAAAAGTTAAGAGAAGAGATCATTGCCCTTCACAAACAAGGAACAGGATACAAAAAGATAGAGAAGGCACTGAGTGTTCCTAGAGACACCGTTGGAAGCATAGTTTGCAAGTTCGAAGTTAAGGGAACAGTGGCTACACTACCTGGATGAGGCAGAAAAAGGAAGCTATCATTTACATTTATGGCATTTGGCAGGCACCCTTATCCAGAGTGACTTACATTTATTTAATTTATACATGCAAAAGACCTACAGCAAGGCTTGGTGGCAACAGGCACTGAGGTTTCAGTGAGCACAGTATGGCGCGTACTAAACACAGAAGGTTTCCATGCCAGAACTCCAAGATGTACACCACTACTGACCTTCCAACACGACAGTGATCCCAAGCATACCTCAAATTCCACCAAGGCTTGGTTGCAGAAGAAGTCCTGGAAGATTCTACAGGGCCATCACAGTCACCTGACTTGAACCCCATAGAAAATCTCTGGTGGCATTTGAAGAAGGCGGTTGCAGAACGCAAACCCAAGAATATTAAGTTCAAGTTCAAGTTCAGTTTATTTGTATAGCTCTTTTAACAATGGACATTATCCCAAAGCAGATTTACAGAAGTATATAAATTCAGGACATAGATTTTAAATTTATGAATTTATCCCCAATGAGCAAGCCAGCGGCGACGGTGGCAAGGAAAAACTCCCTGAGATGATATAAGGAAGAAACCTTGAGAGGAACCAGACTCAAAAGGGAACCCATCCTCATCTGGGTAACACCGGATAGTGCAATTATAAATAAATAAATCTCTTCTATAAATGTACCAGTACCACACGGTCAAATAGCAGTTGTGAGACCATGAAAAATTCATTACAGTTTTTATATGAAGTCTGTTTTGTTGAACTTCACCACTGTAATCTCAATGATCTTTAGGCTGCACCATGTGGGGCCATCCTCAGCAGCATCATGTGACTTCAATTGATGAGGTCTCCAACCAGAAGTAGGGCATCGGGATGGATCGGGCAGGTCCAGAGAGCAGAATGGGTCGGGATCACTGGCATCTCAGGAGTATCATGTGAAGCTCGACAGAAGGGGGGGGGGGGGCGGTGAGAGAGAGAGAGAGAGAGAGAGAGAGAGATCATTAGGTATGCTTATTGTCCCATAATGGTTAAGGACAATGTACTTTGCGTAAGTGAAAGCAGGTACTCCGGCAAGACTAGCTATGACAGGATAACTAAAAGGGAGAGCCAGAAGGTAATGCAGACATGAGGGCTCCCTGGGACAAGGCGCCCAGCCACCCCACCACCAACAAACCTTGGTGGATGCCTGAAGGTGGGGGGGTGACAGCATCCAGACATCCCAGTTCACCACAACACACTATGCCCGTGAGACCTCTAGATCTGCTCCTTTACCTAAGGAAAAAAACTATTCACGAAAGGCTTGATTAAACAAATATGTTTTCAGCCTGGACTTAAACACTGAGACTGTGTCTGAGTCCCAAACACTAATTGGAAGGCTGTTCCATAACTGTGGGGCTTTGTAAGAGAAAGCTCTTCCCCCTGCTGTAGCCTTCACTATTCGAGGTACCGACAAATAGCCTGCACCTTTTGATTGAAGTAGGTGTGGCGGATCATAAAAGACCAAAAGTTCGCTTAGGTACTGTGGCGCGAAGCCATTTAGCGCTTTATAAGTCAATAGTAGTATTTTATAATCAATGCGAAATTTCACTGGGAGCCAATGCAGTGTGGATAAGATAGGGTTGATGTGGTCATATCTTCTAGTTCTAGTAAGGACTCTTGCAGCTGCATTCTGGACTAACTGGAGTTTGTTTATGCTCCTACTGGAACATCCAGACAGTAAGGCATTACAGTAATCCAACCTAGAGGTGACGAAAGCATGGACTAATTTTTCTGCATCATGTAGTGACAATATATTTCTTATCTTAACAATATTTCTGAGGTGAAAGAAGGCTATCCTAGTAATATTACCTATGTGGGCGTCAAAGGAAAGACTGGAGTCAATAATCACACCAAGGTCTTTTACTGCTGCACATGATGAAACAGAAAGGCCATCCAGAGTTACTATGTAATCAGAAAATTTACTTCTAGCTGCATGTGGTCCTAGTATGAGTACTTCTGTCTTGTCAGAATTTAGTAAGAGGAAATTAATGAGCATCCACTGTCCTCGACTTTATTAAACTGGTGTCTGTCATCTGGCTTTGCTGAAACATACAACTGTGTGTCATCAGCATAACAGTGGAAGCTAATTCCATGTTTACGAATAATTTGACCCAGAGGTAGCATATATAAAGAAAAAAGCAGTGGGCCTAAAACAGAACCTTGCGGAACACCACACTTTACCTCAGTATGCATAGAGAATTCACCATTTACATCTACGAACTGATAACGATCAGTCAAATAAGACCTGAGCCAGGAGAGGGCCGCTCCCTTAATGCCAACAACGTTTTCTAGTCTACCAAGGAGAATAGTATGATCAATTGTATCAAAAGCTGCACTAAGGTCAAGCAACACAAGCATGGAGACACAACCCCGATCAGAGGCCATCAGTAGGTCATTTACCACTTTAAACAGTGCTGTCTCAGTGCTATGATGAGGCCTAAATCCTGACTGATATATTTCATGAATGTTATTCCTATTTAGGTACAAGCATAGCTGCTTTGCTACAACCTTTTCTAAGATCTTGGAGATAAAGGGGAGATTTGATATTGGCCTGTAGCTGGACAATTGACAGGGGTTGAGGTCAGGTTTTTTAATCAGGGGTTTGATAACTGCTAGTTTAAATGATTTAGGTACATAGCCAGTGCTAAGGGAAGAGCTGATTATTTTTAGAAGGGGTTTGATTATTTCTGGAGTAATCTGTTTGAAGAAACATGTAGGTAAGGGATCTAGTATACAAGTTGATGATTTTGAAGAAGAAATTAATGAAATTAGTTCAGTCTCTCTAAGGGGAGTAAAGCACTCTAATCGTTGATCTGATATTGCTATATTATTGTCTACAGGGTTAGTAAGACTGTCTGGTTTTAAATTAATAGTCTGAATTTCTTGTCTAATATTTTCAATTTTGCCAATTAAAAATCTCATGAAATCATGGCTGCTATATAATGATTGTGTGCCTGTTTTTGTGGCGGTTTTATTCCTAGTTAATTTTGCTATAGTATTAAATAAGAATCTAGGATTATTTTTGTTATCTTCAATTAAGGTAGAGAGATAGACTGATCTAGCAGCACTAAGAGATTTCCTATAGTTCAGGAGGCTCTCCTTCCATGCTGTTTGAAATACTACCAATTTGGTTTGATGCCATTTACGTTCTAATTGTCGAGTGATCTGTTTTAAGGTACGTGTGTGATCATTATACCAGGGTGCTAGCTTTTTCTCTCTAATTATTTTTCTTTTAAGTGGAGCTACCTTATCTAACGTGTAGCGGAACACTGACTCTAAGCATTCTGTCGCCTGATCAAGTTCTATGGGATCAGATGGTGATTGAATTATAGTTGATATCTCTGGGAGATTATTGATAAAACTCTGTGCGGTAGCTGGCGTGAATGTACGTTTGACACAATAGCGTGGCAAAGTGCATATATTATGCTCAATGCACAATTTACACAAGATGAGATAATGATCTGAGATAGCTTCAGACTGCGGAAGTGTGACTATAATTTCTATATTTAATCCGTATGTTGGTATAATGTCAAGAGTGTGACCACCATTATGAGTGGATCCTATTACATTCTGATTGACCCCTACTGAATCTAAAATAGACACAACCGCTGTTCTCAGAGGATCTTCCGGGTTATCAAAATGAATATTAAAGTCACCGACAATTAATGCTTTGTCTAAAGAAACAACCAGGTTCGAGATAAAAACTGCGAATTCACCAAGAAATTCAGAGTATGGCCCTGGGGGTCTGTAAATAACAATAAGTGGAATCGACTCGATAGACTTATGTTATACTAGTATGAATAACTTCAAAGGAATTGAACTTATGGCTAGGTTTTTGTGTGATGCCTAGATTTTCATTATAAATGAGTGCAACACCTCCTCCTCTGCCAGTTAGATGGGGCTGATGTATATAACTATATCCAGGAGGACTGGCTTCATTTAATGCTATGTACTCGTTTGGTTTAATCCATGTTTCTGTTAAACACATTATATTAAACTCTTATATATTAAATTACTCATTATATTAAACTCTATTAAACTACATATTTGTTTAGCTCGGGGAACAGACACAGTCTCTATAGGATAAACTACAGATGTTGAATATTACTGAACTGGAGGCCATTGCTCATGAGGAATGGACTAAGAAGCTGGTGTCTGGCTATGCATCTCGTTTGCAGCAGGTCATAACAGCAAAAGGGTGCTCTACTAAGTACTAAAGATGCTTGCCAGGAAGGGGTTGAATAATTTTGAGACTGGAGACGTCAGAATTTGCGTTTTCAGTTGAATTTGGGGAAACCACATGAAGCATTCATTGTGTTGAGCTATTTCAATTGCTTTTGTTTGATTTGTTCATTGCAAACAGCTGAAAGTCTGTAAAATTTGACAATAAACTTGACTGTAGAAAAATGACTTCTTGTACACTGTAAAACATGATAGCCATTAAGTTATGTAAACTTATTTCTTCTCTTTAACTCCAGTTGTCGTGACAAGTTTTGGATATTGAACTCAAGTTTATAAGTTTTCAAAAATTAAACTTAAAGTAATCCATTGTCTTGACTTGGAAAACTTGTAAAATATGACTTTTTGAGTTGAAACAAAGAGAATGTTCAAGTTGAGTTTACTCATGTTTTTAAGGCAGCAGGTGAAATTTTGTTTCTAAGTTTAAGCACCTGAAATGTTTTAGATGGTACCTTTGCTTGTTACAGCAAGGCTGCTGTAGTCTACTGGAGAAGAGGCTCTGCTGTTTGGCAAGTGTGGTATGGAGCAGGTGTTTGTCCATGATTCTCTTAATTTTGTGTTTGTCCATGATCCTCTTAATTTTGTCCACTATCCGTCTTTCCACCATTTGGCAGATTCCCTTATCCAGAGCGACTTACATTTATCTCATTTATACATCTGAACAATTGAGGGTTAAGGGCCTTGCTCAGGGGCCCAACAGTGGCAGCTTGGTGTTGCTGGGGGTTTGAACTCATGACCTTACAATCAGTAGTCCAGCGTCTTAACCACTGAGCGATCACTGGCTCAGCGGTGTCGAAATGGGAGGAAAAGTAGGACTGACTAGTCAGGGCCCCAGCAGGGGGAGGGCCCTCGAAAAGCTTGGAATGAAAATTTGTTTTTGTTTGCAATTTTAGTGTCATAACTAAATTGATCTAAATTACTAAATTGGCCGAATAAATCGGTTGAGGTTGAACTTTGTATCCCAAAAAATACTGGATGCTCTCTGAGGCTCCCTTACAAAAGGCACAAATTGGTTTAGTCAACCCCTGCACTAGGATTCGTCTCTGAAAGCAATTAATTGAGCTGAGTGACTGCTACTATGATAGAGAAAGAAAATCAAACTGAGGGAAAACAACTGCTAATTAATTTCTTTGAAAAGAAAGGTCAAGAAAGGTTAAAAATCATTTCAGCTAATATCAGCAGTTGTTTAGACTGAAGGCAGTCAGCCAGGAATCTAGCTTGGTGTATATATATATATATGACCAGGAGTGGATTTTAAGGATTTTTCGCACTAGCAAGCCGGGCTAGTATACCAAAGATTCCACTAGCACTGCTGAAACATTACTAGCCCTGTTTGTAACTGTATTGTAACGGTGCTTATAGAAAATAATCCCTTTGAAATAGTCACTTTTTGTTTTACCGCCTGAAATCAAAACCCATTAAAAATACATATTTTTGTTCCAGATTTATTTACACATTCTGCCTTACAACATTCAAGTAACGTAAAAAGGCAACAGTTCGGAAATGTAAAAACAAAAAAAAGAGAGAAAGCTAGAATAACAGAGTTGAAAAAGTGATCAGTCCCATGATTTAATCCTTCATAGAGCCATCTTTTGCTTTAATTACAGCAATAAGTCTGTTTGGATATGTTTCTATTAGCTTTGCGCACCTCGAGTGTGGAATATTTGCCCATTCTTCCTTGCAGAATTGTTCGAGTTCAGTCACATTTCGTGGTGAGCGGCGATTGACTGCTGTCTTCAAGTCCATCCACAGATTTTCAATTGGATTTGAAAGGGCTCTGGGCTCTGACTTGGCAACTCAAGGACATTCACCTTCCACTTTCACGCGTTCACCCAGGTTTGTTGATGGTGGAGTAGCTGGCCGCCTTATGTCCCAGGGAGCCCTCATGTCTGTGTTACCTTCTGGCTCTCCCTTTTAGTTATGCTGTCATAGCTAGTCTTGCCGGAGTACCCGCTTGCACTCACACAAAGTACATTGTCCTTAAACATTACAGGACAATAAGCATACCTGATGCTCTCTCTCTCTCTCTCTCTCTCTCTCTCTCTCTCTCTCTCTCTCTCTCTCTCTCTCTCTCTCTCTACCCTTCTGTCGAGCTACGCATGATACTCCTGAGATGCCAGTGATCCCAACCCCTTCTGCTCTCTGGACCTGCCTAATCCATCCTGATGCCCTACTTCTGGTTGGAGTTCTCATCAATTGGAAGTCACATGCTGCTGCTGAGGATGGCCCCACACGTTGCAGCCTAAAGATCACTGAGATTACTGAGGATGGCACCACTTAAAAACCATAAAGATGGCTTTGGACCTCAATTCATATGAACAGTTCTGCTATGATGGCTAGGACTGTAATTGCCACAAACAGTTTTGCACTTAAGTCTGCATCAGTGAACAGTGGTCAAGTTCAACAAAACAGACTTCATATAAAAACTGTAATGAATTTTCATGGTTTCACAACTGCTATTTGATCATGTAGTATTGGTACATTTACAGAAGGGATTTATTTATTTATAACTGCACTATCCGGTGTTACCCAGATGAGGATGGGTTCCCTTTTGAGTCTGGTTCCTCTCAAGGTTTCTTCCTCATATCGTCTCAGGGAGTTTTTCCTCGGCACCGTCGCCTCTGGCTTGCTCATTGGGAATAAATTCATACATTTAAAATCTATGTCCTGAATTTATATATTTCTGTAAAGCTGCTTTGGGACAATGTCCATTGTTAAAACCACTATACAAATAAACTGAACTTGAACTTGAACCTTCCTATCCTTAAGCCACTGTGTAGTTTTTTTGGCGGTGTGTTTAGGGTTGTTGTCGTGCTGAAAGATGAACCACCTGCCCATCTTCAGCTGTCTAGTAGAGAATTTGGGTGTACTTGGCAGCATTCATTTTCCCTTCAATCCTGACCAATTGCCCAGTCCCCGCTGAAGAGAAACACCCCCACAACATAATGTTGCCACCACCATGCTTCACAGTAGGTATGGTGTGTTTTGGGTGGTGTGCTGTGTTTGGTTTTTGCCAAACATAACACTTGCAGTTTAGTTCAAAAAGTTCAATCTTGGTCTCATCTGATCATAAAACCTTTTGCCACATAGCATTAGAATCTTGCAAGTGGTTTTTTGCAAAGCTTTTTCAGAAGAGGTTTCTTTCTTGCCACCTTTCTTCTAAGTCTTTCAAAGTTGCTATTGGCCTCTTGGTAGCTTTCCTGATCAATATCCTCCTGGCTCGGTCATCCAGTTTGGAGGGACGGCCCGATCTAGGCAAGGTGTTGGTGGTGCCATACACTTTGTAATTCTTAAAAATGCTCTGAATGGTACTCAGAAGGATAGTTAGAGCTTTTGAAATCTTTTTGTATCCTTCTCCTAACTTCTGCCTTTCCACAACTTTGTCCTGGAGCCCTTTTGAAAGCGCCTTCTACTCCTGTTTTGGAGTCCTTGCACTGGCTCCCGGTTAGGTTCCGTATCGACTTTAAAATTATGATGCTGACCTACAAAGCATTACATGGCTCGGCTCCTCATTATTTATCTGCACTGTTAATACCTTACACCCCAAATCGCAGATTGCGCTCTTCACAGTCTAATTTGTTGACTGTTGCACTAACCCGTTTAAGATCTATGGGTGACACGGCTTTTTGTGTCTATGCTCCTACCCTCTGGAAGTCTCTTCTCCTTGAACTTAGGGATGCTCAGACCTGTGACATTTTTAAAGCTCAACTCAAGACATATTTTTTTAAACTAGCATTTGCTTGCTGATGTTTACTTTTGTTTTTTAATTATTGTGTTATGTGTCATTTTGTGTACAGTGCTTTGAGAAACTGCTTTTAAAGGCGCTCTATGAAATAAAGTTTATTATTATTATTATTACTATTACTATTATTATTATTATTATTATTATTGTCCCGGAGCCCTTTTGGAAGCACCTTTCCAACCATGGTGTATTCTTTGTGTTGCCATGCACTACTAGTAATGGAATCATCATGGAACAGCCGGTTTTCTTATGAAGTCATCAAAACCACTGCAGTTGATGTCAGCTGGGGGGCAATTAGCATGGTGTGTGATCTGGGAAGTGACTGGTTGTACCTGAGCAAGTTTATAATGGTTACTCTAAGACACTGATTCTCAAAGTGTAGTACGCAGGCTCCCCCTAGTGGTACGCAGAGGAATCACTGAATTAAATATAAATAAATGTTAAAATAATTTTAAAAAGTTTGCAGGCGCTTCTGCTAGCCATAGCGTTAGTTTGAACGAAACTGCTGCTGACATCGATTGTTAGCTACAGTAGCTGCTACAGACTGTGATGGCAAGAGGTGGCTAAATGATGAAAAGTTCAACGAAACTGCTAGCGTGGCTTCAATCTGGCAAGAGAAGTGTGGATCAGGAGGAGAATGTTTCAAGCACAAGAACTGAAGAGGACGGGAGTGAATCGAGCACAGGTGCTAACAGACGAGACTACAGATGTCGCAGATTTGGCCAATTTATCGGTTTTACGTGAGATATGAAAATGATGGTGCAGCTCAGGAGGACTTTATGTTCTGCCAGTCACTTGAGACCAGAACTACAGCAGAACACATATTCCAGGTACTGGATGCGTTTATCCGAGAGAACGGGCTGCACTGGAAAAAGTGTGTGGGAGTGTGTACAGACGGCGCGAGGGCTATGACGAGAGGTGGCACCTGATATGCGCCGGACTCACTGCCAGCGCCTCACGATTGATGCTGTGAAGAAGATGCCTGATGACCTGAAGTCTGTGCTGGACTCTGCTTTGAAAACTGTGAACTTCATTAAGGCCAGACCGATTAATGCTCGCTTATTTCGTGTGCTCTGTGAGGAGATGGGCAGTGAGCATGTCCAACTCTTGCTTCATACTGAAGTAAGGTGGCTTTCAAGAGGAAAGGTGCTTTTGAGGCTTTTCAAATTGCACAAAGAGGTCCAGATGTGCTTACAGGACACAAATTTCCCCTTGTCACACATTTTCAAGGATACTGTGTGGCTCGGTCAGCTGGCAGACTTGTCTGACATTTTTTCACGTTTAAACGGACTGAATTTGGGACTACAGGGATTCTCCATCAATGTCTTTGACATGCAGGACAAAATCAATGCACTGCTAAAAAAGTTGGAGTTATTTGAAATCAAAGTTAAGACAGGTGATGTTTCAGCTTTCCCTGCTTTGGAGAGTTTTCTGTCTGACAATAAGCTGACGCTTGATGATGGAATCAGGGAGAACATCGCTGCACACCTCGTGTCGCTCAGACAACAGTTCTGTGATTATTTTCCAATGATGCATGATGCTGAAGCTAGCAGCTGGATGAGAAACCCTTTCAGCATCGACACCTCTCAAATGGCTTCAGAGGATTTAACTGTTGGTGATCAGGAGAGTTTAATAGAGTTGTCTTGTGATGAAACATTGAAGGCAACTTTCAGAAAGCAGACATTGTTGGACTTTTGGAAAAAGCAGCACAGTGAATACCCTGTGCTTTCCGACAAGGCCGTGCGCTTCCTCCTTCCTTTTGCGACCACGTATCTGCGAGAAAGGCTTCTCTTCACTTGTTGTCAGAAAAACAAAGTACAGAAGCAGGATGGATGCTGAGACAAACCTGAGACTGAAGCTGACCTCCATTGACCCAGACATCGCAGGACTGTGTTCACAGAGGCATGCGCACCCATCACATTAAGCTCGTGTAAGTTGTCACCAACATGGTGTGTGTGTGTGTTTTAATTAATTTTAATTAAGTACAGTTGTTATTCTTAATGCTCTTCCTCACTTTTGTTTTATTCTTATTGTTTCTCTCTCTCTCTCTCTCTCTCTCTCTCTCTCTCTCTCTCTCTCTCTCTCTGTGTGTTTCTGTTTCAGAAAGCAGTCATTGTACAAGTTTTGGACACAGCAAGAAAGGCTTCGTTTGACTTTAGTACAGTTGTTATGTTACACAGCTGTTATTTTTACTTGCAGCTACACATATAGCCTGTTATTTTTTTTCAAGTACAGTACAGTTTTTATTTAACTTTTAGGTAGAATACATTTAAATTTAATCTTTTATTTACCTGTATGTAAGCACAGTGCAGTGTTAATGTTCAAACTGTGTATTTACAATGTTTAAAGTGGTTGACAATAATAAATATTCTTATTAGGAATAAACCTGCCTCATTTTTGAACTGTGCATAGCTGTAGCTGAATAGTTAGGCCTACTACGCTACTGTATCTTAATGTTGGTCATTATGGTGGTACTTGGAGAGCCCAATATTTTCTGAGGTGGTACTTAGTGTAAAAAGTTTGAGAACCACTGCTCTAAGGGGCTGATCACTTATCCAAACCAGGTATTTCACTAATTACATTTTAATAATCGTTCAGAATTAAAAAAAAAAAAAAAGTTATTTCCACTTAGATGTCGAGGGTTATAATGTGTAAATGCAGCTGGCAAAAGTTAGATTAAATTTATTTTAATTGTAACATCATGAAACACATGGCCCTTAGTTTCAGAAACAGCCACAGAGAGTGGAGCAGTGGCAGGTCCATCATCATCTCCTGATGGTGTTACTGAGGACGTGAGACAAGGTGAGCTCATATAGGGCAACTAAAAGTTATTCCAAGCAATCATTTGTAGCAGTTTCAATGGAAAGGAGCTTAGCAACACTAACATCAATAATAATAATAAGAGAACAGAGAAAAGGTGTTCCTCTACATAAACTGAGAATGAGCAGAAAGTTGACAACGGTATTTAAATGTGACACGCTGTAAACTATTGTAAACTATACTGTAACATGAACAGAGATGATGAGATTGTAGGCAAATGGAAACCTACATTCATTATGCAGAAATAAAACATGCAACTTTGTAGGTGTAAGGTTTTGACTGTCCTATAAATCTTATCCTGTGAACACGCATGGTCCATGAAATACTGCAGACATATTTTCTTAAACACCAAATCATAACATCAATTAACCGACATTTTGAACGTTTATTTTTTTCTTATTATTTTCAGCTAACATCCAGATGCTCCTACAGGAAGTGAATCCACCTTCCATTGATGGAGATGGACTTAAATCAACTCGATCTCTAGAACCAAGTGGTAAGGTTCTTACAGAGATGGGCCCAAATAGACCCAGCATCCAGGAGAGCTCCAGTCAGATGCCCAAAAATAAGAGAGTCAGGTCAACCCTGTCACCACCCAGGAATGCCAAAAGACTTCGACTTGATGGCCGTTCAACTGATCCTGCAAGTGTTACTCCTCTTGCAATATCCAAGCCAAGCATGGGGGTAGCATTACCCAATTCGAACAGTCCATCAAACATCAATCAAGAAGGCAAAACTAAGGACAAAGCAAATGCTACACAATCCTTCATCTCCACTGCTTTTGAAACACTTCACAATTCGTGTTATGATGTGTTGCCTACAATCAGGAATCATGTACATCGTGGATGTATATCTGAAGTTCCTGTTCTAATAGATGAAGAAAAATCAGTCATTTCTTATTTTGGAGTAAACCAGGTAAATTATTGTCTTCTTTTTTATTTTGTGCGCATGCAATTCAAATTACTTTCTTTTTTTTTTGTCTAGCTGTGGATTGAAATTTCTCATTCGTAAAAGTGAATACAAAATTTACTGGTCTAGGTTTTCTTAAATTGAACAGTTGATATTGATTTGACAATTAAAATGTTAGTGCAGGTTTTAGTTTAAGCAATGCCTAGTAGTGTCCCTAAGCCTAGTCCACAATCAAATCTTAATTCCCTAATATTTGTTTCAAATATATACCTTGAATACACGTTTGATTCAGTTGTTACAGTTGGTGATAACTTTCTTTCATCTCAACCAGTCCTTAGCGGAGAAGTTTATGTCAGCGATTTTATGCAAGATCAAGGCGGAGAGAGCTGTTAGGAAACACGGACTCCTGCAGTCTCTCTGTAGGGTTTATGCCGGCTTGTGTCAACAGACAGGAGACTCTCAAAGCCTGTGCCCTCACTTATAGACTTCTGAAAGAAGGTGAGATCATATTGACATTTTAATTCATTTCAATGTATGTACTAAAAATTTTATCTGGACAATGATAAGTGGAGTTTTGTGGCATCTGAGACAACAGAGTTATGTGGCATCACTTTTTTACTTTTCAGACTTTCCTGAAGCTCCAAAGCTGATTTTGTTCATGGTGGCAGCATGGCCAAGTGTGCTGTCCCACGACAGCTCTTTATGCCGAGCCATTCACAAAGAGAGCAAACTGAAAGCAGAGGGAGAAATCTTAGACTACCTCAGCAAGTATCTGCACTGGGACGAGGTAAACAGCTGTCTCACTGACTCTCAATGTTATTCTCAGTTTCTTTGTTTCTTACTGGCAGGCCAGAACTGTCATCAAACTTTTAATCTGAACATTTCATGTATTTTGACCAAATTCTTAATCTACTTTTGATTTCCAAGTGTCAGTGTAAAGGACAAATTCCTTATATATTCATGTCGATCCAAATAACCTACTAAAAATATTAGTTTTCTTCATAGATAAAGCAAAACCTGATTCAGGACATCACTATTTTAGGTTATTTTATTAGTGTGAGTAAATGCTGATAAACAACAGCAAAGAATGCGGCTTCGCTTGGCTACAAATTTCATTTCAAGCATTAATGCCTTTTAGGCTACACTTTTAATGACAAAAATAAATAGATCAGTTCCATAAATGTGTAAAGTAACAAATCTGTATTTCATATTATACTACATCTTCTTCTCTTTTTTTTTTTTTTTTTTTTTTTTTTTTTTTTGCATATGTACTGTATTTTAAATATCATGGCGTCACCTGGTGGTCATTTTGAGTGGCAGCTTTTAATTCCAGGGTTTGTGCATCTACAGCTTTTTCTATGACTCCTCCTTTTATTAGGTTTTAAAATGACAGAATGCACTTTTATAGCACTTCCTCAGTATTCTGACGATCTGCAATTCGATTGGTTGTCAGCTTTCAGTTGTCACCAGATTATTGGAAACAGCATTTAATTGAACTGGGTATTAAAGAAAATGTTATTCTCTGCCAGAGGCCTCCAGGCGACATCCAAAAAACGATCGCCAGCATACTGAAGGCTCTTCTCGAGGAAAACAGTCTGACGTTCATGAAGAACACTTGGTATGGCGATGACCTCTGCCCTGCTGCCTGGGAATATGTCTTCAGTCTGGATCTTCTGTGTGCACAACTGGGCTGGATATGGACCTATGACAATATTATACGGTACTGAATGCAAAATGTCTTCAAAGTACATGATTCTCAGTTTCCAAGCTTTATTGATTGAATATTTATGATTACATTGCATAGACAATTTTATTTGAGGGGACTTTCAAATGAGTGTTTGTCTGTTAGGCCTTCTTTCTGTCTGTCTTTCTTTGTTTCTTCCTTCCTTCCTGCCTGACTTGAGTTCTGAGGTTTGCACTGTATGCGCATCAATTATGCATCAAATATTCTTTGAATTTCATGTCAGTAACAACAACAATAATAATAACAATAATTACTGCTGGTTATACCACAGCGATATTAAATTTTCAAATCTGATTGGTCAGAACAGCAGCTCTGCGAGTATTTAACTTGCAAGGTGTATATTAATGCAGTCACTATTGTATGTTATCTTTTTTACAGTAACAACTTAGACCAGGAAAATGTATCATTTTTGATATGGTGATGTTTTCTGTGAGGAAATGTTCATTTTGCATTTATGAAAGGAGTCTCCAGTGCTAGCACTCTGAAGGGGTTAGAGCTAAATCATTAACTTTAGCTGTAGGTTTTCCAACATGAGAAGGTCTTTAGGACAGAGGACTTTGTGTTCTGGTTTCCCTGTAATACAGCTATGAAACACCACCCTTTTTTCATTATTTTCCTTAAAACCAGAATGCCCCCCAAGTGTTTTATTCCTTACTTTTTCCATTAAAAGGCAGCGGTCTGGTGGCTGTTTGAAATATTGCAAATTTCCACATTCGTGTTATTTAAACTCATCCACTCATTGAACCAAAATGGCAGATCAACCACCACCACCAAAACAAAGACACTCATCATAGCATTTTCCCTCTTTTTTTATTTACCAGAGAGTAGCTTTGGCTGATCCTGTACACTTGGCTGATGCAACCAAGATCTCAGCAAAAGCCAATCCAAGATGTCTGTGTAGCAGCAGTTTTGAGGCTACTTGGTAAGTTTACTGGAAGTCCTGTTTTGGGGAAACATCTCACAATACTTCTGGTTTCTTCAGTTTTTCACTCTTTGTCTTTGTCCATCTCAAACAGGATGACTTTGACAACTGGCCTTCAAGGAGAACCTTGCAATGGTGGTCCCAAATATTGCAGAAGGCATAACCATGTTTGGAAAACAAGGACTATCAAAAGGTAATGCTTAAGCATCAAATACATTTGTTCTTTGTGATTTCTATCATCAGGAAAGCGCTTCTGCCAGTCATGATTTTAGGATGTATTTTGTGTTTAGGTATGCCGTGGGAGGTGCAGCTTTCAGTGGTCTATACCACTAGTGATCTGGCACCCAGCAACCCTAAGGAATCCCTGGAGGCTTTGGCATCATGGCAAAGAGAAATCCCACAGCCAGTTCCCCCAGCCGTCACCAAGTGCATCACGCAGATCGGCTCCCTCTGTCATCAGATCAAACCATAAAACTGTAATAAATCTCTACAGCATTACCTGTCTTTTGTCTTTATTTTTGTCCCGTTCTAAGTGTCTCTACCTCTGTATGCTATTGACTTTGTGTCTCAGGTCATTGATGGTGTTCAGTGTCTATTTGTAATTTCTTGTACATTTTGCACTTAGGTCTAAAGTTATTGTTAAATTTGTTTGTGCACAGCAATCACAATCTAAAAACCACACGTCCCTTAAATACTCACTCTCCAGTCTAGCATTAATGTTTCGTTGCTAAATGGAAAAGACATTTTCAGCAAGCAGCTGCGTAAACAAGTACAAAATTCGAGCGTGAGACCCGCCTGGATGTAATGGCCATTGATAAACCCCGCACATTCTAAAGTGATGTGCTCGAGCATGGCCACACTCTATATAATATATAACATATATTACCACATATGGTACCTGTAGCTGAAAGCCCTAGAATAGATAACTAAAATTGCACTT
The DNA here is from genome assembly GCA_023630585.1 of Cranoglanis bouderius. Taxonomy (NCBI): domain Eukaryota; kingdom Metazoa; phylum Chordata; class Actinopteri; order Siluriformes; family Cranoglanididae; genus Cranoglanis; species Cranoglanis bouderius. The sequence continues at coordinate 8,780,008 of CM042544.1, forward strand.
AGCAAATGAAATGATCTGATGATCCACTCCTCACTCTCAGCATAGAGTTTCAAGTGGTACTAAAAACACTGCATGAGCCAAATCCTCAAACAAGGCATAATCCCAATCCCAATTATGTGATTTTACTTTACAATCCTTCTGTCATCTGTCTACATCTTGTGAGCTCTGAAATCAGTAATTATTCTCTCAATTATGCTGATATGATATACAGTATGTGATGTAGAAGCATAGTCAGTTTACTTGCTATTACACTTTTCTACCACTAGGGGTTCTTGCATACGCATGGTCAGAAGTGTGTGGAAATATACGCATAAGCAAAACTTAGGATAAATCCCATTCAGTGCAGGTGTCTCCTACCAGTAATATTTTCCCTAATGGATTAAATTAGTTGTTTGATTTGATCAGGTAGATAGCTAGTCATCATCTTGAGGTAAGAAGCTGAGGTTTGTGCATCCAGAAATATTAAATTGGTGCTATCGGATTGGTCGTGGATTGCAGTAATAGACTTTGTGAAACTAAAAGTATCACTGTCTGTGCATCTGAAAAACAGGCATTTAATTTACTTAAATGTTTTGAATTCAAGCAGATTAAGAAACCATCTATGCTATAAATTCATTAATGAATACATGACCCTAAAACAACAGAAAATGACAACAGAACACTTTTTGCAAGAAATTCATGTTAATATTTATCTTAACATTCCAACTAAAATTAGTTTGAATTTTAATATAGATCCATATGATGCAGATCTCGACAAAAGTGATCAAAACAATGGCAGCAACTTCCACATTAGCACTAACACTTTAATAGTTCTAAAACTAACTAGACTTTGTAGCATAAGGAGATGACCATAGATGGCGAATTGTCAAGATTCTAGAGAGAAGAAGAGACTTTTGTGATTTGTAACCTCGACTTTGGAGGTCTAGTGTTTTTTTCTTGGAAATTTCAGTCACACTTAAGTAAAATGTAAACACCTTAAAAACACTTAAGTATAGTAATGATGTAGAATTACTCAAGTATTTTCAACCTCTGATCTAAAACACACTACACACTGCTGTCACTGACACAGTCATCATGTTTATGAGGCAATTAACTGTTCATAAGTCTGAGGAAAGAAGCTTTTCTGGTGTCTGGTGGTGTTCAAATCTGGTGGCCTGGTTGCAATCATTCTGTGATGATTTTTTTCTGAATAGGTTTTTGAGGGTTTTTCAGCAGGTTTTTTCTTCCTACCAGCTTATCAGCTGACCTGACAATACGTTGCAGTCTGCTCAGCTCAGACTCACATCAAGTGTCAAGTGGCCAAGTGGCTTTTTATTGTCATTTCAACGATATACATCTGGTACAGTACACAGTGAAATGAAACAATGTTCCTCCAGGACCATGGTGCTACATAAAACAACACACTAACCACATGAATCGACATAGAACTATATAAGACCTACACATTTTTACATAAAGTGCACGTGCAAACATGTGCTAACAACAAAAGACAGTACAGTAACTACTAAAACAGGAACAATAGGCACAGTAAGTGACAGTGTAGCGCTGACCAGTACACAGTTCTAGTGTGGAAGTGTCCAATATAACAGTAGTGTAAAAGATAGGTGCAAAAGAGTAACAATATAGTTAAAAATGCTGTGAGTGTAAACATAACATGTTATGACTTAGTATTCAGCAGACTGGCTTATACCAAATATAGACATAGCAATTATTGCGGTAGCAGCCAGGTAAAGTGTATAATAGTGACAAGAAATTAAATATGATATTTTTATAAATACAGTAGCAGTACAGTACAAAAGTAATAATGCAGTCAATACAAAATGTTCAATATATTGCAATGGGAGTGGGATGGTATTCAGTTCAGAGTGCGTGCATGCGTGCGTGTGTGTGTCAGTCCCGTCTCTGAGTATTGAGGAGTCTGATGGCTTGGGGGAAGAAGCTATTACACAGTCTGGCCGTGAGGGACCGAATGCTTCGGTAACTTTTTCCAGATGGCAGGAGGGTGATGAGTGTGTGTGAGGGGTGTGTGGGATCATCCACAATGCTGATGGCTTTGCAAATGCAGTGTGTGGTGTAAATGTCTGTGATGGAGGGAAGAGAGACCATGATGATCTTCTCAGCTGTCCTCACTACCCGCTGCAGGGTCTTACGATCTGATATGGTGCAATTTCCAAACCAGGCAGTGATGCAGCTGCTCAGGATGCTCTCAATAGTTCCTCTGTAGAATGTGGTGAGGATGGAAGGAGGGTGGAAGATGGGCTTTTTTCAGCCTTCGCAGAAAGTACAGACACTGCTGGGCTTTCTTGCTTATGGAGCTGGTGTTGAGGGACCAGGTGAGGTTCTCCGTCTGGTGAACACCAAAGAATTTGGTGCTCTTGACGATCTCTACGGAGGAGCCATCAATGTGCAGTGGAGAGTGGTCGCGCTGTGCTCTCCTGAAGTCAACAACCATCTCTTCTGTTTTTTCCACATTCAGAGACAGGTTGTTGGCTCTGCACCAGTCTGTTAGCCGCTGCACCTCCTCTCTGTATGCTGACTCGTCGTTCTTGCTGATGAGACCCACCACAGTCGTGTCATCAGCGAAATTGATGATGTGATTCGAGCTGTGCATTGCTGCACAGTCATGAGTCAGCAGAGTGAACAGCAATGGACTGAGCACACAGCCCTGGGGGGCCCCAGTGCTCAGTGTGGTGGTGCTGGAGATGCTGTTCCCGATCCGGACTGACTGAGGTCTCCCAGTCAGGAAATCCAGGATCCAGTTGCAGAGGGAGGTGTTCAAGCCCAGCAGGTTCAGCTTTCCAATCAGGTGCTGAGGAATGATTGTGTTAAATGCTGAACTGAAGTCTATGAACAGCATTCGAACGTAGGTTTCCTTTTTGTCCAGGTGGGTGAGGGCCAGATGTAAGGTGGTGGCGATGACATCATATGTTGAGCGATTGGGGCGATACGCGAACTGCAGAGGGTCCAGTGAGGGGGGCAGCAGGGTCTTTATGTGCCTCAGGACGAGCCTCTTGAAGCACTTCATGATGATGGGTGTGAGTGCAATGGGACAGTAGTCATTGAGGCAGGACACTGAAGGCTTCTTCGGCACGGGGACAATGGTGGTGGCCTTGAAGCACATTGGAATGATGGCGCTGCTCAGGGAGATGTTAAAGATGTCTGTGATAACATCCACCAGTTGGTCTGCACATCCTCTGAGCACTCTGCCAGGAATGTTTTCTGGTCCAGCAGCTTTCTGTGGGTTGACTCTGCGTAGAGTTTTCCTCACATCAGCCGTGGTTAGACATAGCACCTGGTCGTTGGGAGGAGGGGTGGTCTTCCTCGCTGCCACGTCATTCTGTGCCTCAAGCCAAGCGTAGAAGTTGTTCAGCGAATCTGGAAGAGAGGCATCACTGTCACAGGTGGGTGTTGTTGTCCTGTAGTTGCTGAGACTCAGTTATGGCTGTGTTGAACTGGGCCAGCAGGTCCTGTTGTAAGTTGGGGAAGTACATCCTTTGCTGGGCCTTTTTTGACACTACAATCAATATTGGCTTCTCAAGTCCTGAGAGACAGTGGTTCACAGTCTTTCCAGTGAGGTGAGTGGGGGCAGTGATGAATGCAACTCCTGAAGTCCAATGTCAACTCAACTGTTTTGAACATCTTCAGCTACAGATTGTTCAGACTGCAACAAAGAACCAGCAGTTTGACTTCCTGTCTATATGCAGACTGATTGCCATCTTGGACGAGACCAATGACCAGGGGCGATTCTAGACCCTTTTTAGGGGGGCTGAAGCCCCCCTGTCTGTCTTCTCAGCCCCCCTAAAACTACCAACTATTAAAGTATAAAAACCTATTATTTTATTTTCAAAAATTATTTGTTTTTCTTAAAAAAAAAAAAAAAAAAAAAAAAAAAAAAAAATAATAATAATAATAATAAGTTGAAGAAGAAGAAGAAGAAAAAAGAAAAGACTAACAGGCAGTTTGATCCGAGTTTTTCTTTTCGGTTTTTATTATCGTTTATATTCTGCGCATGCGCGGTAGCCCTTCGTAAGTTCGTTGTCAGTTATCAGCTTGAATAGAGAAGAGCGCAGCGGCGGTGCTGCACGTTAGCCGGAGGCTGCGAACATATCAGTCGGAGTTTCGCGAAAGTTCCAGACTCCAGTGTAGAAAGTTATAGAAGGTATATTTCTATGTTTTTTTTTTTTTTTCTTTACCCGTCTGCTAGCATACAGGCTGCATCTCTGCATTCAATGTCTGCTCTACAATGTCTAAGGAAATTTGACTCTCACATTAGCTAGCGGTAGTTAATAATCATCCAGTTTAAAAATCAAGTCTGCTTAGTCATACTTTGCAAACTGAAGCAATTGAGTTTTTAGTTGACTGACTATCATCATAAATGACACATTTCTTGAACACAAAGTCTATAGTTTTTGCCTTTAGCTAGCTAACAGTAATCCAGTGGCTAATAATAATAATGATGTGATAACAATTACAACTTTTTTATAATGTTGTTTACATTTGTGCCATCGTGAAATTTGTCAGTGGCGTTCACTTTACCTGAGTTTAACCTACACAAATAATATTTCTGTCTGTAGCCCAGTGACACACACACACACACACACACAAACACACACACACAAATAAATAAGATACAACATTCAATGACATGCTTGTTTTTTTATAGAAGGATATTGCAATTTTTTTCTTTTCTTCTTCTTCTTCTTCTTAATTAATTAATTAATTAATTAATTTAAAAAAAATAAAAGGACAGGGAGTGCAAGTGTGGAGAAACAGTTAGAGAGACTGCAGGGGTCACAGTGACAGGAGACAGAGAGTTAGAGCCAGAGCCAGGTAAGAAATGATCAAGAGCAGAGTGAACATTTTCTAATGTTCTCACAACTAAGAACACTTTTATTGCTCAGTGCCCACAATTCAGTAGTAGTATTCCAGAAAATATTTTCTTGCTTTCTGTTTCCCCAAACTATTTGATGTTCAAATATGGCAAATTAAAAAAATATTTCATTTAGCCCATCACAGTGGTTCTCCTGATTTACAGGGAGACATTTCATTAAAAAAAGATGCATACAGACAGTCGTCTGTCAGTCAAACAGTATACGTGTAACGATTTGAGCCGTACTGCAGAGTGGAAGACTGGTATCGTTACATCATTTATAACATTTTAGTATCGACTTGGTACCAATTTAAATATCGGTACTTTTGACTTGGTCCCGATTTACAAAGAGGCACAAATTAGGCAATTGTCTCTTGCTTAACATCCTCACTGAGGGCTAAGGTTGAGACCCTAAGGATGAAATCCGTGAACCGCCCCTGCCAATGACAAAGAAAAATACTATTAGATGCGTGTTGATTCTTTCAAATGATTTTGTATTATTCGATATGGTTCACAACAGTTACATTTGAATGAATAGTTTATGGCTATAATTAAGACAATCGGAAGTGGTTATGTTTTGCAGTGGTTCTTTGTGTTGCTGCTTTCGAATAACCTGTTTTTAATCCCAGCTGATTGTCTCTACATGATATTACACTGACTAAGTTTTTTTGTGACGCCTGGATTTTCATTATAAATGAGTGTGACACCTCCTCCTCTGCCAGTTAGACAGGGCTGATATACAGTGGGGGAAAAAAGTATTTGATCCCCTGCTGATTTTGTACGTTTGCCCACTGACAAAGAAATTATCAGTCTATAATTTTAATGGTAGGTGTATTTTAACAGTGAGAGACAGAATAACAACAAAAAAATCCAGAAAAACGCATTTCAAAAAAGTTATAAATTGATTTGCATTTTAATGAGGGAAATAAGTATTTGACCCCTTCAACTTAGTACTAGGTGGCAAAACCCTTGTGGGCAATCACAGAGGTCAGACGTTTCTTATAGTTGGAAACTTCCTGGCTGAGGGAAGGAGGTTCTCACCCAAGATTTGACGATACATCGTCCCTTTGATGCGGTGCAGTTGTCCTGTCCCCTTAGCAGAAAAACACCCCCAAAGCATAATGTTCCCACCTCCATGTTTGACGGTGGGCATGGTGTTATGACTTGGGGTCATAGGCAGCATTCCTCCTCCTCCAAACACAGCGAGTTAAGTTGATGCCAAAGAGATCTGACCACACCTGACCACAACACTTTCACCCAGTTCTCCTCTGAATCATTCAGGCAAACTTCAGACGGGCCTGTACATGTGATTTCTTGAGCAGGGGGACCTTGCGGGCGCTGCAGGATTTCAGTCCTTCACATGTGTGTTACCAATTGTTTTCTTGGTGACTATGGTCCCAGCTGCCTTGAGATCATTAACAAGATCCTCCCGTGTAGTTCTGGGCTGATTCCTCACCGTTCTCATGATCATTGAAACTCTGAGGTGAGATCTTGCATGGAGCCCCGGACCGAGGGAGACTGACAGTTTCTTCCATTTGCACCAACTGTTGTCACCGTCTCACCAAGCTCCTTGGCGATGGTCTTGTAGCCCATTCCAGCCTTGTGTAGGTCTACAATCTTGTCCCTGACATCCTTGGACAGCTCTTTGGTCTTGGCCATGGTGGAGAGTTTGGAATCTGATTGATTGATTGCTTCTGTGGACAGGTCTCTTTTTACAGGTAACAAACTGAGATTAGGACTTTCCCTTTGTTTATAGTTTACACGTGTGTTTTGTTTTGTTTTTGTCCTGTCTCTGCCCATGTGATGTCATTGGTTCCTCCCTCCTGTCTCAGCTGTCTTGTGTTACTTCACTAATTACATGTGTATTTAAAGCCTTTGGTTTTCCGTGTTCGGGGCGAAGTATTTGCTCAGTTACTGTCGTGTGCTGTCATCACTAAGCCTTTTCCTCTTCATTTTGTTTCCTGGTTTTTGATCCCTGTTTCCATCTTCGTGTTTATTGATTCCTGTTTTGCCCAGTTCATGCCCATCTGTAGATCGCCTGACCCACGCCTGTTTTTCGACCACTATTTCTGCCTTACATTTTGGATTTGTCTGCTGGTATACCTAATAAACTGACTGGTGTTCCCAATAAAGTGACGTTAAACTGCATTTGCATTCGCCTTGCCCCTATCATTACAGTACACTACTACAATGGATTTGAAATGAAGCACTCAAGATGTGATTGATGTGTAGACTTTCAAGGGGTTAAAAATATTGCATTAACTGTTTAGGAATTACAGCCATTTTTTACTTAGAGTACCTCCATTTTCACAGGCTCAAACGTAATTGGACAATTCCAAGCATTGAATTTGTATTTGGTAGCTATTCATGGGAACTCTATATGCAATCCAAAGAGGTGTTGATGCAAGTAAAGGAGGCCATCATAAGGAATGCAATGGGTTGCTCAGCAAAACCAAACGGACTGGAAGATCACGTAAGACAACTAAAGTGGATGAATGCAGAATTATTTCCTTGTTGAAGAAAAGCCCCTTCACAACATTTAGCCAAGTCAAGAACATTGTGGAGGATGTACAGGATGTGTATCTTTGTCAAAGTCTACAATCAAGAGATGCCTTCATTAATGTAAATACAGATGGTTTATCTCAAGATGCAAACTACTGGAAACTCTCAAGAACAGAAAGGCCAGATTAGACTTTGCTAAAAATAAAAAAATAAAAAAAATTAATAAAAATAAAAATAAAAAAACCCTCTAACAAAGCCTGACCAGTTCTGATGCAAGATTAACTTGTGCCAAAATTATGGGAAGAGTAAAGGAATGGAGAAATAAAGGAAGAGCTCATGTTCCAATGCATACTACACCATCTGACAAACGTGGAGGAAGGGTTATGACATGGGCTGCCAATGGAACTGGGTCACTGGTGTTTATTGATGATGTGACTACTGCTAGAAGTAGCAAGACGAATTCTGAAGTGTATACAGCTATACTTTCTGCTTAGATTCAGTCAAATGTTGCAAAACTGATAGGATAGCACTTCACAGTACAGATGGATAATAACCCAAAACATACCGCAAAAGCAACCCACAGGCTTCTTAAGGCAAAAAAAAAAATTATGTTTTTAAATGTCTAATGACCTCAACCCAATTGAGCATGCTTTTCACTTACTGAAGACAAAACTGAAGGTAGAAAGACCCACAAACAAGCAGCAATTGAAGGCAGCTGCAGTACAGGACTGGCAAAGCATCTCAAGGGAGGAAACTCAGCATTTAGTGATGTCCATGTGTTCCAGATTTCAGGCAGTCATTGACGGCAAAGGATTTGCATCCAAGTCTTAAAAATAATTCTAATATTTATGATTAGGTTAGTTTGTCCAATTACATTTGAGCCTGTGGAAATGGAGGAACTGTGAAATGGCTGTAAAATGAAAAAGTGTCATTCCTAAATGGTTAATGCAATATTTGTGTTAAACCCCTTGAATTAAATCTGAAATTCTACACTTAAATCATAGCTTGATTGCAAATCCATTGTGGTTGTCATGGGTTTCCCCTTGCATGGTGCTCCGGAGCATTCAGCGCGCGTGAACTGCTCAAAGCGCGAGCATTGAGCGTGCGTGAACTGCTCAAAGCGCGAGCATTCAGTGTGCATGAACTTCTCAAAGCGCGAGCATTCAGCGCGCATGAACTTCCCAAAGGGCAAGCAGCATGCGCGTCCGGGTTTCATTGACATTTTTTACGCTGACGTGTGTTTTGTTTTGGTTTCTGTCCTGTCTCCGCTCCTGTTCTGTTATTGGTTGCTTCCTAATGTCTCAGCTGTTGTGTGTTATCCGCTTTGATTAGTGTGTGTATTTAAACCCCTGTGTTTCATTGTCTTGACATGAAGTATTGTGAGTTTCTGTGTTTTCCGCCAGACCCGTACTAAGCATTTGATCCTCGTTTCTCGTTTCCTGGTTTTGATCCTCTTTTTGTTTCCTCGTTTCCGTGATTCTAGTCTTATCCCTGTTTATGCCTGTTTACCGATCGCCTGACCCCTCACCTGTTTTTGGCCACAATATTTGCCTTACGTTTTGGATTTGTCTGCCTCTCTCTCAATAAAGCGCTTAACTGCATATGCATCCATCTCAATCCATGTTACATGACGGAATATTTCGCCTGCAAAATGGATGCTGCAAGAGAGCGAAGGGAGTGTCACACCGGGATCGCTGTACCTGCATTTGATTCCATGCGTTTTCCCCAGTGGACCCACCTGGATATTCCAGCTCCCTTTGAGGGCTTTGAAAGCCGTCTGAAGGGATTTTTTTCTCCAGTGTCAGTTCTATTTTGAGAGCCTGTTAAACCCCAAGCCTGAAGAGAAACAGCATGGCGACCTCATCTCCTGAGCTCCAGCCTGAGACCAACGGGGCGACCTCATCTCCTGAGCTCCAGCCTGAGACCCACTAAGGGGCCTCCCCGGCGGAGCTACAGCCAGAGGTTAACGAGGCATCCTCATCTCCTGAGCCCAAGCCAAGTTCCAGTCGTAGGCCACCTCATCAGCCTCTCAAGCCAAGTTCCAGTCGGAGGCCAGCTAGACGGCCTTCCAAGCCAAATTACAGTCGGAGGATGGCAAGACGGACTCCCAAGCCAAGTTCTCGTCGGAGGACGGCGAGACGGATTCCCAAGCCAAGTTCCAGTCTGAGGCCAATGAGGCAGCCCACCAAGTTCTGCTCACACCTGAGGCTGACAAGATGGCCCACCACACTCTGCTCACGCCTGAGACCGACGAGACTGCCCACCAAACTCTGCTCATGCCTGAGGCCGACGAGACGGCCACCACGCTATGCTCTCGCCAGAGGCAGATGATGCGGCCTTCCAAGTGTTGTTCCCACCTCACGACCCTGGCAAGCCTGCCCCAACCTCATGTCTTCTCCTTGGCTCCGCAAAGAACCAGCTATACCATGGACAATGCCTTGGGACCTGGGGGGCTGAGTGGACAAGAGATCCAGGACCATCGGGGGGGAACATTTTGGCACCTTGGGAGAAGGGGTTTCCCCTCGCGTGGTGCTCCAGCGCATTCAGCATGCATGAACTGCTCGAAGCGTGGGCAGCACACACTTCCGGATTTCATTGACTTTGTTTACGTTGACACGTGTGTTTTGTTTTGGTTTCTGTCCTGGCTCCGCCCCGTTGTGTGTTATCCTCTTTGAATAGGGTGTATATTTAAACCCCCGTGTTTCATTGTCTCGACGTGAAGTATTGTGAGTTTCTGTGTTTTCCGCCAGACCCATACTAAGTCATTGATCCTCATTTCTCATTTCCTGGTTTTGATCCTGTTTTTGTTTCCTCATTTCCGCGATTCTAGTCTAATCCTCGTTTATGCCTGTTTGCCGATCGCCTGACCCGTCGCCTTTTTTTGACCACGATATTTGCTTTGTTTTGGATTTGTCTGCCTCTCTTTCAATAAAGCTCTTAACTGCATTTGAACCGGTCTCAATTTGGTCTCAAATTATGGACCTGACTATTATACACACAAGTTATTTTCATTGTTTTAAGTAGTCTACATAAAATTCTAAATGGAATATCAATGGAACAACATATTGAGACAGAGCATCCTAAAGGTTCTATAGGGAACCTATTTTATTTGGATTTTTATTTGGTTCTCAATGACAACTAAAATTGTTCTGCTACTGCTACAAATCACAAAGTGTGAGGATAACATACAACATTATACTGTTCTACTTTTCACCGATCACCTACTTTTCGGTCAAAAGGTGCAGGCTATTTGTTGGTACCTCGAATAGTGAAGGCTACAGCAGGGGGAAGGGCTTTCTCCCGATCCAGCGGCTATCGTCCACCTGTCAACCGAGGTTTCAGCTCAAGCCAAGGTGCTAGTAGTACACCAGCAACTCGAGCAGCTCACATTGCTCGTGGACGAACTGGTAAAAACTATGCATCGCATTCACTTACCCACACCAAGCCCAGCCGTGCCGGCAGCTCTGCCATTTTCTCCAGTGGACCACGCTACTACGAGTCACACAATAACCATTAATCTACACCTCGTTTCCGGATAAGTTTGATGGATCAGTGGCCAAGTGTAAGGGTTTTCTGCTGCAATGTTCACTGTTTTGTAACCAACAGCCTGCTCTATATCCCACTGACGAGAGCCGCATCGCCTTTGTTTGCTCATTGCTCACCGGAAGAGCCTTGGATTGGGCCACCGTGGTGTCGAGTAATGGCCAACCAACCTTTTCCTTGTTCAGCGGATTCCTCCAACAATTTCATGAGGTATTTGAACACCCAGAGGGATGAAGAGAGGCCGGTGAGCAGCCACTTGCTCTCCGACAGGGGAGAGAAAGCACGGCGGATTATGTGCTCACCTTTCGCACGCTTGCGGCTCAAGCCAGGTGGGTTGAGGACATGCTGAAATTGCTGTTTAGAAAGGGATTACGCCTGGAGCTCCAGTCAGAGTTAGCCTGCTGCGACGAGGGGAAAACCCTTTTCCAGTTCATAGAACTAACCATTTACTCCTTCGAACCTGAAGACCCCTCAGCACAGAAATATTCAACGTGAGTGCACCCTACCACGTGAGCGAGCAAGAACCCATGCAAATCAGATACACTCACCTTTCTGTGGAGGAAAGGAATCATCGCATCAGACAACACCTCTGCCTGTACTGTGGCCAAGCAGGTCATCTAAGAGCATCCTGCCCAGTTCACCCTCAGCAACAAGCCACCACAGTGAGTGCATGCAGTTCACTACTACACTCTGATTCATGTCTGGTGTTACCCGTTATATTAATGTTCTCGTGGAAACCAATAAGTACCACAGCCATGCTGGATTCTGGGGCTGCGGGTAATTTTATTTATGAGGGATTCACCAAAACCCACAACATACCCCTAAAACCCTGTAACTCTCTTTTGGCAGTGGCAGCGCTAGATGGATGCCCCCTAGGGGTCGGCCACATCCACCACACCACCCAAGACATCCAGCTGCAGATTGGAGCCCTTCACACTGAGATCACCTGTATGTTGTCCAGTTACCTCACCATCCACTCATCCCCAGTTTACCCTGGATTGCAGAAACACAATCCCCCAATTTCCTGGGAGGTAGGACAAATTACTCAGTGGGACAAGTTTTGCACCTCTGACTGCCTTCAAGCCATTTCTCCGAAAACTCTCAGAGCATCCGTGTTGCAATTAGAGACATCTGGAATTCCCAATCTGCCTATGGAGTACTCAGAACTAGGGGAAGCCTTCAGTAAGTCGAAAGCCTCACAACTTTCTCCTCATCGCGCCGGTGATTGTGCCATAGAGCTACTCCTAGATACCATGCCACCACGAGGCAGAATATTTCCTCTGTCTCAACCAGAGTCCAAAGCGATGAAGGCTTACATCAAAGAAGATCTTTCCGAAGGTTTCATCAGAACCTCTACCTCCCCAGCAGCAGCTGGCTTCTTCTTTGTGGACAAAAAAAAGATGGAGGCCTCCACCCATGTATTGACTATCATGGACTAAATGACATCACAGTCAAGTTTCGCTACCCCCTGCCTCTAGTGCCAGTTGCCCTGGAACAACTACGGAGAGCCAAGGTTTACACAAAGCTTGACCTACACAGCACCTACAACCTCATTCGGATTCGTGAGGGAGATGAGTGGAAGACAGCATTCTCCAGTATCACTGGGCACTACGAATACCTTGTCATGCCATTTGGGCTGGCCAATAGTCCCTCAGTTTTCCAGGCATTCATCAATGAGACCTTCCATGATCAGTTAGATCAGCTAGATCAATTTGTGATTATATATACGTTGACGACATATTCATCTATGCCAACACACTGGAAGACTATGTCAAACACAAACGAGCCATCCTGAAACGGCTTAAAGCTCACCAACTCTACGCAAAGGCCAAGAAATGTGAGTTCCATCAAACTGCCATCTCATTTTTAGGTTATGTGATCAGCCAAGAAGGTGTAGCTATGGAGGACAGCAAAGTAAGGGTGGTGCTGCTATGGAGGACAGCAAAGTAAGGGTGGTGCCACAGTGGCCACAACCCACTACAGTAAAGGAGCTGCAGACGATTCCATCCGAGGTTTCAGTACCGTTGCCGCACCCTTGACAGCCATGCTGAAGAAAGGGGGCTCTCAGCTCACCTGGTCCCCGATAGCCTCCCAAACCTTCAAAGACCTCAAAGCTCGATTCACAACAGCACCCATTCTTCACCATCCTGACCCTGACAAATCATTCATTGTTGAAGTGGATGCTTCCAATATGGGCATCAGAGCCAAACTTTCCCATTGTCACGGCAGGCCTCCCAAGCTCTTCCTGTGCCTACTTCTCCCGCAAGCTCTGCCCTGCCAAACAAAACTATGACGTCAGAAATCGAGAACTAAATAGAATACCTACACTCCACAAAGAGACTCAACCCCAGGCAGGCTAGGTGGGCTCTGTTCTTCACCCGCTTCCACTTTACAGGTCACCTACCATCCCGGGTCAAAGAATACCAAAGCCAATGCACTCTCCCACCAGCACAAGCAGTCCCAACAAGCTCAAACTGAAGAACCCATCATTTCACCCACATTAATCCTCACTCCTGTACTATGGGACATCATGACAGAGATCACCCATGCTCAGACTCACGACCCACCTCCCCCCAAATGCCCTCCAGCAGCACTTGCGTCCCACTCATGCTCCGTAAGAAAGTCACCCAATGGGTCCACTCCTCCCTCAGCTCAGGCTATCCTGGAATCACCACCACTCTCCAATTATTACATAATCAGTTCTGGTGACCCACCATGCAGGCAGACACTATCTCATATGTGCAGAACTGTTCCACCTGTAACATCAATAAAATCATCCAAACAACTTCCGACCGTGTTACTACACCCACTGCCCATACCCCAGTGTCCTTGGTTCCACATAGCCATAGACTTCGTCACAGACCTTCCCAGTTCCCAGGGTCACACCAGCATATCTACAGTCATAGACCACCTCTACAAGGCCTACCGTCTCATCCCGTTACCCAAACTACCAACTGCCTTTGAAGCAGCAGAGCACCTATGTAGCTATGTATTCCAATTCTATGGCCTACCAGAAGACATCTTCTCTGACCGAGGACCCCAGTTTACCTCCCGCCTGTGGGCAGCATTCTGCCAGCAGCTCAACATAAATGTCAGCCTAACCTCGGGATACCACCCACAATCCAATGGTCAGACCGAACATATGAACCAAGAACTCACCTGCTTTCTCAGGTCCTATTGCAACCAGAATCAGGCAGACAGGAGCCGCTACCTACTCTGGGCTGAATACGCCCAGAACTCCCTTCGTAAACCTTCTACAGGCGTAATCCCTTTCCAGTGTGTGCTTGGTTTCCAGCCTCCTTTATTCCCCTGGTCAGGAGAACCCACTAAGCTACCAGCAGTAAATGACTGGCTCCAAAAGAGTGAAGCAACCTGGAACCAGGCTCATGTTCACCTCCAACTAGCATGCAGAAAACAAAAGGAACAGGCCAACCGCCATCGTCGGGCCAACACAGAATACCACCCTGGCCAATGGGTCTGGCTCTCCACCCATGACCTCCGACTCCAGCTGCCATGCAAAAAACTCAGTCCCAGGTATGTGGGTCCATTTAAAATAAGCAGACAAATCACACCTGTATCATACCGCCTTGCCCTGCCTCCCACTTATTGCAGTTCTCCTAGTTTTCATGTGTATATGCTCAAGCCTGCTGGTGGTCCAAGAGGGGAGGCCAGTGACCAGGGTCCACCACCCATCGTTGTGGACGGCAAGGAGGCCTATCAGGTACGGGATCTCCTAGACTCCAGATGCCGGGGTAGAACCATGCAGTACCTCGTGGATTGGGAAGGGTATGGGCTGGAGGAACAATCCTGGGTCCACTCGGACGATATCCCCGACCCCACACTCATCGCTGAGTTTCACAGGACCCACCCACAAAGTCGGTTGGGGGGGGCTCTGTCATGAATCAGGCCGCCATGGTTCTTCCGCTCACCACCAAAGGGCACCGTCACCCGAGTACTGAGACTGTCCCTGGACACCATTTCCCATAATCCTCACACCCAGAACTGTTTATCCACACACACACACACACCTGTTTCCCATCTTCATGGACTATTTAAGTTGTTCACTCACCTCACCTCTTCGCGAAGTCTTGTTTTGCCTTGCTTTCTAAGCGTTTCTTTTGCCATTTGCTATGCGCTGTTTTCGTGTGTTTGAACCTTTGCTGCCTGCCCTGACCTTATGCTTGTTTTTGACTAAGCCTCTGCCTTGTCTATGACACTGAGTTTGCAGACGATTGATCTGTTCCTGTCTTCACGTCTGATAATACTACTTCATTTAATAAAGCTACAAATGGATCTTCACTCCGTGGACTCGTCATTACACTTGCATTTCTCCTGAAGAACAATAGTTGGCTACTATGACTATTTTATAATAACTCCTGATTAATTACTGATCACTTCAACATTAATTAACTAAATGTGAACTTCATGTCCAATCAATTGAATTTGCCACAGGTAGACTTCAGTCATGTTCTAGAGACTCAAGATAATCAAAGCAAACAAGACATACCTGAGCTCAGTTTGGAGTGCCTTAGCCAAGGGTTTGAAGACTTTACTAAATGAGATTTCAGTTTTTGACTTTTAATAAATTTGCAAAAAATTCTAAAAACATTTTTCCTTTTTCATTATGGATTATTGTATGTAATGACCAAAAAAGTAAATTTAAAAGAAATTTAAATTAGATTTTACATTACATTTAATTTACTTTGATCCATTACATGAAATCTAACACAAAATGTAAAAACTGAAGGTCTCTGAATTCTGAGCCTATTTTATAAACAGATTTCTATGCCAATTCCTCAGAAATGGTAATGGAATTGTCAGATATCATTAATTTCTGGGTAGGGCCTGCTCATGAAGTCTACATCTGTGTTTACTCATTTCCTCACCCATTTAAGGGGTCATTTAACAAACTTCACTTAAGCTAGTATGTTTTTTCTCCAGTACGATTTTTATTTATTTATTTATTTAAGTCAACACACAAAGTGTCCTTTATTGTCCATGTTAAAAATACAGAAGACAAAGAAAGAGATTCACTTTTACTTCCATTCTTTTTAAAGAATATTGCAACTCAAGCCAAAGTAATGAAAATATGTTTATGCATAAATACAATAGCCAAAAATACATAAATTAACTCGATTACTTGAGCTTATTCTTTTCACGACTGTTTAAAAAGTGGTCTTTTTGCAATATAAAATTTTTTGGAAGGTCCTTAATGATCAAACTATTAAAAACATTTTTTAAAGAAAATGCTTTCTACATAAACATGAACTAGAAATCAGTACATTGATGTAATCTCTATGACATGCCTGTAAAAAAAAGAAAATATGCAAGTATTCAGTTTATCTCATTTGCTCAAACATATTGCTACTTTCTTTACTGGTGGCAGGTAGCAGAGCTCTAGGTGTAAGGGTTGTGAATATAAGGGTTTTCCTGAACGGGTTTAACACTTTTTTTCTTATTCATTCTCTGGCCAAGGTGTTTCTTGCTATCAGATGACTGCTGTTTTGCCAGAACAGGAGCATTATATGCACCGTCCTCTGCTTCTTGACTTGATGCTTGATTGGTGTGCAAGTCTGATTGAGCTTTTCTACAAAGTTTGGACAGGGAAAACAAAGGGGGGGAGGGGGAAGAAAAGAAAAAAAAAATGAGTTGACAACTTTAGTTTCCGTATGTGCACACGATACATTATGTAAAAATAAAGAAAAAACTGCTTACCTCTTGAGGACACACTGCTTATGATTCACAATTCCAAGACAAACTAGGAAGACCATGAACAGAAGAACCAATATGACTCCTGCTATCACACCTGACAAAAAGAGGTACACGTTTTGACATGAATGAATCATGCAATAATTAATTGCAGAGTAAGTTACTAAAACAGTTTTACATTAAGTCTAATCTACTAATAATTTCTTTTATACCAGGGGTGGAAACAGTTCAGAAAAAGCATACTTAAAAGGTATGAGTACTGTATTAAAAATAGAACAACTTCTATTTAAAATCTACTTAAGTACTATTTTGGAAGCTTTATACTTAAGTACAGTAATGAAGTACAAGTATTTTCCACCACTGTTCTATACATAATGTGTTAAAGACTTTTGATGCTCAGCTCATTTGTTACCACTGAAATCGAATGCATGGCCTGATAAATTATGATAAATTCCTGGCTACACCACCGGATGTCACAGTATGGATTTCATGGGGTGTTGGGAATATCCATCCATTTTCCATAACGCTTATCCTATGCAGGGGGCGCCTGGAGCCTATCCCAGGGAACTTGGGGCACAAGGCAGGGGATACCCTGGATGGGGTGCCAACCCATCGCAGTGCACAACTGCACACAATCACACCATGGACAATTTGGAGATGTCTTTAACGCATGTCTTTAGACTGGGGGAGGAAACTGGAGTACCTGGAGGAAACCCCTGAAGCACAGGGACAACATGCAAACTCTGCGCACACAAGGTACAGGTGGGATTTGAACCCCCAACCCCGGATTTTGGGTGGCTGCAATACAGTAGTAGAAGTGGCGGTATTACAATTTTGTCAATTAATTATTAAAAAGTACAGTCAACTTTGTCCTTTGATATTGTCCTTGGCTCTTTTGTGACTTGCTGGATGAGTCATTGCTGTGTTCTTGGAGAAATTTTGAAAGGTTGAACCTCATAGAAAATCTGTGGAAAGACCTGAAGATGGCAGTTCACAGATGCTTTCCATCCAATCTGTTTAATCTTGAGTGGCTCTGCTAGGATGAATAATAGAAAATGCCCAAATCCAGGTGTGCAATTGTGACTTACCCAAGACTTAATTCTTCCCAAAAGGTGTTTCTACAAAAATTTCAGGTTTTGATTTTGAATACATTTGCAAAAAATTATAAAAGCTTGTTTTTGCTTTGCCATTATGTACTGTGTGCAGATTGATGGCAAACAGTAAATTTAATCCAAATGAACACAACAAAATGTTCAAAAACTGAATGGGTCTGAATACTATCCAAACCCACTGCTTGTGTACACTCACCAGTCACTTTAACAGGCACACCTGCTCATTTACACAGTCATCCAATCAGCTAATAATGTGGTAGCAGCACAATGCATAAAATCATGCAGATACCGGTCAAAAGCTTCAGTTAATGTTATCAAACATCAGAATGGGGAAAAATGTGATCTCCGTGACTTTAACCATGGAAGGTTATTATTACCAAGGCGTTTCCACCCACAGAACTGTCACTCACTGTGTTTTTATTATTTTTTTTATTATTATTTTTTTTTTACACCATTCTGTATAAACTCTAGAGACTGATGTATGTGAAAACTCCAGGAGATCAGCAGTTTCTAGAATACTCAAACTAGCCCATCTGGTACCAATATCCATGCCACAATCAATCAGAGAGATCACACTTTTTCTTCATTCTGATATTTGAAATGGACATGACCTGAAACTCTTGACCTGTAGCTGCATGATTTATTATCATGATTTATTTATTTATTTTTTTTTTTTGCATTGCGCTGCTGGCACATTATATACATCAAATATATAATAAAATCATTCTTATATCAATGATTTTTAGATTTTTTTTTTCTTAAAATAAATTTTACTTAATATTTTAGTGTAAGCTAATAACCACAAACATTAGTGTGATTAGTGTAAATCAATACATTACACATGTATTCAATCCAGCAAAGTAAAAATAGCTATTTGTGCATTACTATTTGTAAACAACTGTCATGTTCTGTTCAAAGCATGCACATTTAATCAGATGTCTTATGTTCCCTAATTCTGTAAAGATCTCACCTCTTGGATCAGTTTGACAACTGATTGAAACTGGAGCACTCTTTACATCTCCTGAACATAATTTCAGTGTCACATCATACCAAAGGGCAGGATGAAGATCATGAAACTCGAGCCTTGTTCCATTCAAGTACTGAGGGTTTCTTCCCTTCATCTGCACTTCTACTCCTGTCCATTGCCCAGATGGAGCATCCCAAACTAAAACAAAAGCATTTCCTCCAGGCAGATGCTCACAATGCAGACCAGTCACAGTCAGAGATGCTTTAAAGAAAAAAAAAAAAAAAAAAAAAAGAAAAAAGAAAAAAAAAGGAGCAAATTAGTTACTTTTGCAACCTCAGAAGGGAAGTACATTTTAAAATTAAAAGATCTTTTTCTTGATCAAAAACTGTCCCCCAAATATGACTAAATTAAAATTGGAATTTAATTCAAATTGCATTGACTAATTCAATTATCCCATCAGCTAATTATGAAGCAGCAGCACAATGCATAAAATCATGCACATACATGTCAAAAGTTACTGTTCACATTACACATCAGAATGGGGAAATTGTGTTGGTGACTGTGGCATGGTTATTGGTGCCAGATGGGCTGGTTTAAGTATTTCAGAAACTGCTGATCTCCTGGGATTTTCAGGCACAACATCTGGAATTTGCACAGAATGGTGTGAAAAACAAAATACCCAGTGAGTAGCAAAAACACCTTGTTGATGAGAGAGGTCAGAGGAGAACTGCCAGACTAGTAGATTGGCCCCAACAGCCGAAGACAAGTTCCACTCCTGTCAGACAAGAACAAGAATCTGATGCTATCATGGGCACAGACTCACTGAAATTGGACAGTTGAAGACTGCGGGAAAAAAACGTGATTTTTTTTCTTCTAATCTTCAACTGTCCAGTTTCAGTTAGTCTGTGCCCATGATAGCCTCAGATACTTGTTCTTGGCTGACAAGAAAGAAACCCAACGTGGTCTTCGGCTGTTGTAGCCCATCCAACTCAAGGTTCGAGGTTTTGTGCATGCTGAGATGCTTTCTGCTCACCACGTTTGTAAAGAGTAATTATATGAGTTACTACATCCTTGCTGGAAGCTCGAACCAGTCTGGTCATTTTCCTCTGACCTCACTCATCAACAAGGCATTTCCACCCACAGAACTGTCCCTCACTCAATGTTTTTTGTTTTTCGCATTATGTGTAAACTCTAGAGACTGTTGTGTGTGAAAATAACAGATCAGGTACCATCTGGTACCAAGATCCATGGCTTGGGTAATTTCACAGAGATTACAGTTTTTTTCCCCATTATGATGCTTGATGTGAACATTAACTGAAGCTCTTGTTTTTTACATTATATATATAAAATGAGTTTCCGCTAAGAAATTTTGGTGCCAGCCAATGTGTCAGAGAATGATAGTTTACTGGACAAACTGGAAAAAAATCCGGTCATCTCATTTCGGTGTTTATTTTGCATGGTAATGTTTTGGACTATACATAGTATATGTGATTGTGGTGGCGGGGCGGGGTCAAGCATCAGCTGTGGATGGAGAGGAGGCGGTCAAATCAGCAAGTTATGGGTGATTCTCACCATTGTTGACCATGCAATATTCTTCACTTGCAAGATGTTTGAGGGTTTCTTGCATGTACTGCCCATTTCAAATCCCCCCACAACATTTCAATGGGATTCAAATCTGGGCTTTGACTAGGCCATTCCATAACCCTCCATTTCTTCTTTTTGAGCCATTCCTTGGTGGATTTGCTAGTGTGCTTAGGATCATCAGCTTCAACTTTTGGACAAATGGCCTCACATTATCTTCAAGCACTTTTTGATATGATGAATTCATGAATATGAATTCATAGTAGAATCAATGAATGCAAGCTGTCCAGACCCCAAACCATCCACCATGCTTCTCCTGAAAAGCTGTCTTTGGTCAGCGCCAAACATGTCTGCTGTTACTGTGGCCAAACAACTTTATCTTTGATTCGTCTGTCCAGAGCACATTATTCCAAAAGTCCTGGTCTTTGCCTATATGCTCATTGGCAAATTATAGTCTTGCTCTAACGTTCTTTTTAAACAGCAAAGGCTTTTTCCTGGCACACCTACCATGCAGGTCAAATTTGTGCAATCACTTTCTGATTGTAGAAGCATGCACTTTGACACCAACAGTTGCAAACTATTACTAGCAGATCCTGTGATGAAATTTTGGGGCCCTTAGAGATGACTTTTTGCATCAGATGGTCTGCTGTTGGGCTGAATTTGCTGGGACGGCCAGCCCTGGACAAATTGGCAGTCATTTGAAATCTTCACCACTGATAGATGATTTTCCTTATAGTGGAATGATATATTTCAAATAATATGGATATCTTTTTAAATCCCTTGCCAGACTCATAGGCATCCACAACGTTTTTTCTGAAGGCCTTATAGAACTCTTTAGATCTTGGCATGATGACACCACACACCTCAATAACAAAGGGAAAACCAGACACGAGATATGAGAGGGATATAAATAAGACAGGTTCTACCTGCACTCCCTAAGCAGGTTCTAATCACTGGCCCCCAAATTTTATGGATTTGAAGGCGTGTACTTACTTTTTCCATTTGACTGATTTTTTTTTGTTATTTTAATTGTGAGAATTATTTCAAAATGTCATTTGATAGCATACATCACCTTTATTAATAGGCACTGTTTCAAAGAGGATCAAATGTTTGCTTGTCCAAATATGCCAAAAAAAACAACAATTTCCATACTTATTTTTTCACACTACTGTATATAATTAGGCATACATTAAGTATCCAGACATTAAGTAAGTATTTAATATACTTTTAATGTCATGTCACATGTGGACCACGTTTGTTGAATATTGTTTTGCATTTGTTTACCAGCCTTTTATTTGTTGCATCAGTCTTTGAATTCTTCTTCTGACAGATTACTTCGCCATTACCATGGATGCAGCAGGAGAACATGACTGGTGAAATACTGAGGCTTCACAAGGCTGGCTGGTGGGAGAGCACCAACAGCACTTGGCTGATGCTAAACTGATGATCTCTCATGCTCTCCATAACATTTGTTACGCCATGCACCCCAGCCACACTAGCAAGTTCATTTATCTCTCCCAACCAAACAAATATTCAGGAGAGACCACTCTATTTAAGGGCTTATTTCTACAATGCTCACTCTTTCTCCAGCCAGGAGAAAATTTCAGAATAACAGCAAAAAAATTGCATAGTTTATAAGCCTGCCCAATGGGAAAGCGCTAACCTAGGCCATGGTATGGCTCTAAGGAGGGGAACACCTGGCTTCTTACAACCACTTCATTGAACTGTTACAACATGTCCTTGACCATTACCCAGAGGGCAAAGAAAGCCAAGACCAACTACTAGCCATATCACAAAGACCCAGAGGAGTGGCCGAATATGCACTAGAATTCCACACGTCAGGGGCTCAACCTGGAAGTCCTCACAGAAAAGGCCTGCCGAGTTGACAAAATGACTAGATTCCCTGATTGATCTCGCTATTCATCTGGACCATCTATTGCTTAACCTGCAAAGGCCCAGAGACAACTGGACCTCACAGCCCATGAGTAACTTTCCTGAACTCATGCAACTGGGTCACACCAAGCTGACTGATGGCAAGAGAGACAAGCACTGAAGAAACAAGCTATGTTACTACTGTAGTAAATCTGACAATTTCATGACAGTGTCCCTTCATGCAAAAGAACTGGCCAAACATAACCCCAATAAGAAAACCAACACCCACTCCTCAATGGTGAGTCCATCCCCCGTTCTGTCTCAGCAGTCATTCACAGACTGTACAGCTCTGCACTCAACCCCTCCTCCTCCAAATCAGTGCCCTACACCAGGAGCATATTTCATTTCTGGCCCATCTGTTACTTTTTTATTTCGGGCTGTTACTGTCACCTGGAAACACTCAAACATTCTCAGATTACCATTAATGCACCTACATGACCCTCAAATCTCCTGGACAGATAAAGAAAGCATTTTACATTTACCGCATTTGGCAGATGGTCTTATCCAGAGCAACTTGCATTCATCTCATTTATACAACTGAGCAGTTGAGGGTTGACAGCCTTGCTTAAGGGCCAAGTTGACAGTGCTGGGATTTTGGAATCACGACCTTCCGATCAAAACTGTATCGATTATAGAGGACTCAACCAAATCACTGTGAAGTACTGTTACCCTCTCCCACAAGTTCCCTCAGCCCTGCATTCTGCTAAAGTCTTCACTAAGCTCGATCTATGCAGCGCATATAATCTGGTTTGCATCTGGAAAGGTGATGAGTGGAAGACTGCCTTTAGCACCACCTCTGGCCACTTTGAGTAATGGGTTATGCCATATGGGCTCTCCTGGGCTCCCTCTGTGTTTCAATGCCTCATCAATGATGTCCTGATTTACTCCCAGTCTCCGGAAACTTATGTCCTCCAAGTCTTAGTATGTCTTCTACAGAACCAGCTATAAGTTAAAAGGGATAAATGAGAGTTTCATGTGCACACTGTTTCTTTCCTTAGATATATCATCAGTCCAGAAGGAGTGATCATGGACCAATCTAAGTTTTCTGCTGTGACAGAATGGCCCACACCCAAGACCATTAAGGATCTACAGAGATTCCTTGGCCTTGCAAATTTCTATCGATGGTCCATTTAAGCTCAAAGTTTTAGCTCCATAGCACACCCTCAGACCTTGCTCCTCAATAAAGGGCCCAAGCATCGGGTTTGAAACACTGCAGCTGAGGAAGCATTCAACAAACTCAAGAAAGCATTGACCACAGCCCCTATACTAAAGCACCCAGATCCCACTCAAACCTTTGTTGTGATCTTATTCTTTACCCATGTGTTTCAATACTTCAGAATCCCAGAGAAGATTGTCAGTGACAGAGGCACACAGTTGATGTCGAGAGTCTGGTCCAGTTTTAAGGAGAAACGACAACCCCAGGTTTTAGAGCAACTTATGCTTCCATCCAGATTCCAACCCATCTTTACTTCTGAGAGACTCTGCCTCTCTAATATACTCTTTTTATACCCAATCTTATTACTGACCTGTTGCCAATTACCCTAATTAGTTGCAAAATATTTCTTTTTAGTAACACTTACTTTTCCAGTCTTTTGTTGCCCCGTCCCAACTTTTTTGAGACGTGCTGCTGCCATCAAATTCAAAATTACCTTATTTTTTTTCTTAAAATGGTACATTTACTCAGTTTAAACATTTGATATGTTTTCTATGTTCTATTGTGAATAACATATGGGTTTATGAGATTTGCAAATCATTGCATTCTGTTTTTATTTACATTTTACACAGCGTCCCAACTTTTTTGGAATTGGGGAGGTAGGAGTGATGGTGAACCTTCAAGTTATCATCCACAGGCCAATGGCCAGATCAGGAGATTGGCCATGAGGTCACATACAAACTCAATCTAACACTAGGTGTATATTTACTTGAACTTGCCAAGCCTTGCTTTGTGTCTGTATGTATTGGAGTGGCAAGACCAATTCTTTTGTTTTTGCTATACACTTAAGGCATTTGGGATTGAGATCAAACAATGAATATGAGACAATAGATCAGAATTTCAGTTTTGATTTCTCAGTTTTAATTTCCACCTTACTATAACCACACAATACGAGAAACAGGACAGGTGCTTAATGACCTGAATACGGTAACAATAACCTGTGATTTTAAAATCACATTTCCTAGTGTCTGCATCTTTCATTTACTGAGTTACATCTAGAGGTGTTAAACAACTTAGACCATAGCACCTTTGGTGGCAGATCACCCAATTTTTTAGATAGTCCTAAACTAAATTAAAGCAAATGACACAATATTTGGTTGCATGTCCCTTGCAATAACTGCATCCAGCTGACATCACCAAACTATTGGTTTCTTATTTTTTGATGCTTTTCCACTGTTTGTTTTGGGTTTTTTCCCCCTTCAGTCTCCTCTTCAGGAGGTGAAATGCATGCTCAATTGGGTTACAGTCTGGTGATTGACTTGGCCAGTCTAAAACTTTCCACTTTTTTCCTCCCGATGAAGTCCCTTGTTGTGTTGGCAGTGTGTTTTGAGTTGTTATCTTGCTGTATGAAGTTCCTCCCAATTAGACTGGATGCATTTCTCCGTAAATTGGCAAACAGAATGCTTCTGTAGACTAGGGATGTGCATTCCGAATAAATTTATTTGACCAAGTGTAATAGTTAATGGTAAAGGATATAGTTATGATGGTAATCATAATAGTTAATAGTAACGGTTAAACAGTTAACCAATGAAAATAAAATAAAACAAAAAAACCGTAGAATTCAACTTTCCTTCAGTGGGAGGCACACATGCTTTAACCCAGCAAAATCTTGGGTATAATTGGCAGCATCCATTTTCCCCTTCAATCCTGACCAACTGCCCAGTCCCCACTGAAGAGAAACACCCTCACAACATAATTTTGCCACCACCATGCTTCACAGTAGGTATCGTGTGTTTTGGGTGGTATGCTGTGTTTGGTTTTTGCCAAACATAACACTTGCAGTTCAGTCCAGAAAGTTCAATCTTGGTCTCATCTGACCATAGAACCTTTTGCCACATGGCTTTAGAATCTTCCAAGTGTTTTTTTTTTTTTTTTCCCCCAGAAGAGGCCTTTTCAGAAGAGGCCTTTTCAGAAGAGGCTTCTTTCTTGCCACCCTGCCATACAGGCCAGCTTTGTGTAAAGCTGGTGAGATTGTCACCCACCTGCACAGGCCGACCAATCTCTGCCATAAGGACTTGTAAGTCCTTCAAAGTTGCCATTGGCTTCTTGGTAGCTTCCCTGATCAATATGCTCCTGGCTCGGTCATCCAGTTTGGAGGGACAGCACAGTCTAGGCAAGGTGTCGGTGGTGCCATACACTTTCCACTTCTTAATAATGCTCTGAACGGTACTCAGAGGGATAGTTAAAGCCTTTGAAATCTTTTTGTATCCTTCTCCTAACTTATGCCTTTCCACAACTTTGTCCCAGAGCCCTTTTTAAAGTACCTTTCCAACCATGGTGCATTCTTTGCGTTGCCATGCACTACTAGTAATGGAATCATGGAACAGCCGGTTTTCTTATGAAGTAATCAAAACCACTGTAATTGATGTCAGGTGGGGGGCAATTAGCATGGTGTGTGATCTGGGAAGTGACTGGTTGTACTTGAGCAAGTTTATAATGGTTACTCTAAGGGGCTGATCACTTATCCAAACCAGGTATTTCACTAATTAAATTTTAATAATTGTTCAGAATTTTTTTAAAATGTTATTTTCACTTAGATGTCGAGGGTTATAATGTGTAAATACAGCTGGCAAAAGTTAGACTTAATTTATTTTTTATTTCCAGGGTGTAATGTGACAAAGGGTAAGGATTTGACAGGGTATGATGATTTTCTATAGGCACTGTATATATGCTGGGTTTTGCTGCAAAAATAAGAAGCAAGTGCGAAAGTCAAAGTCTCCAGAAGAACTGTGGCTGGTTCTGCAAGATGCTCAATAAAACTTACCAGCTAATTTCCTTATAAAACTGCACAAGTTGTACAGGAGATTTTTATTTTAATTTTTATTTATTTGTCACACCAAATATTGACTTTCATTTACTATTGTTTACTGCTCTTTATGTTTTTTTTTTTTTTAATGTAGAAACATTTAATTTCATTATTTTGAAGGCATCTTTGCTCTACAGCATTTGTTTGCATGTGCCTAAAACTTTTGCACAGTACTGTACACACACACACACACACACACACACACACACACACGGATAGATAGAAAATAGATAGAACCTGTGACTGAAGTGAAGGTCAGGCCTCTACTCCTCACTCCTTCAAACACAGTATAGAGGGTGAAGTTGTATGTAGTCCCAGGAGAGAGTGATGAAACTGTATGAGTCATTACAGAATCTTTCTCTAATGTAGCAATTGTGGTCTCAGTCTTGCTGCTGTGTCTCAGGATATAGCTGATATTATTGCTTTTCACTCCTTCCCAAGACAGTTCCAACTGATTTGCAAATTGCTGTGTTACATTAACTTTTGCCACATTGACAGGCACTGAAACAAAAAGAAATATTCACAAATTCCCTTGCATATCAAATACAGTCATGTGAAAAAAATAAGTACACTCCATGGAAATTGTTGGCTTTTTAAAAAAAAAATTTTAATTTTTTTTTTTTTGGGACATACTATTTTTTGACACCAGACACTAGATATGAGAGGGGTATAAATAAGACAGGTTCCACCTGCACTCCGTAAGCAGGTTCTAATCACTGGCCCCCAATCTTGAACACATGATTTGAATTTTATGGATTTGAAGGTGTGATAAATGTAGGGGTGTACTTACTTTTTCCATGTGACTGATCTGTTTTTTGTTAATTTAAATTGTGAAAATTACTACAAAATATCAATTTTGTGTCATTTCATAGAGTGCATCAACTTTATTAATAGGCACTGTTTCAAAGAGGATGAAATGTCTGCTTGTCCAAATATGTCAAAAAAAGCAAACCATTTCCATGGGGTGTTATTTTTTCATATGACTGTATGTACACATTGCATTCAGTATTAGAACTCCTTCACTTTTTCCTCTTTTTGTTTCAATTGAGCTAAATGGAAATGCATTTAATTTCTATGTTAATATTCACAAATTTAGTGTCACATTACTCAGTCTGAACATGATAATAATTGTATGGCAGAGCTTAATTTACCCCAACAGCTATAAGACAGGATTTTAGCAATCACCACCAACCTTGAATAGGTCCTCAAATTAATCACTAGGGGTGTTATTAATGTTTATGCTTATAGAAACAAGCATCTCTCTTGCATCCTACTGATTCTGTGGCTTAAGGCAAAACATTTGCTGATTTTGCCCTGCCCAATCACATTTATGATAATATTATTTAATAATATGCTAAACCTACTTTTGTAAAATAGGATTTTTGTCCTATCTTTACAAAATTGGTATCAAATCTAGCAGAGTCTGATGCTCGATAATTAACAAAAGATGATGAGATTTGTGAACATGGCCACCACATGCCAATCAATTATTGCAGAGTGGTGCTTAATTGATTCAAACAGCTATAACACATGACATTTTAAATGGATTTGTATGTAACTTTAAAGGCTTATTCAGGCGTTCTCACCAACCTCATGGCAGCTTAAGAAAGGACCTCTTTACTAAACATTACAGAAAGAGCCCCAATCATTGAAAAATCAGAATTAGTAATTCAGTTAGAGAATTGAATTAGTTTATATTAAATATAAAGGAAGCAGCAGAGATGGTGACTAGGAGTAAAAAAAGAACTCACAACTGACAGGATCATCATTACAAGATTGCAGGGAAGAAACTGATTACAGTGACGGTGCTTCTCCAGCTAGCCACGCAAACATGCAAGATAGTGAGTGAGCAGAAGATGCAGGGGAGTCAGTTAACTTGGAAATGATACTCAAAAAAATAGGTCATTTCAGAGAATTCAAAGCAGTGCCTCATGGCTATTGCTGATGTAAACTTTTCCTTTATTGTTATAAAGTCATCAAGAATGAAATAATCAAGACCATAGCTGATAAATTAAGACTTAATAACTGAAAAGCAACAAAAACCATTTACTAACATGAACCCAGATAATGTAAAAACATGTACACTGAACCTCAAGTTGCTGTTTTGAGGTTTTAGCTCTAGAAAACACATTCATTAAATTTTTGAGAGATGCCATGCATTGGAACCAAATATGTTTAGTTTGCTACTTGCATGAAAACAGACATGGGCTATATTACTGATATTGTACATAGTACACAGCGTCAGCTGTACTGTGCTGTTCCTCTTATTCCAGTCCAGAAAAAAATTGGAAATACACAGCAGTTTGTATGCCACCACACTATACAAAAAAGCAGCCTGTATGCTGGTAACATGTTCGGTTATCCGGTAGTCTAATAATGGTAGTTACAGCACAGTGGTGTTTGAGTGGCATCACAATCTGCAGCACAGTGACTTGTGTGCCATTACAGTAAGGAGCACACTCACTTAGTGGCTTGTGAGCTGTTCACACAGCCAGGACAATGCCAGTCAGGACAGAGTGGTTCAGCCAGAGTTTAGACTTGAATGTATTCAGATATCTCTGGAGAGACCTGAAAATGTCTCTCCCCATCCAAACTGACTGAGCTGGAAAGGTTCTACCCAGAATAATGGGAGATGATGCCCAAATCCAAATGTGACAAGCCTGCAGCAGCACACAATAACACTTAATCAAGGGTGCTTCACAACATGGTTCTGAGTAGAAAGTCTGAATATTTGTATAAATGTAAGTGTTAATGTTATAAGTCAGTGCAACTTATAACATCCAAGTGAAAGATAAACACCAACATGTCAGAAAAAAATAAATAAATAAATAAACAAAATAAAAAAACAAGATCACCGAGTTGGAAAAAGTACTCACATATATACAGTGGGGGAAAAAAGTATTTGATCCCCTGCTGATTTTGTACGTTTGCCCACTGACAAAGAAATGATCAGTCTATAATTTTAATGATATTTTAACAGTGAGAGACAGAATAACAACAAAAAAATCCAGAA
>CM042544.1:8814255-8821755 GCA_023630585.1 Cranoglanis bouderius
AAGTGTGTCTTGCCTACAGTCAAGCATGGTGGTGGAAGTGTCATGGTCTGGGGCTGCATGAGTGCTGCCAGCACCAGGGAGCTACAGTTCATTGAGGGAACCATGAATGCCAACATGTACTGTGACATACAGAAGTAGCGCATGATCACCTTCCTTCGGAAACTGGGCCGCAGGGCAGTATTCCAACATGATAACGACCCCAAACACACCTCCAAGATGACCACTGCCTTGCTAAAGAAGCTGAGAGTAAAGGTGATGGACTGGCCAAGCATGTCTCCAGACCTAAACCCTATTGAGCATCTGTGGAGCATCCTCAAACGGAAGTGCAAGGTCTCTAACATCCACCAGCTCTGTGAAGTCATTATGGAGGAGTGGAAGAGGACTCCAGCGGCAACCTGTGAAGCTCTGGTGAACTCCATGCCCAACAGGGTTAAGGCAGTGCTGGAAAATAATGGTGGCCACACAAAATATTGACACTTTGGGCCCAATTTGGACATTTTCACTTAGGGGTGTACTCACTTTTGTTGCCAGTGGTTTAGACATTAATGGCTGTGTGTTGAGTTATTTTGAGGGGACAGCAAATTTACACTGTTATACAAGCTGTACACTCACTACTTTACATTGTAACAAAGTGTCATTTCTTCAGTGTTGTCCCATGAAAAGTTATAATAAAATATTTACAAAAATGTGAGGGGTGTACTCACTTTTGTGAGATACTTATATATATATATATATATATATATATATATAAATAAATAAACACACACTATCGATTTATGTCTTTTCCTTATGCAGTATTCTTTTTATAGATTGATGAGAAAAATGAACTGATTCCATGGCTGTAACAATGGAAAAAAGTGAAGGAATATTTCCAAAATGCATTGTGTAAACATACTCACAGCTCCAGAATTATTTGCACCCTTGTTGTAAGATGGGTTATCACATTGAAATGAAATTTAAGAGCGATTATAAAATTTCTTTGTGAGTAATTAGCTTAAAATAACACTGAAAACCTGATATTTAACCTTTAATGAAAGGATACTTAGTTTAGTTAAATGCACACATCAACAATGGGCCTCATTTGATCAAATGTTTGCTTGTCCAAATATGTCAAAAGAATACAACAATTTCCATGGGGTGTACTTATTTTTTCACATGACATAACATATAAACTTGCAATCAAAATTATTCCACCCCCATTGCAAATCAGGGTTATTGTCAAAATTTACAGACTTTCAGCTGTTTGTTTAAATAATTTTGAAACTGGAGAAGTCATTATAAGTTGCATTTTCAGTTGAATTTGGGGAAACCACTTGAAGCATTCCTTGTGTTGAACTATTTCAATTGCTTTTGTTTGATTTGTTCATTGCAAACAGCTGAAAGTCTGTAAATTCTGACAATAAACCTGATTTGCAATGGGGGTTGAATAATTTTGATTGCAAATGTATACACAGTACTGTGCAAAGGTTTTAGGCAGTTGTGAAAAAATGCTGTAAAGTAAGAATGCTTTCAAAAATAGACATGTTAATAGTTTATATTTATAATTTAACAAAAGGCAAAGTGAGTGAACAGAAGAAAAATCTACATCAAATCAATATTTGGTGTGACCAACCTTTGCCTTCAAATCTGCATCAATTCTTCTAGGTACACTTGCACAAAGGATTTTGTAGGCAGTCGGGTGTATGATTAAACAATTATACCAAACAGGTGCTAATGATCATCAATTCAATATGTACGTTGAAACACATTCATTAACTGAAATAGAAACAGCTGTGTAGGAGGAATAAAACTGGTTGAGGAAGTTTACTGTCAAAAGTCATACACCATGTTATACAAGTTATACTGCATCAGCAAGGTCTCTCCCAGGCAGAAATGTCAAGGCAGACAGGGGTTTCCAGATGTGCTGTCCAAGCTCTTTTGAAGAAGCTCAAAGAAATGGGCAATGTTGAGGACCGTAGACACAGTGGTCGGCCAAGGAAACTTACTGCAGCAGATGAAAGACACATCAGGCTTACTTCCCTTCACAATTGGAAGATGTCCAGCAGTGCCATCAGCTCAGACCTGGCAGAAACCGGTGGGACCCTGGTACACCCATCTACTGTCTGGAGAATTCTGGTCAGAAGTGGCCTTCATGGAAGACTTGCTGCCAAAAAGCCATACCTCAAACGTGGAAATGGGGCCAAGCGACTCAACTATGTATGAAAACACAGGAACTGGGGTGCAGAAAAATGGCAGCAGGTGCTCTGGACTGAGGAGTCACAATTTGACATATTTGGCTGTAGCAGAAGGCAGTTTGTTTGCCGAAGGTCTGGAGAGCAGTACATGAATGAGTGTCTGCAGGCAACAGTGAAGCATGGTGGAGGTTTGTGGCAAGTTTGGGGCTGCATTTCTGCAAATGGAGTTGGGGGATTTCTGCAAATGGGGATTTGGTCAGAATTAATGGTCTACAGGCAGATACTTATCCATCATGCAATACCATTAGGGAGGCATCTGATTGACCCCAAAT
Source organism: Cranoglanis bouderius (assembly GCA_023630585.1). NCBI lineage: Eukaryota > Metazoa > Chordata > Actinopteri > Siluriformes > Cranoglanididae > Cranoglanis > Cranoglanis bouderius. Next base: position 8,816,762 of record CM042544.1, read on the forward strand.
TTATTCTGCAGCATGACAACGACCCCAAACATACAGAGAAAGTCATTAAGAACTATCTTCCGCATAAAGAAGAACAAGGAGTCCTGGAAGTTATGGTATGGCCCCCACAGAGCCCTGATCTCAACATCGAGTCTGTCTGGGATTACATGAAGAGAGAGAAGCAACTGACACTGCCTAAATCCACAGAAGAACTGTGGTTAGTTATCCAAGATGTTTGGGCCAACCTACCAGCCGAGTTCCTTCAAAAACCATGTGCAAGTGTACCTAGAATTGATGCTGTTTTGAAGGCTGGTCACACCAAATATTGATTTGATGTAGATTTTTCTTCCGTTCACTCACTTTGTTTTTATTAATTGATAAATATAAACTATTAACATGCCTATTTTTTGAAAGCATTCTTACTTTACAGTATTTTTTCACACCTGCCTAAAACTTTTGCAGAGTACTATACACACACACACACACACAGTTCCCTCTGAAACTATTGGAATGGCAAGACCAATTCATTTGTATGTGCTATACACCAAAGACATTTGGGTTTAAGATCAAAAGATGGATATTAGATGCATGTAGGCTGTAACAAATAATCATAGATAAATAAAATAATCGACAACTAATTTCATTATCGATTAGCTGAGTCTGTGACATAACTGTGGATAACCCCCGTCAGTGACGTCACTTCACAATGGTGAAAAACACATTTCTATGAATAAAACACATCTGAAAAACAGCGGAGGTCACAGAGTGAGCTGCTGCGGGAAAAGTGCATGATCCAGGTTGTCCAAAACATGAGAATGTTTTATATTAAGCGCTTCAAACCTGGCTTGTCATGTCAGATGCTCCGACAGATGCTTGTGCTGTTTAATGTGTTCTAGACATGTTTTCTTCAGCACAGAAATTACATTTTTAGGTTTATTTCCTTATCTGTAAATGTTAGAAATTCACACCAGTATTTCCATTTCCAAAGGCTCGTCCTGACAGCAAGTGAGTCTCCATTAAACTTCACTGAATGAGCGCAAGTCCACGCATGAGCTTCAATCAAACAGCGCGCAATAGAAAGGAACCGCAATAACTCTTGACTAAAATATTCATTTTGATCAAATATGCTGTTTGATGCTATATTTAGAAACAAATGTAATTGTTTTTATGAGAGCAGTAACTAATTGGGTTATAACATGCAATTGTATATAAAAGTGTCATACATTTACAGAATAAAGTAACATGTTACTGTGTTCAAATGAGTGAATGTGTGTGTTACTGTAGAACATTCAACCTCTTACCAGTCAACAGTTTGTGCTTTTGTTTTTCTTTTGTTAACATTTTTAATATAGTGATTTAATGTCTGCTTTAAAGCTTGTGGAAAGTCAGTTGTTTTTTTGTTTTCAAAATATAATGTTAATATTTTTTTAAAAATCCTTTGCACAATGTATAGCATAGCGCACATAGATACATTTAATACCTTTTTCATAGCCTTCAATTTGCACAATGTTTGAAGGACAACATTGAGCAGAATGTGAAATAACTTTTTAATACAGAAAATAAAAATTGGCCTTTTAATCCAACTAATTGATTAATTGAAGAAATAAATCGACAGATTAATCAATCAAAATAATCATTAGTTGCAGCCCTAGATGAGTGTTTAGGATTTCAGCTTTCATTTCCTGGTATTTACATCTGGATGTGTTAAACAGCATAGCACATCACATAACAGAACCTTTGGTATCAGACCACCCAATTTTTAGGCAAGCAAAAGTATACAGACATAAGTCTGGAAGTAAATTAAAGTAACATCTACATATAAATACCAGAAAATAAAAGCTGAAATTTTCTCTTCTTCTCATATTCATCTTTTGATCTCAAACCCAAATGTCTTCAGTCTACAGCAAAAACAATTAAACTGGCCTTGCCATTCCAATAGTTTCAGAGGGGACTGTATATACACTGATCAGCCATAACATTAAAACCACCTGCCTAATATTGTGTAGGTCCCCTTTGTGCCACCAAAACAGCTCTGACCCAGTCATCAGATTCATCAGACCATGCCACCTTCTTTCACTGCTGCATGGTCCAGTTCTGATGCTCATATGCCCATTCTAGGCTATTTTGGCAGTGTACAGGGGTCAACATGGGCACTCTGACCGGTCTATGGCTACACAGCCCCATATGCAGCAAGCTGTGATGCACTGTGTTGACACCTTTCTATCATAGTCAGCAGTAACATTTCCAACAATTTGTGCTAAAGTAGCTCTCCTGTGGGATTGGAGCAGACTGGCTAGTGCTTCACACCCCATATGCATCAATGAGCCTTGGGCACCAATGACCGGGTCACCAGTTGGCTTTCCTTGGACCACATTGGTAGTTGCTTAGATCCTTACACTTGCCCATTTTACCAGCTTCCAACACATCAACTGTGAGAACAGACTGTTCACTTGCTGCTTAATATATTCCACCCCTTGACAGGTGCCATTGTAATGAGATAATCAATGTTATTCACTTCATTCATCAGTGGTTTTAATGTTAAGGTTGATTGGTGTATAAATGCATACATGCATACAGTGGTGTTTGAACTCTTTAAAATTTTCTATACATCTGCATTTTCTATACAACCCCGCAGGGAAAAAAATATATTTGTCTCAAAACAGTTACAGTTGTTTTTAAACTTCGTTATTACCCTACAGTGGATATGGGCATATTCTATGGTGTGGCTAATTTTTATAGTATAATTTTTTATAGCATAATTTTTATTAAGTCGACATACTTTTGTCTAATTTCAGTGGCACATTCTCACATATATTTATACACCAGTGAAACAGGGGGTCATGGATGACTGCTTCAAGAGTTCCTAAATACACTTAAAAAAAGTAAAATATAAATGGGAAAATGAAACCAGTTACATTGAGTTCATAATTTCTGTGGGTGCCAATAATTGTGGTTGCATTAAACAATTTTTATGTATTCTTTATATTAATGTTAACTAATTTAACATTAATTTTTCTCTCATTTTCAGTGAGAGATTAAGGTAATTAACAGCAAAGAACATAAAACGTTTTACACATCTTTACCAAAAGTGCCAATAATTTTGGAGCTAACCACGCATATGCACATGCAAATACTTACTGGTTGCTGCAGAGAAGTTGTAGCCACTACTCCTCTCGCCACCAAATACAGTGTAAAGAGTGAAGGTATATCTGGTCCCAGGACTAAGAGATGATACGGTATGTGTTGCTATAGATCCTCCCCAATACATGGGAATGTACGTCTCAGACCTGTTGCTTTGCCTCAGGATGTAAATGTATGCATTATTGTTGTTCACCTTACTCCACTCAAATGTTAGTGCAATCTCAGAACGAGCCTTTATAGACACGCTGGCAACATTGGAGGGACCTGAGAGAGAGAATTTTCATGCAACATCACCTATTCACCACTACTCGCATGATCTACATGATGAATCTTAAAAGATCTTACTAGTAACAGCAGTAAAGTTAAAAGTGCTGTGCTTTAATCCTTTAAACACTGCATACAAAACAAAGCTGTACTTGGTTCCAGGAGACAGAGAAGAGACTGTACATCTTAAAACAGACTCATCAGCTGATACAGTAAGTGGAGTTTCTGTTCCATTACTGTATCTCAATATATAGCTGAAATTGTTCATTTTACTCCACTCCAAGGTTAGCAGGGTCTCAGTTCGAGCCTTTACAACGACACCCATGACATTAGGAGGAGCTGCAGAGAGAGATCATAATTTAATGAGGTTTTTTTTTTTTTAAATCCTTAATTACAATCAGCATATGCAATGAGTTGAGGAAAAGTTCTTAGCAGTGAAGAACTTATGTACAGCCCATGTGAACCCAGCATTTGAGCATATTGATGGAGCTAGAAGGACAGCAGTTCAAAAGGAAAGCATGCATTAACTAAGTTAGGATTTTGTAGCATTGGGTGAAACATTGGGTGAAAAACATTATTACATGACACTGTGTGGAAATTATTAGCCCAGAATGTGGAAAGTGGAAAATGTCTTTAAGCTTTAAAAAAAATGAAGTAAAGAAAATCAGTTTAAATCTCACATTTACATGCACATCAATATTCCGATATTAATTGGAATTTGGCGGTATTCTAATTAGCATCATTAGAGTCATGTAAATGCCACAATCCGACTGCCCAATTCAGATTAAGACAATATTCTCATTCCCCAAATTCTGATTCCCATCCCTGGAATATGCATGTTTTGATCAGAAATGTGTTGCATAAACACCTTATTCAAAAAATCCACTGAAAGGAGATATATTATGCACACGCTCAGTCTGCAAGGAATTGTGGATACAGATGCTTAGCTGTAGGCTGGGTACTTAGGAATGGCAACTCAGGCATACTACAAAAACCATGTATACAGGAATATTCCAATGCCTGTACACATATAAACATCATATTAGGAATTTGGCTACAATATAGACCTTAAACGGAATTTTATGTGCATGTAAACGTAGTCAATGTTATTAAATTAACCAAGAATAAAAACCCCAACAGCTCAAAAAAACACATGGAAGAAAACAAGAAAAAGCTTTAATCTTACATGCCAGGGATGACTGTCTCTAGAATTCAAAAATGGGAAAATTTAAATTTGGCAACAGTTCCCCTGGTGATGAGATGCACTGTTCATTTTACTTATTTAGCTAATGCATCTTAATGAAATGATGTATGTAGATTGCTTTCATTAGCCAAATCCTATATTTCAGCACTAGAAATAATATAACAAGTGTCTAGGACTATGAATCATGTAGTTAAAAACAAACATAAATAAATAAATAAATATAAATAAATAAACGGAACACATTTTGGCATTAGGCTTAAAAAAGATGACCAACTCAACAACAATATGGAACATGGTGACTTCATTAAATAAACCTTGACTGAATACAGAAATGAAATCTTACCCACAAAGGAGCCACTGACCAACATATCAACAGCAAGCCTATAATTCTCATTTCAGTAGCAAG
>CM042544.1:8824255-8946755 GCA_023630585.1 Cranoglanis bouderius
ACTTTTGGTTCCAAAATGGAGGTAACTTTTAGGGTATCTAAGTAGCCATGGCAACTTACTCTCTGAACATAACCTGGTCCAGAGCAGGTTATGTTCCAGGGTTAGTTTGTTTCAGAGCATAGTGTGCCCTTTTGAAGAATATCCAGTGGTCGAGGAAGCACGGATTATATGAAATCTATTTCATATACAAATGAATATTTGTGGGAGTGTTACTGTTTTTCACAAGAATCATTAATTTATTTAACAAACCTTTTGAAACCTCATATCATCAACGTGACACATCATGGATCAGTGCTTAACACCGAGCACATTTTATGCATTGCCCTTCATTTTTTTTTTTTTTTTTTGCCATAGGGAGTTTTCTGTATATAACGTGGGTGATGCAGAGCATGTGGAAAAGGCAATGGTGTGTAGGGCCATTCCTATGGTATGCCTTGCACTCAAACAGTTCCTACAAAATTTTGTGCAGTTCCCTGGCCATAAAACATGATGAACCATTGATGGCAAAAGGAACCCCCAGTGAACCAAAGAGATGGCAGGGTGGTAGGACATGTGATCTGCTGAAATGATTTCTAATTAAATGACTAATGCACATAGTGAACAGTCAACTGTGGTTCATTGTTTCTTTATTTCCTGTAATTGAAAGACAATTCAACAATAAATGACAGAATAATCATCACTAGGCAAATACAATACTTTGCCCACCTTAAGCTAGTGTTCCAGCAATTCAATTTCAAGCCTGGCCTTTTTTATGTTCAGCTTTTTAAATTCCATTTGATCTAATAGGGACACTACAATTAAGATTGTACACACCATATGCATTAAAATAAAATAAGCATGCATAATGCACAAGTGAAACATTGACAGTAAAGTGTTATTTATATATAAAGTGCTACACCCCTGGATAGTTTGAATGTTATGTGCACAAATAAAAGCCTAACACGTGTTTGTGTTGAATTTCTCCCTCTGATAAATTCATTTACTCATTAAAGAGTGGCAATAAATGCCAGTATTAACTAATATAATTCAATATGATGTAACAGAAGAATAATGTACTCATACATGACTAACAGAGTTGTGTATGGCAAGTATTTTGCCTGAAATTATTTGTATTCTTCATATTGCTTGTATGACTGGGCGTTTAAAAATGTAATTGAATAAGTTTAAATGAAAATCATTCATTTTGACATGGACAAAACGATCCATTCTTATAGAGTATGGGACTAAAATGTCAATAAGGACATTGTGTGATGGGATCATCTGGTTATTAAATGTGCTTATGAGACTTGGGAGTGATAGTGCTTGTGTAACTGTGGGTGACACAGTTTTTCAAAGGTGACAAAGAGGTTTTTAATTATTTTTACTGGGAAATAAGAGCTGTTTGACAGTGTTGGGGTTAGTCTATTTCTCCTCTTTGACAGTACTTCCCCTGCCTTAGAGAACACGTTCACATGGTACAGTGGAGGCTGGTGTATAAAGAAACTGCAATGCCAAAGTGTATAAACTACCAAAATAAAACCAAAAGTACAAAAATTCACCAAGAAAAAAACAAAACACCAAAAACCACAAATAATTTGTGATGATTTAAATGTAATGTATTGATTATCCAACTTTCAAAATACAGTACTCCTCACAAACCAACCAACCAGACTGAGCCTATGAGGACACGTAAAGTAAGATCTGTGGTTTGAACATTCCGACACACAAAGCAAATCACGCACATGATTGGACAGAAAGTGAGGCTTCGTTTGTCGTCGATCACATGACTCTGTGAAACCAATACACGCCCCGATACGGGGCTTCACTGGAGATTGTGTTGCGTGCTCGATAAGTGCCTCGAAGCTTCAGTGTCATACGTAACATCACTATTATATATATTATTCTCGAGTCTAGGCCTGAACTCTTAGTTTATCCTCGAGCCTTTGGCTTGTTCTGCACTTGAATCCATCCCTGTCTCTGTAGGAGGAATACTGGGATGAGATCTTACCTCCAATCCCTGGAGATTAGGGTTCAAACCCTGTATGGAGTGACCTCCCTGTTCCATTCTACCACACACAGGTCTAACCAAATACACTGGATCATTACATAACAGACAAACACCAACGTTGTTAACCACACTGCATTTTTACAACAGTTTCTTTATTTTATTTCAGTCAGAAATCTCTGAAGCTCTTGAAAATACAGAGTACCAAGTTTTAGGTCATTTTATTAAAATAAATTAATATATATGTGTGTGTGTGTGTGTGTGTGTGTGTGTGTGTGTGTGTGTGGAGACAGTAACTCACTGTAGTGTCTCCAGTTTACAGTGTGGATCCTTCACTAGATCAGAGAGCAGCTTCACTCCTGATTCTCCTGTATTATTGTTGTTCAGATTCAGTTCTCTCAGGTGTGATGAGGAGTTTGACCTCAGAGCTGAAGCAAGAGCAGCACAACCTTTATCTGTAATCTTGCATTTATATAACCTGCAGAGAGGAAAAACATCCTAGTTACAGTGTAAATCATTCAGCTTTAGTACACAACATACACAATCTTTATATATAGTACACTTACTCTGTGTGTGTGTGTGTGTGTGTGTGTGTGTGTGTGTGTGTGTGTGTGTGTGTGTGTGTGTGTGTGTGTGTGTGTGTGTTTGCGTGTTTTTATGCGTACCTCAGTATCTCCAGTGTACAGTGTGTATTCTCCAGTCCAGCAGAGAGCAGCTTCACTCCTGAATCCTGCAGCAGTTTATTTCCACCCAGGTTCAGTTCACTCAGCCTGGAGGAGTTTGAGCTGAGAACTGAGGACAGAACTCTACAGCTTTTCTCTGTCAGGTCACACCTATATAGCCTGGAAGAGAAATTATGAAATATGTGAATATCTGATTGATAAATGAAGTGTGTTTCAATCAGTTGGGAAATAAACTGTCTCCCTGAACACAAGGTTATGATGTCAGAATAAAAATATAAAATAAAGAGACTGTGTATTTGTACTTGGACAGACCCACATGTCTCTATGAGACGATGTATTTAAGAACAAGAAAGGGAAAGGGACAGATACAGGTGAAGACACAAGATCTAAACAGCTACAATAACAATACTCAAATATAATTTTTATTTATTCATGATATAGAATTAATCTAGAAAGCAAATCTGATTCTCATGTACACATTTCAGCTTCTTATAGAATAATACATGACAGTTTAAACAACATAAATCAGTTTAGTTCACTATGTAGAAGGAACATGATACAGGTACGTGAGTATGTAGAGAGAACGTAAGATTGGGCATTGGATATAATTTTTCTGTGATAAGTCACATATAAAGACGCAATCAATTCTGTTTATAATTTTCACTTACAAAGTGAGCTGACCTCTGTGTGTGTGTGTGTGCACCTCAGTGTCTCCAGTGTACAGTGTGGATTCTCTAGTCCAGCAGAGAGCAGCTTCACTCCTGTATCCTGCAGTTCATAATTGTTACTCAATTTCAGTTCTCTCAGTCTGGAGGAGTTTGAGCTGACAACTGAGGACAGAACTCTACAGCTTCCCTCTGTCAGATTACAGTAACACAGACTGGAAGAGAAATGATGAAATATCAGAGCACTGATCTCAAACACACAAACACAGCCATAATACAGCTAAAGTTTACCATGTAACAGAAATGTGAGTGTATTTCTCACACACACAGAAATCAGAGAACAGGACACCACATCAGCACATTTACAGGAGCAGCAAGGTCTTTCTGTACTCCACAATCTCTCAGCTACAATTTATTATAACACCATTAGCTCATGTACATAACACACACATGTGAGAGCGAGCAGCCCCTCTCTTTCTGTTGCTATCCCCCTCTCTCTATCTATCTATCTGTCTGTCTGTCTGATTCTCCCTCTCTCTATCTATCACCAAACTGTTTGTACTTGAGGGATTTCTCTGACTGGATTATGATTGCATTATTTAATTATTATTAGGCCTGTCAATTTAACTCGTTAATTTAGTGCGATTAAACACATCACGAGAGAAGCACTGATAAGACCAAAGTCTTTTGCACTATCTGCAATAAGGAATTTACATACCATCGAAGTAATTCTAGCCTGAAATACCACCTGAGCTCAAAGCATGTTTTAGTGAGCTCTACAGTTAGCACAACCCCAGCTGCTACAGTCAACACGCTCAGCCAAACCACACTGACTAAGAGCAGCAGCACACAATTAATAAGTCTACATCAGAAAAACTAACAAATGCCATAGCTAATTGGATTGCTATGGAAGCCCTACGCGGCCATGCATTATAAATTTTTTTCTTTCTTGTTTTCTCGACTTAATTTTTCTGTGTACTCGACATAACATATTTTTATTGTTCTGGAGGCAGCAAAAGCTTAGAGCAATCCCGCAGCATCATGGATGAACAGATTAATGTTTACTTTGATCAGGGAATCACTCAAGCTGAAATAGCCCTGTGTCTGTCAGTGACTGATGACTTCCACATTAGTGTCTGACACTATAGAAGGGGACGCCTCTCTCTCTTAATGGAGAGATAAAGTCCATCTCTACAACGGGTAATTATTTCATTCATGATGGGGAAGGATGCACTAACATGCATCGCAACACCAGTCCCATTCACAAGGCGTGAGATTTTCTCCTGATAAAATTACGTCATGAGAAAACAGCTTTTGTTATGTACAGAGCACAAGAAAATTAAGTCGAGATCACAAGAAAACAACATTTGTTATGTCGTAATCACAAGAAAATCTTGGTCTTAATCAGGTCTTTGACCACTGGCAGCAGCTTCAGAAGACATTCATCTGATGGGTAATATTTATTCAAATTAAACTCATCCAGCTCCTGTTATGAGTTCAGTAACACAAACACCAGAGCTGACCACTGAGCAGGAGAGAGACAGGTTCCACTGAGATGACTGTAACCTTCCTTCTTCAGGTAAGTTTGTACTTCCTGCACCAGAGAATGATCATACAGTTCATTCAGACAGTGAAACATATTGATGGATTTCTCTGGAGATGGATTCTCCCTGATCTTCTCCTTGATGTACTCGACTGTTTCCTGTTTGCTGTGAGAGCTGCTTCCTGTCTGTGGCATTAAGCCTCGTAGGAGAGTCTGAGTGGACGCCAGTGAGAGACCCAGAAGGAAGCGAAGGAACAGGTTCAGGTGTCCATTTTCACACTATAAGGCCATGTCCACTGCACCCCTGAGGAAATCAGACATGTTTGACTTTCTGAAAAGATCAGACAGATCAGTGGTTTGTTGTTCTGTTACATTTCTGCTGATGAAGGAGAGAAATGCATATAAAGCAGCCAGAAACTCCTGAACACTCAGATGTACAAAGCTGAACACCTTCCCTAAGTGAAACCCAAACCTCTCTGACGATTTGTATACACACTCCTGAGTACACTGAAGCATTTCTGACATCAATGCCATACTCTCTCAGGTCTTCCTCATTGAAGATCAGGTTTCCTTTCTCCAGCTGTTGGAAAACCAGTTTTCCCAGTGCCAGGATACTCTCTCTGGTCTGCTGAGGATCAGGGTCACATTTCTGATGGTACTTTTGGTCCTTGTATTTGATCTGAAAGATCAGGAAGTGTGTGAGCATTTGAGTCAGAGTCTTGGGGATCTCTCCCCTCTCTGCTTCACCCAACATTCTCTCTAAAACAGTGGCTGAAATCCAGCAGAAGACTGGATACCTCTTCTCTCTAAAGGCATCACCGGAACGAACCTCAATTTCCTTGCGATCTCAACCTCTCACCTATGTGGGACGTCAGCCGACATGCATACAGGTGCATCTCAATAAATTAGAATGTCGTGGAAAAGTTCATTTATTTCAGTAATTTAACTCAAATTGTGAAACTCATGTATTAAATAAATTCAATGCACACAGACTGAAGTATTTTAAGTCTTTGGTTCTTTTAATTGTGATGATTTTGGCTCACATTTAACAAAAACCCACCAATTCACTATCTCAACAAATTAGAATATGGTGACATGCCAATCAGCTAATCAACTCAAAACACATGCAAAGGTTTCCTGAGCCTTCAAAATGGTCTCTCAGTTTGGTTAACTAGGTAAGCCACAAACATTCATTGCCAAAGAAGCTGGCTGTTCAAAGAGTGCTGTATCCAAGCATGTTAACAGAAAGTTGAGTGGAAGGAAAAAGTGTGGAAGAAAAAGATGTACAACCAACTGAGAGAACTGCAGCCTTATGAGGATTGTCAAGCAAAATCGATTCAAGAATTTGAGTGAACTTCACAAGGAATGGACTGAGGCTGGGGTCAAGGCATCAAGACACACAGACGTGTCAAGGAATTTGGCTACAGTTGTCATATACCTCTTGTTAAGCCACTCCTGAACCACAGACAACATCAGAGGCATCTTACCTGGGCTAAGGAGAAGTAGAACTGGACTGTTGCCCAGTGGTCCAAAGTCCTCTTTTCAGATGAGAGCAAGTTTTGTATTTCATTTGGAAACCAAGGTCCTAGAGTCTGGAGGAAGGGTAGAGAAGCTCATAGCCCAAGTTGCTTGAAGTCCAGGGTTAAGTTTCCACAGTCTGTGATGATTTGGGGTGCAATGTCATCTGCTGGTATTGGTCCATTGTGTTTTTGAAAACCAAAGTCACTGCACCTGTTTACCAAGAAATTTTGAAGCACTTCATGCTTCCTTCTGCTGACCAGCTTTTTGAAGATGCTGATTTCATTTTCCAGCAGGATTTGGCACCTGCCCACACTGCCAAAAGCACCAAAAGTTGGTTAAATGACCATGGTGTTGGTGTGCTTGACTGGCCAGCAAACTCACCACACCTGAACCCCATAGAGAATCTATGGGGTATTGTCAAGAGGAAAATGAGAAACAAGAGACCAAAAAATGCAGATGAGCTGAAGGCCACTGTCAAAGAAACCTGGGCTTCCATACCACCTCAGCAGTGCCACAAACTGATCACCTCCATGCCACGCCGAATTGAGGCAGTAATTAAAGCAAAAGGAGCCCCTACCAAGTATTGAGTACATGTACAGTAAATGAACATACTTTCCAGAAGGCCAACAATTCACTAAAAATGTTTTTTTTATTGGTCTCATGAAGGTATTCTAATTTGTTGAGATAGTGAATTGGTGGGTTTTTGTTAAATGTGAGCCAAAATCATCACAATTAAAAGAAAGTAAAATAACTCAACACACAGCCATTAATGTCTAAATCGCTGGCAACCAAAGTGAGTACACCCCTAAGTGAAAATGTCCAAATTGGGCCCAATTAGCCATTTTCCCTCCCCAGTGTCATGTGACTCATTAGTGTTACAAGGTCTCAGGTGTGAATGGGGAGCAAGTGTGTTAAGTTTGGTGTTATCGCTCTCATACTCTCTCATACTGGTCACTGGAAGTTCAACATGGCACCTCATGGCAAAGAACTCTCTGAGGATCTGAAAAAAAGATTTGTTGCTCTACATAAAGTTGGCCTAGGCTATAAGAAGATTGCCAACACCCTGAAACTGAGCTGCAGTACAGTGGCCAAGACCATACAGTGGTTTAACAGGACAGGTTCCACTCAGAACAGGCCTCGCCATGGTCAACCAAAGAAGTTGAGTGCACGTGCTCAGCATCATATCCAGAGATTGGCTTTGCAGAATAGACATATGAATGCTGCCAGCATTGCTGCAGACATTGAAGGGGTGGGGGGTCAGCCTGTCAGTGCTCAGACCATACACCGCACACTGCATCAAATTGGTCTGCATGGCTGTTGTCCCAGAAGAAAGCCTGTTCTAAAGATGATGCACAAGAAAGCCCGCAAACAGTTTGCTGAAGACAAGCAGACTAAGGACATGGATTACTGGAACCATGTCTTGTGGTCTGATGAGACCAAGATAAACTTATTTGGTTCAGATGGTGTCAAGCATGTGTGGCGGCAACCAGGTGAGGAGTACAAAGACAAGTTGCCTACAGTCAAGCATGGTGGTGGAGTGTCATGGTCTGGGGCTGCATGAGTGCTGCTGGCACTGGGGAGCTAAAGCCAACATGTACTGTGACATACTGAAGCAGAGCATGATCCCCTCCCTTCAGAAAGTGGGCTGCAGGGCAGTATTCCAACATGATAACAACCCCAAACACATCTCCAAGATGACCACTGCCTTGCTAAAGAAGCTGAGGGTAAAGGTGATGGACTGGCCAAGCATGTCTCCAGACCTAAACCCTATTGAGCATCTGTGGGGCATCCTCAAATGGAAGGTGGAGGAGCACAAGGTCTCTAACATCCACCAGCTCTGTGATGTCATCATGGGGGAGTGGAAGAGGACTCCAGTGGCAACCTGTGAAGCTCTGGTGAACTCCATGCCCAACAGGGCTAAGACAGTGCTGGAAAATAATGGTGGCCACACAAAATATTGACACTTTGGGCCCAATTTGGACATTTTCACTTAGGGGTGCACTCACTTTTGTTGCCAGCGGTTTAGACATTAATGGCTGTGTGTTGAGTTATTTTGAGGGAACAGCAAATTTACACTGTTATACAAGCTGTACACTCACTACTTTACATTGTAGCAAAGTGTCATTTCGTCAGTGTTGTCCCTTGAAAAGATATAATGAAATATTTACAAAAATGTGAGGGGTGTACTCACTTTTGTGAGATACTGTATATACACATAAATCTGCTTTCAGGAAACTTACCATAACAATGTTCACGGTCTCTCTGTTTTTTTGCTGACAGAAGAAGTGAGTGCACAACAGCAGCTGAAGTAAGGCCCATGGCTTCTTTTATGATTTTTGCCTTGAAAGCACTTCAGTTAATGTTCACATTGAACATCAAAATGAAGAAAAAATGTGATCTCTGTGAATTTGATCATGACATGGATGATGCAGGCTGCAGGCTGAAACACCTCGCTGATGAGAGAGATCAGAGTAGAATGACCAGACCAGACCAGATCAGTCTGAGGTATCAGGAAGTCTGTAGTAACTTTACAACAGTGGTGAGCAGAAAAGCATATCAGCATGCACAAAACCTCGAACCTTGAGGTGGAAGAGCTACAACAGCAGAAGACCACTTTGGGTTACACTCCTGGAGAACAGGAAGCTGAGGCTATCAAGGGCACAGAGGGCAATGCATCGTTGGAGAAACCAACTACAGTTTGGGTGAGTCTGTGCCCATGATAGCCTCAGATTCTTGTTCTTGGCTGACAAGAGTGGAACCTGATGTGGCTCTGCTGTTGTAGCCCATCCACCTCAAGGTTTGATGTGGTGTACATGCTGACATGCTTTTCTGCTCATCACTGTGTTTCACAAGGTGTTCACAAGGTGTTTCAGCCTGCAGACCCTCCACACACAGAATGTTTTTTGTTTTTGAACCATTCTGTGTAAACTCTAGAGACTGTTGTGTGTGAAAATCTTAGGAGATTAGCAGTATCTGAAATACTCAAACAAGCCCATCTGGCACCAACAACCATGTGTCACAAATATATGTGAGACATATGGGAGTTGGGAGTTGTAGTCTGCAGCAGCCATGTTTGTAGGCCGCAGTGTATTCTGGGAACTGGAGTTCGAAGCTTGAGTTGACCTGACATAACCCTCCCTCAAAGGGCTCACTCCAGGAGCACTGGTAATTCTGGGTGGGCCTCCCTCTGGGTCGTGGGCCTGGGCGTTCAGGATGGTCGGCATGGAATTCTCTGCTCAGATTGGAGTCAAGGATGTCTTGTGCTGGTACCCAGCACTGTTCCTCTGGCCCGTACCCCTCCCAGTCGATGAGGTACTCTAGTTTACAAGGTGTTTCAGCCTGCCGACCCTCCACACACAGAATGTTTTTTGTTTTTGCACCATTCTGTGTAAACTCTAGAGACTGTTGTGTGTGAAAATCTTAGGAGATTAGCAGTATCTGAAATACTCAAACAAGCCCATCTGGCACCAACAACCATGTGTCACAAATATATGTGAGACATATGGGAGTTGGGAGTTGTAGTCTGCAGCAGCCATGTTTGTAGGCCACAGTGTATTCTGGGAACTGGAGTTCGAAGCTTGAGCTGACCTGACATAACCCTCCCTCAAAGGGCTCACTCCAGGAGCACTGGTAATTCTGGGTGGGCCTCCCTCTGGGTTGTGGACCTGGGCGTTCAGGATGGTCGGCATGGAATTCTCTGCGCAGATTGGAGTCGAGGATGTCTTGTGCTGGTACCCAGCACTGTTCCTCTGGCCCGTACCCCTCCCAGTCAATGAGGTACTCTAGTTTACCTCTTCTGCAGTGGGAATCTAGTATGGATTTTACCAGATAAGCAGGTTGACCTTCAATTTCTAGGGGAGCTGGAGGAGTAGCTGGAGGTGTGTCCATGGCTAGGGGACGTTGTCTGACAGGTTTTAAACTAGAAACGTGAAAGGGTGGGGTGATGCAGTAGTGTCGTGGCAAGTCCAGTCTGTAGGTGAGGTCATTCATTTGTTTTAGGATTTTGAAAGGGCCGATGTACCTGTGGCAAAGTTTTCTGCAGGTTTGGGGTTGGCGGAGGTCTTTGGTGGCTAGCCAAACTCTGTCTCCTGGCTTGTAGCAGGGGTTCTCTACTCGGTGTCGGTCTGTGTTTGTTTTGTTAGTTTGTGCCACTCTTTCCAGACGTTGGTGTGTGGTTTCCCATACCTGTTCACTTCTTTGAAACCAGTGATCAACTGCTGGAGAGTCGGTGGGGGTGGCGTTCCAGGGGAATAATGGTGGTTGATACCCCAGTACACATTGGAAAGGTGTGAGCTGAGTAGCAGAATGTCTGAGGGAGTTTTGGGCATACTCAGCCCAGGGTAGAAACTGAGCCCAATCCTCCAGGTTGTCAGCACAGAAAGTTCTAAGGAACCGGCCGGTCTCCTGATTGGCCCTCTCCACCTGTCCATTGGTCTGTGGGTGATAGCCTGAGGTTAAACTTACTGAAACTAATTTTTCCATAAAACTTGCCCATACACATGAGGTGAATTGAGTGCCTCTGTTGCTGACTATGTCCTCTGGGATCCCAAAATATCTGAAAACATGAGTGAACAGAAGTTCAGCAGTGGTGAAGGCTGTGGGCAAGCTGGGCAGTGGAATGAATCGGAGGGATTTAGAAAATCAATCAATGACACTTAAGATGGTGGAATAGCCCTGGGACTCTGAGAGATCAGTGATAAAGTCAATAGCAATGTGTGACCAGGGTCTCTGTGGTATGGGTAGGGGCTGAAGCTTCCTGGCAGGCAAGGATCAGGGGACTTTGGCCCGGGCACAGGTGGAGCATGATGACTATGTGGCTTACTTCCGCAAGCATGTCTGGCCACCAGTATTTATCCTATAGTAATTGGTACGTCCGTTGTGTTCCTGGGTGGCCTGGGGCAAGAGAGTTATGTGCCCATTTCACTAGCTGCAATCATACATGACTTGGCACGAATTGGTTGGTGGGCAGGATCTTGGAATGTGTTGTGGTGGAGTGTGTGCTATGGCTTGGTCCAACTTTCAGGATATAGCTCCCACAAAGCATGATGGAGGAAGAATGTGCTCCTCTGAATCTCATAGTAGACTGGGCCCATAAAGACGTGAAAGGGCGTCGGCCTTAGTGTTCTTTGATCCCGGTCGGTAGGAGAGGATAAACTGAAATCTGGCAAAGAACAAGGACCACTGGGCTTGACAAGGGGTTAAACGTTTCGCTGTCTTGATGTATTCTAAGTTCTTGTGATCAGTGAGAATTGTGAATGGATGAAGAGCCCCCTCCAGCAAGTGGCACCACTCCTTGAGGGCCAGTTTTATGGCCAGTAACTCCCTGTTCCCAATGTCATAATTCTGCTCCATGGGCGAGAGTTTTTTGAGTATTAGGCTACAGGATGAAGCTTGGGTTGCTCCCTAAATCGCTGGGACAGGACAGCTCCTACTCCTGTTTCCAAAGCATCCACCTCTACAACAAATGGTTTCTTGAAGTCAGGATGTTTCAAAATGGGAGCTGTGGTGAAGGCCTAGTTCTTTTCTTGAGCAGGTCAGTCATGGGGCAAGCGATAGAGCTAAATCCCCGAATGAACCAGCGATAAAAGTTGGCAAAGCCCAGGAATCATTGTAGGTCCTTGAGAGTTCTGGGTGTGGGCCACTTGGTAACTGCAGAGATTTTCCCTGGATCCATGGCGACTCCAACCGGGCTCATGATATAGCCCAGGAAGGAGATGGTACGTTGGTGAAATTTGCAGTTCTCTCCTTTAATGAATAGTTGATTCTGAACGAGACGTTGGATGACTTGGTGAGCTTGTTGAACATGGGTTTCATATGAGGGTGAATAGATTAGAATGTTGTCAATGTAGGTGATGACATATTTGCCCAGCATGTCTCTTAAAATGTCATTGATAAAGCTTTGAAACACTGTGGGAGCGCAAGAAAGCCCATATGGCATGACACAGTACTCGTAGTGGTCACAGGTGGTGGTAAAGGCAGTTTTCCACTCATCTCTCTCTCGGATGCGTATCAGATTATATGTTTGAGTGCTGCTGGAATTAGAGATAATGGAAAATGATACTTTATGGTAACTTGATTGAGTCCACGATATTCCATACATGGTTGTAGACCTCCCCCTTTTTTCTCCACACAAAAGAACCCAGCAGAAGCAGGAGACGTGGAGGGGCGAATGTATCCCTGTTGCAATGCCTCCTGTATATACTCCTCCATAGCATCTTGTTCCTTGAAGGAAAGGGCTTAGATCCTGTTACGGGGAGGTGTGCTTCCTGTATGCAGTTCCAGGGGGTAATCCTGGGGCTTTGGCTTTGCTGAAAATGTCACCAAGGTCCTGGTACTCCGGAGGGATGAATAGTGGCATTGATTGTTCTGGACTCTCCACAGATGTGGATGCTAGACAGAGCTGTGGGAACTGCAGACAATGTTGTTGGCAGTAATTAGCCCACTTCGTGATCTCTCAGTGTCGCCACGAGATTTGGGGGTTGTGGAGACACATCCAGGGGAACCCCAATATGATGGGATGTTTCTTAGTGGCGGTGATCAGGAACGTGATCTCCTCCTGATGAAGTGCAGAGACTTTGAATAGGATGGGTGCAGTACGGAAGTGAATGATGCCCTCTCCGATGGGTCCTCCATCTATGGCATCAATTTTTTGTGGACATGACAGGCGTTGTACAGGAACATTGAGGTGGTTCACTGTCTCCATGTCCATGAAGTTCCCTGCCGATCCAGAGTCGATTAATGCTGTTAAGAGAGACACCACACCTGAGAGTTGCACCGTGACTGGTAGAGTAAATGATTGGAGCGAATGGATTTGGTTCTGACTCACCGTTGCATAGCGGGGTGTGGTGCTCCAGCTTGCAGATGGCATGGATTTAGCAGTGGACTTGGAGCACAGAGGACAGAGTCCGATGAGGTGGTCAGAGTTACCACATTAGAAACATCGGTGTTCGCGGTGTCTCCTCTCCCTCTCCTCCTCACTGATCTTAGTGCATCCAAGCTGCATGGGTTCGACCGGAGCGGTCATTCTCGGAAAGCTCCCTAATCCAGGGTTGCAACTTCGGCTTTGAAGCAGGTGGTCCAGCCATATGGCTAGGTCAATAAGTGAATCCAGTGTGAGCAGTTCGTCTCGGCATGCCATTTCTGTAAGTATTTCCGGGTTGAGACCATGTCGGAATACGGCTTTCAGAGCCGCGTGGTTTCATCCACTTCCAGCCGCAATCGTGCGAAATTCGAGGGCGAATTCGGGAACTCTGCGTGGACCTTGGCGTAGAGTGAGAAGTTCGCACACCTCTTTGCTCTCTGGCGAATGGTCGAAAACTCGGCAGAAAATTTGGTGAACCGAGCATATGAAGCCGTCAGCTCGCCTCCAATCTCCCAAATGGCCGTAGCCCATTTTAAGGCTTTCTCAGTGAGTAAATTCATGAACTGAGCTATTTTCTCTGCTTCGGACATTCCTTCAAAATAAAGGGAGCATTGTAAAAGAAATCCCTTACAAAGTGATGCATCACCGGCGAATTTCTCTGGCGTGGGCATGGGAGTTTGGAGGGTGGAGATGGTAGCTTGGGGGACAGGGACACCAAGCGCAGTATTGGCAGTGACGGCTTGAGATAGGAAGTTTAGATTGTTATCGATATCTGCCAGAGATATCGGTGTCCATGAGCCGTGATGGCTTGTCGCATTTCTCCTGCTGCAGCCATACGATCGGCAAAGTAATCTGTCACAAATATATGCAAGTATATGCAAAATATATGACAGATGCAAGTGCACTTGAAACAGGTTTAATGATGGCAGTTCAACAAATCCAATACGTTAAGCAAGTTCAAAGTAAAGGCAGGAAAAAAGGGTCAGGCGATCGGCAAATAGGGCAGTGTAGGCAAAAACAGAATCTCAAAAGAACAGGAACAAACAAGTTATCAGATCCAGAATAGTGAGACAGAATAAAGGCTTGGTAAGTCAGAGTTTGAACAACTGAGCGTTACTTCGCAAAGTCCTAGTGACTGAATGTCCTTTTTAAAGTGTGGTGTGAGTGTGTGTGTAATGGGCAACAGCTGAGTGATAATTAGAACTCCGGAGACTGAGAACGTGTCGGTGTCTGGAGTTAGGAGTTGCAGTCTGCAGCAGCCATGTTTGTAGGCCGCAATGTATTCTGGGAACTGGAGTTCGAAGATTCAGTTGACCTGACACTATGCCATGCTTTAAGTCACAAAGACCACACTTTTCCCCCATCCTGATGTTCAGTGTGAACAGTTACAGTAGAAATCATGGCAGAAGCTAATCGAAATGATTGTACGAACATTATAGACTATGCGCACGGATATCATATCACAGAGTTTTGTGTATGTGTGCGTGCGTGCGTGTGTTTTGGGAAGACTGCGGCTGTGCGATGACTAGTCAGACACTTTTAACCACTAGCTTTTCTCCCACTCACATATACAGATCAGAGACATAATTTAAAAATGACACAAAAACTGTGATAAAATCTCTATTTGTCACAAAATGGTGACAGGGTTGTTCAACGACAAATGTTTAGCCTTATTTAAGATAGTAGGACAGGGTGTTATAGCCGAATTACAATATGATCAGTACGTTAAGCAGTAGGTTATGATTAACCTCTTCACAATTTCAAGAACCCTCATGAAGACTTCATTTGGAAAAGTTTGCATTACTACATTCATGAACGTATAGTGTCACTATTCTCATCATAAACCTCATAACAGTCTTCCAAAAGCACTCAAAAAATCAGACGGTTACACTAAAAAATTGCACATTTAAAGCGTTAAAATTGCACCGTCATGAGCTAGCAGCTAACTGATTTTGGTTTCCTGATTAACGGAAGTTCGGTTAACTAACTGCCAGCAAAGTAACAATTTAAATGCGTGGATATTACAAACTTATACAGAATATAATATACATTCTCGTTATATATTTATCGCCACAGAAATATTCTTTCAACTAGCTGACTTACCTCCATAACTCCAGGTCCTTAATGACTTTCCCGCTTCTTTGCTTTCAGAGCAGAAATATTTGTGGGCAGGGTGCGAAACAAATTTAACTCTCCGTGAACGTTCATAATTGGAACACTGGAAAACATCACCCTTATCTGGCAGTTTTTGACACTATAAGTGTTGAAAAATTATAATTGAACACTGCAGTTAACACCAGACAACTCTAGAGTAAGGAACACTGTAAATTTAACACTGGTGGTTTTACTATGCACCATCGCTCCTTTTACTCTCACGCCGTCTATTAATTTCTTCTTTGCTGCTTCTTCTTTCATGGTCAGTTCATAAAACTTTTCTCTTCTCACTCTGCATCCCACCACTTCTCCGCATTCCTTTTTCACTGCCTTCAGTAAATCCATCATAGAAACTCTTTCTGTTCCCTCCACCTCGACTTCCACCGTCAGCTCCTTTGCCGTTCTTTTCACTCTCATGCCGTCTGCCATCGTACTTATTCCATATCCTGCCTCATTTTTGTTTTCCTTGCCTTTGTCATTTCCTCTTTGTCCAACTTTGGCCTTCATTTCTTTATTCGTAGACATCTGTAGTGTATCCTACACTTTATGTCAAAATTTCAGATGATTTATGACCCTGTATAATTTATGGCCCCACATGTCACCCCCATGGCCATTTCTGTATGCCATGTAAGTAGTTATAACATACACTTTATGTCAAAATTTGATTTATGACCCCCCTCACGTTATGTAATTTATGGACTCGTGAAGGTCCCCATGAACATGTGTAATTTATGACAGTACATTTATGACTTTTTTCCTGTCTTCTGTCTGTGTGGAGTTGCATTTCCCAGGTGTGTGTATGTTTAACATTTCACGAAGTTATATGCACTAATGGGATGTGTGTGTGTGTGTGTGTGTGTGTGTGTGTGTGTGTGTGTGTGTGTGTGTGTGTGTGTGTGTGTGTGTGTTGAAAGCTATTGATTAAATAAACAGCAGTGATTAGAACGCAGGAGATGCTGTACAATACTCAAACGGTGTCTGCTCCAACGAAGTCCTATCTCCCGCTATCTCCCGCAGCCAGCCTTAAACCAACCATGAATTGGAAAACAAACAAATTAATACAAAATGAATAATAGAAAATAGAACAGATAAACATTGGAAAATAGAACAGATAAACCATACCTGGACAGATTAAAGAGTACAGCATGAAAAAATGATCGTCCGTGATTTTTTTCACCTGCACAAATTAAAGGAAGTTATTTAATTCGTGAAAATCACCACGTTCTGTTGGCGCACACACACATATATACGCAAACACATACTCAAACCACTGTACTCAATAATAAAACCACTGAATCCAATACATCCATTCATAAAACATTTTTAATACATTTATAACACTGTGAACAATAATATTACTGCATATTATTGACTTAATCAAACTTCTCAGAACTTTTACAAGCCTATATTGAGAGAGCACCGCTAACTGCTTACCTCTCCTCAGCGCACTCAACGCGGTCTGAGGACGCAGCGTGGGCTAAACTGCATTTAATTAAGTTGTGTTAATAGGTCCCCTGAATTACTTTTTAGAGTGTGCGGAAGCATATTGAGGAGTGTAAACTTAAAAATTATTGTGAAAGCTTGAAATTGTCTGTGCTTTAGAGGTAAATCTCAGTATGAAGTCTGGTCAGCCAAACGATTTATGGATTTGCCCACCAAGTTGCCATAGCCTTGTGTATACACCGCTTATGCATAGGTAAGGTTTCGACAATGACGTTAGTTAGCACGCAAAAGCGTGAATTCAAATGTAAATGAGTTTAAGAGTTAAATAAGTTAATATCTTGTAACTTTTTTTTTTTTAGTTTTTGTTACCTTGCATAATTACTATAGTTATGTGTAGAGCTGCACGGTTAATCAGGAAAAGATCACGATCTCGATTCGAACACCCACACGATCTCTTTCCTAAATGATAACGACTCGTCTGTCTATTTAACCTTTGACAGAAATCACACCGGAACATTCAAATCTGTGTTGGTGCTGCCGCTGAGTCACAGAGAGAGCAGTTATCATTTCTACATGCTTTATAACATTCTAAAAGCTCTTTATTCCACAGACACTCCAAGCTAGTCAGTGTATTGAGCAGGTTGTTTCAGAGGCATAAGGTATTGTAAGCATTACATACAACAGTGCGACAATAATAAAACAATGTGTTGACATGAAAAAGGAAATTTACTTCTGACCCTTAACCACTTTTAAAAGCAAGTACTTCTGTACTTTTACTTAAGTAAAAATCTGTCTTTACAACTTTCACTTGTAATGGAGTAATATGTGACCAGTAGTATCTGTACTTTGTCCACCTCTGGTTCTTTTCAACATATCTAACCACTCCTTGGACCCTCCTGATGGATCAGGATCTATACCTGAAGCATTCTCCATTTTCTAGTTCAGAAGTTTAGCGGTTTAGTTGGGGGCCTTGCTGTTTGGCCATGTTGGCCTGTTCATGAAGTCTTGAAATATTGTGTCTTTGTGACTTTTGGTTTTATGATGAACATGTTGATCAACTTATGTTGTTAAAAAGCTCATGCAGATTGTATTATTCCTGTATTGTTTGAAGGGCCGTGTTGGCCAATATGTGAAGTTATGAAGTGAATAAAATAATATTTCATGTACAAAATTAACTTTGCATTATTTTTAGGACCATGTTCTCACATAGTGTCCATTAATGTAAATGTGAAAAGTACGATATTTGTCTTTGAAATGTAGTTAAGGTAAAGTCACAAGTTTCCAGAAAAAAGTACAGACACTCAAAAAGTGTACAGTACTCAAGTAAATGTACTTTGTTACTGTCCACCTCTGAAAAGAACAAAGAGGTCAACATATTACATATATTATATTATATTTATTGAATGGTATGATAGGTACAGTTAGAGAGATGATAGATACAGATAGGCTTAAAGTTTTTGAATACCATACTGCATTTGCATTCGACAAATCCTTATGCCCATGTGTGAAATTTCATATGCCTTACATATGCCAAAACAGTATCAGATTTATGTGGGCAAAACAGACGTGGGATCATCTTGAAAATAGCCTATAGCTGACAAGGCAGAAAGGGCGTGAAAAAAGAAAAAGAAAAAAAATGCTCTGGTCTTTTTATGTATTTTAAACAGTTAACTGCTCTACACATGCACACCTCATTGTTTACATTTAAACAACACACTGAAATACGTTTTTCATTAACTCCTTGAAAGAAACACTTGAATGAGCGATACTTCTACAGCATTTACTGATGTTGTATCTGTTAACGTTAGTTAAAGCAATATGAAAAACATGCTGGTTAACATACTAGTTAGTTAAAAATTGTTCAAGATGAATGAATGCTGTAAAATACATTGCTCATTGCTGATTGATGTTAGATAATGCATTGACTAAGGTGGATGCGTTAAATAGTGTCAACAAATTTGTCACTGTAAAGTGAGAGGACACTGGTGTGTTTGTTAAAAAACCAGAATAAAGACATAAACAGTAAACTGTTTCATTGGTTATGAAGCAATTAGTAATTAAAGGAGTGAAAAAGCTCAAGTATGTTGAAAAGTTATCAGCAGTTTATTCTCTGCAGTGGCCTGAGTCTAGTGGTAACATTCCTAAAATGGCATACATTCACACTTTGAATCATAAACAACAGTCTGCCATTGGCAATAATCTGCATACACTGGCAAAGAGTGATGTACTGCAAACCAGCCCCCCATTATGTCAAGCTCTATGCAGACATATAGAGAGACTGATGTACTACAAATTGCCCTCTCTTGTGATTTATCAATTTTATACACACATTTTACACCATTTTATACATTAATAATGAAATCTGGATCTGTTCTATTAGGTCAAACCAAGCATTTGCCCGCTTGTAATAACTCATTTGGCATAACTTTACTATAAGGTCCCATTCGTTAACGCACTGACTAACATGACCTAACAAAGAACTATTTTGTACAGAACTTATTCATCCTGGTTAATACTACTTAATAAAAATACAATTGTTTTTTCATATTAATTCATAACACCGCCCTGCATCAGATTTGCTGAATAGGATCTGATAGTTATTTCTTACTAATATTTAGATGCTGAGTCCAGATATGCTGTTAGTTTTGCTCTAGAACATCACAACTTTTCACAAAGCCTGATGTCCAGTGTAGAGCTTTTTTGCCTAAGATGGACCATAAACGTTAGAGCTATTGCCAGATACACTGCCACCAACACAGGAAACACTATGTTTATGTACAATAGGTGAGCAACATTTATCACTTTTCCTCTGATTAGCACTTATATGAATGCTAGGCACACTTACATGCACACAAAACTCCTGATTTCAGGGATTTAAAATGACCAGTGAAAGACGGAAATGCGAGCATAGCCCAGATGATTTCTGCTACATCTGTGGGTGTTTTGCCAGTCCAGAAAATCCCTCAAAAAGAAGTTCACTCCTTAAGCACTCTGCATATTATTATAATGTTCGTCTTTTGAAATAGCTTTATTTAGAGGTTTTCACAAACATTTCACAGTCTATTTGCTGCTGTTCATGTTGTAAACAAGTGTTATGTTTTGTGTGCCGATTGTTGTAGTTAATAAATAACAATAATGGAATTTGACAGCTTCTACCAATTTAAATAAAACCCTGAAAGCAATATAAACATAGCAAAATTATTTAAAAATTCATTCTTATTTTGTGGGAAAACAGTACGTGATAGGGAATTTTCAGTGACATATTTGGACTCAGCATGACCAAAATACATAAAAACAAGTGTGATTTGCAAAACAGCATAAATTTTTTTTCTAGATGCAGGGTGGTGTAATGAACTCTACCAAATCTTAACAGACACTGTGTTTGAAAAGGTTTTGTTCATCGTTATTGCATGTTAACAAATAAAACCTTATTGCAATGTGTTACCAACATTTTTATTTTAAAAGCTGAGTGTTAACATCAGTTAATACATTATGAACATGAAAAATAGTCTATTTATATATTAACATGAAGCTGTATGATAAACAAGATTGTTTGCTGTAAGCTGACAAACAAAAATAAGAATAAAACAAATAGAACCTTGTTATACATTCAAAGAGTCCTAAATAGTTACTTTTCTTAACAACCACTAAAAAGGTTCTTTGGGGAACTAAAAATGCCAATTTGTCTTTATAGAAACCTTTTATCCATTTAATTCGTTTCAGTTGTGTTTTTAAAAAGGCTTATAACAGTTAACCTAAAAACGGTCACCTAACTAAACTTTACAGTAACACTGTGAATAATGTTTTAAACAGTAAAATTGACTGAATTCCAAAACCGACATGTTGAGCCAGAACCTCGAGGCGTGGACACCTTTATCAGTAGCCACAGGCTACAGAAATACATCAGTATTATGCAAGATTTGAAATTAGTCCTCTATGTACCATTTTCAAGCTCAGTATGAATGTAAACTTAAAACTTACACAAGTCTTTCTGTGAAATATATGTGTAATAACAAAGGTTACCACTGTTTGAATATAGAGTTAGTGTTCATCTGCCCAGCTTAAAAGCCACCATTGAAAAAAAAAAATGCGTCGAGTTATAGCTATTACTTAATAGTTAAAAACAAATTCTTGTAACTCTCACTAAAAACCTTTATTGTCCTTGAAGAAATATGGAATAAAAACATCATTTGCATAATTCAATTGCATTCATAAGAATAAGAAGAGTGTGGAAAGTAAAAATACAAATACAAACAGGGTGGTGGTAGCTCAGTGGTTAAGAAGTTGGGCTAGTGATTGGAAGGTCGTGAGTTCAAATCCCAGCACCACTGTTGGGCACTTGAGCAAGGCCCTTAACCCTACTGCTCCCCGGGTGCCACAGCAAAAATGGCTGCCCACTGCTCCGGGTGTGTTCACAGTTTGTGGTGTGTGTGTGTGTGTTCACAACTCCTAATATGTGTGCACTAACTTGGCTGGGTTAAATGCAGAGGACAAATTCCAAGTATGGGTTACCATACATTGGCCTTCACATGTCACTTTCAAATGACCTGCTCTTTCTACTTGTATATACACGGGTCAGAGTGCTGCTCGTCAAAGTTTAGTGCAGCAGGAACATTCACTTTTTACAAGTTCCTTTATGAACTTTATGGTCCCATATCGCTTGTTTTGTTCGCGTCCTACTCGCACAAACATGGCTGCCGTCTCCCACTACTACAGGTACAAGACCCCTCCCACTGCTGTGTGAGTGAAGATGAAATCACCTGAGAGCGCAGCAACGTGCGTTTATAATAAATAAAAGCATATAAAACAATATGCTGCATTATATCTAAATATATATTTGCTACTGTTATAAATATTAGGGCATCTGATTGAACCAAGCCGAGTCATTGCCAGAAGTGGCCCAGACTCTAAGGTCAGAGCCGGGTTAGTTATGGTGAACAAGAATCGGCCCCAGTGCTTTACCGCCGTAACAAAAACACATGTGCCAGAGCAAGCTGTGGGCCACACTCGGCCCCGGATAATACATGCTGATGCCGTGTCTGAGCCGCAGGCACTGTGGAGCTGCCGTGCTCGGGCCGATTACTACATGCTATCTGGGGCTCGTCTAAGAAGAGTAAAAACAGAAAACGCCCACTAGTTCGCCATCAACACATTCAAATTACCCGGATGACCGTGTATTCAATTCATCCCTCATGACCGGAGTCAGTGGCTAAGTTAAAAAAAAAAAAAAAAAAATCTTTTTTTGTATGTTCTCATATTTTAATCATGTTGTTATCTGTATTATTGAATGTGATGTGTGTATATTAAAGTATTACTGGCTAAAATTAGTTAAGAATTACACAGGATATTCAGATTCGATTCCACAAAAGAATAACTCAGATGGTTTTAAATGTTTGGGATTTCAGTTCAGTAAAAGAGAACAAGTGTTTTTGTCAACAACGTAATCAACAAAATGTTTCAGCAATTTCACAAACATCAGTCTGTTCATTTATTGAAACACTCTTACAAATCAATTTAACAAAAAACTTTGACCCGTCCACGGCTTTTATTTAACCAGCAGCTTTTTCAGAACACACACACACACGCACACACATACACACACACACACACACGCGGGGGGTGGGGGGGCGTGAACAAGTGTGAAATCCTTGGGATAGCCCCCCTTAGTACACATCACATCAAGAAGAACGCACACACATAGTCATTCATGGTTTAGGACTTCGTTGGAGCAGACACCGTTTGAGTACCGTACAGCGTCTCCTGCGTTCTAACCACGGCTGTTTATTTAATCAGTAGCTTTCAACACACACACACACACACACACACACACACACACACACACACACACACACACACACACACACACGCGCGCGCGCGCACAGGGGCTGTAGGGGGGTAGGGGGCATGAAAAAGTGTGAAATCCTTGGGATCGACCCCCCTTAGTACACATCACATCAAGACTCCAAAGTGTGAATGTATGCCATTTTAGGAATGTTATCACTAGACTCAGGCCATTGCAGAAAATAAACCGCTGATAATTTTTCAACATACTTGAGCTTTTTCACTCCTTTAATTACTAATTGCTTCATAACTGCTGAAACGGTTTACTGTTTATGTCTTTATTATGTCTTTATTACTGTTTATGTCTTTATTCTGGCTTTTTAACAAACACACTAAAGTATCCTCTCTGTAGCACAATGGCAAATTTGTTGACATTATTTAATGCATTGACATTAGTTAATGCATAGCTAACATCAACCAGCAATGAGTAATATATTTTATAGCATTTATTCATCTCGAACAATTTTTAACTAACTAGTTGTCACGTAATGTGGGTGATGGAGGCGAAAACGGATGCAAGTGCAGATAAAAGTCAGTTTATTAGGAACAGTCGTCAAAATCCAAATCGTGTGGCAGATATCGTGGTCATAAAACAGGCGTGGGTCAGGTGATTGGCAAACAACATGAAATGAGCTAAACAAGAATCGAAACACGAGGACAGAAACAGGGATCAAAAACCATGACAACACGAGGAGCAAAGGCTTGGTAATAGACAGCCCGCTAAGGAAACTGCGCTAATACTTCGCGATCAGACAGAGAAACACGGGGGTTTAAATACACACAGCAATCAAGATGGTTAACACAAAACAGCTGAGACACATTAGGGAGAACCAATAACAGAACGGGGCAGAGACAGGACAGAAACCAAAACAAAATCACACGTGCCAAAAGTAAACAACATCAATGTCAATGAAGGGGGAAACCCATGACATTACACTAGTATGTTAACTAGTATGTTTTTTTTTTATAGTGCTTTAACTAATGTTAACAGATACAACATCAGTAAATGCTGTAGAAGTATTGTTCATTCAAGGAGTTCATGAAAAACGTATTTCAGGTATGTGCTCAATCTCAAAGGTTGATATATTTATATCTAATGGGATTGTCAGTGTATTTATTGAAAATGTGTTATATTGATTCCAGGCATGCACACCTTTATCAGTAGCCACCAGCTATGGAAATACATCATTGTTATGCAAGATTTGAAATTAGTCCTGTATGTACCATTTCAAGCTCAGTTAAATGTAAACCTAAAACTTACATAAGTCTTTCTGTTAAATATATGTGTAATAACAAAAGTTACCAATGTTTGAATATACAGATATCATTCATCTGCCTAGCTTAAAAGCCACCATAGGAAGAAAAAAATGCGCCGAGTTATAGTAGCCTATTACTTAATAGTAAAAACAAATGCTCGTAACTCTCACTAAAACCTTTATTGTCCTTGAAGAAATATGGAATAAAAACAATGTTTGCATAATACAGTTGCATTCATAAAAATAAGAAGAGTGTGGAAAATAAAAAAAACAAATACAAACGACCCTGCTCTTTTAACTTGTATACATTGGTCAGAGTGTTGCTCATCAAAGTTTACTGCAGTGTGAACATTCACTTTTTACAAGTTCCTTTATGAGCATCTGCAAAGTAAAATACTCGAAATGTAAATGCGAATCGATGCTTATCCGAATTGTTTTATCTAAATGACCTCATATCTCTTCGTAAATAATTCATTGTTTTGTTTGCGTCCAAACCGCACAAACATGGCAGCCGTTTCCCACTACTACAGGTACAAGACCTCTCTCACTGCTGTGCGAGTGAAGACGAAATCACCTGAGAGTGCAATGACGTGTGTTTATATTAAATAAAAGCATATAAAAGAATATGCTGCATTATATCTAAATATATTTGCTACTCTTAAAAATATTAGTGCATGTTCTGTCATGTTCAATAATGCTATTATTACTTTTAATTTATGTTTTACTGCAGATACTTTGTTTTGTTTGACAAATTCACGACGTTAAACGTGCAGTTAACACATTATCAATAACTGTCAGGGAATTAATTATTGCTGCATCAATATATCTGATTGAACCAAACCGAGTCATTGACAGAAGTGGCCCAGACTCTAAAGCCAGATCCGGGCTAGTTAGGGTGAACAAGAATTGGCCCCAGTGCTTTACCACCCTAACAAAAACACATGTGCCAGAGCGAGCTGTGGGCCACACTCAGCCCGGATAATACATGCCGATGCCAAGTTTGAGCCACAGGCGCCACAGGGCTGCCAAGCTCTGGCCGATTACTACATGCTATCTGGGGCTTGTCTAAGAAAAGTAAAAAACAGAAAACGCCCTCGAGTTTGCCATCAACACATTCAAATTATTCAGATGACCCTGTATTCAATTCACCCCCGCATGACAGGAGTCAGATTTTAATCTCAGAGTTTTGTATGTTCTGTGTTCTCATGTTTTGATCATGTTATTATCTGTATTGTTGAATGTGATGTATGTATAATAAAGTATTATTGGCTAAAATTGGTTTAGAATGAATGCAGCAACTAGATATGTGGTTTTCCGTATAAACAGATAACGAGGCGTTGCAGGGCAACGTCACATAAAATCCACCCTCAGCCATCGTTGGTTTTTACATGTGTATGCGCGACTTATGTAGGTCTTGTTTTTATGGCTTCTGTACATCAACCAAATCTTTCTGGTCGATCCATGATGTGAATTTTGCAGGCCATCGAACCAACACTAACGTTTTCTGGCCTTGTGTCTTCTTGTCTAAAAATTGTTTCCACTTTAAATGTCTTGTTTTTGCTCACAAATATTTTTTGTAATTCCTCCTCATGAAAAACGCCGTCGATGACACTGCTGTCATAATCACACAGTCTGTAGACAGGTGCGTCGCGTGGGATGCATCCTGTTATATTAGAAAAACTCCTTCGTATACAGTACAGCCGTGGCCAAAAGTTTTGAGAATGACACAAATATTAATTTTCACAAAGTCTACTGCTTCAGTGTTTTTAGATCTTTTTGTCAGATGTTACTAACTGTTACTGAAGTAAAATCACAAGCATTTCATAAGTGTCAATGGTTTTTATTGACAATTACATGAAGTTTATGCAAAGAGTCAATATTTGCAGTGTTGACTCTTCTTTTTCAAGACCTCTGCAATTCGCCCTGGCATGCTGTCAATCAACTTCTGGGCCACATCCTGACTGATGGCAGCCCATTCTTGCATAATCAATGCTTGGAGTTTGTCAGTTTGTCAGAGTTTGTGGGTTTTTGTTTGTCCACCCGTCTCTTGAGGATTGACCACAAATTCTCAAGGATGTGAGAGCTTCCTGGCCATGGACCCAAAATGTCGATGTTTTGTTCCCCGAGCCACTTCGTTATCACTTTTGCCTTGTGGCAAGGTGCCCCATTATGCTGGAAAAGGCATTGTTCGTTACCAAACTGTTCTTGGATGGTTGGGAGAAGTTGCTCTCTGAGGATGTTTTTGTACCATTCTTTATTCATGGCTGTGTTCTTAGGCAAAATTGTGAGTGAGCCCACTCCCTTGGCTGAGAAGCAACCCCACACATGAGTGGTCTCAGGATGCTTTACTGTTGGCATGACACAGGACTGATGATAGCGCTCACCTTTTCTTCTCCGGACAAGCTTTTTTCCAGATGCCCCAAACAATCGGAAAGGGGATTCATCAGAGAAAATGACATTACCCCAGTCCTCAGCAGTCCAATCCCTGTACTTTTTGCAGAATAGCAGTCTGTCCCTGATGTTTTTCCTGGAGAGAAGTGGCTTCTTTGCTGCCCTTCGTGACACCAGGCCATCCTCCAAAAGTCTTTGCCTTACTGTGCGTGCAGACGCACTCACACCTGCCTGCTGCCATTGCTGAGCAAGCTCTGCACTGGTAGTGCCCCGATCCCGCAGCTGAATCAACTTTAGGAGACGGTCCTGGCGCTTGCTGGACTTTCTTGGGCGCCCTGAAGCCTTCTTCACAACAGTTGAACCTCTCTCCTTGAAGGTCTTGATGATCCGATAAATGGTTGATTTAGGTGCAATCTTACTAGCAGCAATATCCTTGCCTGTGAATCCCTTTTTGTGCAGAGCAATGATGGCTGCACGTGTTTCCTTGCAGGTAACCATAGTTAACAGAGGAAGAACAATAATTTCAAGCACCACCCTCCTTTTAAAGCTTCCAGTCTGTTATTCTAACTCAATCAGCATGGCAGAGTGATCTCCAGCCTTGTCCTCATTAACACTCTCACCTGTGTTAACGAGAGAATCACTGACATGATGTCAGCAGGTCCTTTTGTGGAAGGGCTGAAATGCAGTGGACATGTTTTTTTGGGATTAAGTTCATTTTCATGGCAAAGAGGGACTTTGAAATTAATTGCAATTCATCTGATCACTCTTCATAACATTCTGGAGTATATGCAAATTGCCATCATAAAAACTGAGGCAGCAGACTTTGTAAAAATTAATATTTGTGTCATTCTCAAAACTTTTGGCCACGGCTGTAGATTTCCTCATACCCTATTGTGATCGGCCCTCTTACTTTAGAGATTCTAACAATGTTGGCAACTTTATATTTAAATTATGGGTTGACACCGTGACCCCCGCTAGACCCATGCAGATTATGAAACGCCACAGATTCGTTTTCTCTGTTCACATCACCTGGTCTCGTCCTGATGTTTCTGTGATAGCTGACGTTGTATTCATCAGTGATATCTTGAAAGTATATCGATGTAGCATTTGAAATTTGTAGCTGTTAAATACCTCCACATCCTACCTTTTAAGGTTCTATTAAACCGCTTGTTACGTAACACAGACGTGTAGGACGGAAGAGGGAGTCAGGATGCATGCGCTGGGGAGACGTCAGTAAATGTAGAAAAGTTTATTCTCAAAAACAGCAGTAATCCAAAAATGCAATAATCCACAGAGTCAGTAATAATCCAAAAATACTGGAAAAAACACTCGAAACACGGAAGTAGTCTGGGAACCACAAACACGGAGCTACGGACATCGGAACAAGAACTATGACCACTTTAAACTATACTAAACTAAACTATGATTAACAAATACTCCGCGCCGAAGCAGAAACGGAGCGGCGTATTTAAACAGGAAGAAATCACATGTCCAAATCACTTACACCTCACATCAATAAACCTGAAGCAATGAGAACTAAGGAGGTGGAGCCATGACATGAACAAAAACATGAGCACATGGGAGAACACGGGAGGCGGAGACATGACGTAACACAATAACAAAAACGCACATGGCAGAGGTAAACAACACATGAGTCTTTATGAATGAAATGTCCATCGGAGAGTTTTTGAATAGCGCTGGAAAGCGCGCAGTGGAATGCGGAAGGGCGCTGCTCTGTTTAGCAGTGTAGGGAGATATGCTGCTCCGTTGCGGAGCTGCGAGTGCGAGAGCTAACAGAGCCCCCCCCCAAAGGCGCATCTCCTGAAGCGCCGAAAGTTCCATCCACTTTGGTGGACCTGGGCCCCTGGGCAGGATCCTGACCTCTGCCCTCCAGGACCTGAGGCTGGTTATGTCCAGTGTCCCGTAACCAGAGCAGAGCATGTCGGGTTTTCCTTTGAAACTTGGACGAGAACTTGGACGAGAATTTGGACGGATGCCTGGTCTGGATTTCGGAGCTACGCATGACCTGGTGCTTGACCCGGAGCTCGACCTGGTGCTTGACCCGGAGCTCGACCTCGAACCAGGATCGGAGTCTGCTCTGGAACCAGGATCGGAGTATGCTCTGGAACCAGGATCGGAGTCAGCTCTGGCACCTGGATCAGACACAGGCTTGGAAACAGACTCGGAGAAAGGCTTGGAAACAGACTCGGAGAAAGGCTTGGAAACAGACTTGGAAACAGACTTCGAGAAAGACGTGGAAACAGACTTTGAGAAAGACGTGGAAACAGACTTCGAGACTGGACAGAGCTCTAGGTTAGACCCAAAACCATAGACAAAATCAAAAACTTGGTTGGAGACAGCATTGGAGATTGAATTGGAGACAGGGCTGGAGACAGGGTTGGAGACAGGGGAAGGGACAGAGGAAGGGACAGAGGAAGGGACAGAGGAGTGAGCTGGGTTGGAAACGGAGCTGGAACTGGAGCTGGGAGTTAAATCAGCCTCTGAACTGAGAAGGAGAGCAAACACAAAACCTATGTAGCTGGCAATGAAATCAGGAACTGGACTTGGAACTGAACTAGGAACTGGGCTAGGAACAGGGTCGGAACCTGGACTTGGACATGGAACTGAACAAGGAACTAGACCGGAACTGGGAACGGGAGCAGGACTGGGAACAGGACTGGGAACCTGACGGGGAACCTGTCTGAGAACTGGCTCAGAGATTGGCCTTGGAATAGGGCAAAAATCTGGACATGGATTTGGACATGGATTAAAATTACGGCAGGAACCTAGACATGGACTTGGACATGGACTTGGACATGGACTAGCTTGAGAAGAGGTCATCCCATGGACCTTAGACATGGACAGGGCAGGAGTGGAGGTTTCTTCTCGAACCTCTGACGAGAACACGGCTTGGGCGGAGGTCTCCTTGTGGGCCTCCGGTGTAAGCAGGCCAGGAGAGGAGGTTTACTCTTGAATCTCTGACTGCTGCTTGGGGCTGGAGGTCGCCTTGTTAACCTCCAGAGGCAGCTCCGCTGTGGAGACCTTCTGCTGGGCCTCCGGCTGGAGCTCGGGGCTGGAGGTCGCCACGTTAACCTCCTTGAGCAGCTTTGCTGTGGAAACCTTCTGCTGGGCCTCCGGCTGGAGCTCGGGGCTGGAGGTCGCCACGTTAACCTCCTTGAACAGCTCTGCTGTGGAGACCTCCTGCTGGGCCTCCTGCTGGAGCTCTGGGCTGGAGGTCACCACGTTAACCTCCAGGGGCAGCTCCGCTGTGGAGACCTCCTGCTGGGCCTCCGGCTGGAGCTCTGGGGTTGCCCGCCTGTGGAGCCGTTTGTGTGCTCGCCAGCTGCCCTTAAAATAGGTTTGTGAGCAGAAGTAGCTGCTCCTTCCTTCCTGTTTCCTGCAGGTTGGGCACTGGAGAATGGCTGGTCGGGTGCAGCCCTCGGTTGCACACTCCTGAAACTGGGGCTGAGAGGTGCAGGCCACCACATTTGCCTGCTTCCTCTCATAGTATTCCAGGAACGACTGGCCAGGCTGATAGGGCAGGTGAACCTTGAGGTCCGGCTCAAATTCCGCGCTCCCATATTCACGAATCAGGAAATCCACGAAACCCAAGACTGTATATAGTTCTTGGTACCCACTGGCGAGGTGGATCTCCGCCACCCAGTGGGCTGAGCCGACTAAACGTGATAGGAGGAAATGCTGGGGTTTAGTAGAAAAACCATTATAAGCAGAGGGTGGATAAATGCAGGCCCACTGGAAGAAAGAGATTGAGTCCAGGGGAGGAACAAAATTGTGGCGCGGCATGTCCCAAATTTCCCCGCTGCATACATTTTTGGCAGAGTATTCTGTTACGTAACACAGACGTGTAGGACGGAAGAGAGAGTCAGGATGCATGCGCTGGGGAGACGTCAGTAAATGTAGAAAAGTTTATTCTCAAAAAGAGCAGTAATCCAAAAATGCAATAATCCACAGAGTCAGTAATAATCCAAAAATACTGGAAAAAACACTCGAAACACGGAAGTAGTGTGGGAACCACAAACACGGAGCTACAGACATCGGAACAAGAACTATGATCACTTTAAACTATACTAAACTAAACTATGATTAACAAATACTCCGCGCCGAAGCGGAAACGGAGCGGCGTATTTAAACAGGAAGAAATCACATGTCCAAATCACTTACACCTCACATCAATAAACCTGAACCAATGAGAACTAAGGAGGTGGAGCCATGACATGAACAAAAACATGAGCACATGGGAGAACACGGGAGGCGGAGACATGAGACAATAACAAAAACGCACATGGCAGAGGTAAACAACACGTGAGTCTTTATGAATGAAATGTCCATCGGAGAGTTTTTGAATAGCTGGAAAGCGCGCAGTGGAATACGGAAGGGCGCTGCTCTGTTCAGCAGCGTAGGGAGATATGCTGCTCCGTCGCGGAGCCGCGAGTGCGAGAGCTAACACCGCTCAGTGACACAGGCTTTTAATTCAGTGGTGGGTGCAAAAATGTATGATGATGTGCTTTTTTGTCATGCTTTAAAAACGCTTGTTAAAAAACTCCTTTCCATTGTCTGTCTGTAATTTGCGTGGCACACGGCCATCTTTCAGTATAGGTGCCGCTCTTGTTTTTTTAATACACGTCATTTTGTAATGCACGTCAACAGAAAACAATTGTTGTCATTTTCCCCGGCGTATGCAGACATATCAACTAGATTGGCCTGGAACTGCATATCAATACCATAGACAAAAAACCCGATTCCTTTTTAGAGGGGCAGCTCTGTGTAGTGTGTAAGCGTCCTCACCGGCCAGCTATTCCGAAACTTGTTTATCGGTTAAACGAACATCGGTTTCTTTTAAAACACCATCTTTTAAACGTTTTTTACCTCCTAAAGAACCCAGGTTAGAAGGGGTGGAATAAATATTTTTCATTTCTTCGGACATATTGGCAGTTCAGGCTCCACAAAGGAATAACTCTGATGGTTTTAAATGTTTTTGATTTCATTTCAGTAAAAGAGAACAACGGCATCATACAGCATCGAGCCGCTGTAGAAATTTTATACACATCACAGTGTTTTTCTCAACAATGTAATCAACTAATATTTCAACAATCTCACAAACATCAGTCTGATCATTTCTTGACAATGTGATTACACATAAATCACTCACAGACGCTAACACGATCTATGCCTTGATACCGGCTGTCGTGACTGACTCCGTTTTTAAACGTAGTCTGTTAGGAAGTAAACTGCGAAAACCTTGGCATGCCCCACATTCCTCGAACTCATTAACATATATTACTTCATAAAACAATCGGTGGTGTGGAATCCAACAACTGCCCCCCCAGCACACACACACACACACACACACACACACACACACACACACACACACCAGGAAAAGAACAACTCTACACAGACAAGAGACAGGAAGGTCACACACACACATTAAACGCGAATACAGAAATGCCCATGAGGGGCCATAAATTATCTGACATTTTGACATACAGTATAGGATACTACTACTGAGCTGCTTCCTGATGGGCTTCACATAAAAGAGCCAATCATAGCCAGTGGTGCCTTTCAGCGGGTCATTCTGCTCATCATATTTGACGTTGCTCATGTACAGGTTCCAGAATATTGCCTCAAATCTGTAGAATGCCAGGACAGAGGTTGGAAATGGAAAATTATGTAGCTTATTCTTTATCCACAAATCCCAAACACTTGATGGCTTTATTAGGCCACAGTAAATGACTAGACCCAGGAATTTGCATATTTTCAGACTAGTTACAGGACTCCATGATGTCTACATACCCTTCTGCTTTCACTCTGCATACAGGTTTGTGTTGTTGCAGAGACTGTGGCTTTACCAAAAAAATAACTAGAACAACTCTAGAGAAGTGTGCTGCTGGTGGCTATCAAGCTGTACCCCAAGAGTGTGGGCAGGAGAAAAGTGATGTTGTACGGGAGGCACTTGTTAATTTTGTGCCACCTGTCCTGTTCAGTTTGTGTTGTAGGTGCAGGAGTACTGGCTCTCCTAATGGCTCAAATGAGTGACACACGAGTGACCCTTCTTCTCTGGGGAGGAGTAAGTGGAGCTGTCAGTTTTGCAGTGGAATCCTCTATGTGGGAGGAGAAGGCCTCAGAAGAAGTGTGAGGAGGATCAGGAGCATTTTCTTCTTCTCTGTAACAATAAATCATCATGAATACAAAGTACAATAAGTACCCAAAATCACCCAAAAAAGTACACGAAATGCTAAATTGGCTTTTATATTTATATAATAACAATAATAATTCTATAATATTTCTTTTCAGCTATCAAAGAACCCATGCTGGTGCGTTTACTGTTGTTTATTATTATAAAAAATGCAGTGCCATGCCACGTGTGTAAACAATTACTGCCATGCTACATGCACCACAGTAGTTATATCATGCACTTTATGTCAAAAAATGATTTATGACCCCCCGTCATATGATTTATGACCCCTCATGTCAGCCTGATTGACAGTTCAGCACAACCTGTAATATATGACGCCTCATGTCAGCCTTATTGACAGTTCAGCACAACCTGTAATTTATGACCCCTCATTTCAGCCTGATTGACAGTTCAGCACAACCTGTAATTTACGACCCCACCAGTCTTCTGTCTGTGTATGTATGCGCATGCGTGCGTGTGTGCGTGCGTGCGTGTGTGTGCGTGCATACATACGTGTGTGTGTGTTAATGGTTTTTACACCCCCGCTATGTGCATGTTGAAAAGCTATTGATTAAATAAATAGCTGTGGATAAAACATAGAAGAGGCGCCGTAATACCCATACGATGTCTGGTCCACGAGGTCCCAAACCCTTAGAAGGACGATGTGTATTTCACCAAGAATACGTGTTGAAATGAGTGGTGTCGGCTTTTGCTTCAGGGGGAAAACAGGGGTGTTATCAAAAACCGAAGACCACCACTTAAACCCTCCCCACGAACGTTTCTGTAAGGTACATAAATCACAAAAAGCTCATGTCACTGTCATGAAATGTGCATAAATTATGACTCTAGTGTCACTCGCGAATGTGCGTGAATTATGACCCCCTTGAACTGACAGTTTGGCAAACGCTGTAATTTATAACTTTTTCCCTGTATCCTGGAAGTTTGTTCTTTCCCAGGTGTGTGTGTGTGTGTGTGTGTGTGTTTCACGAAAGCATTATATGTTAATGGGTTTTACACCCCTGCTATATGTGTGCGTCCTGAGAACTGATGTTTAAACATTGATTAAATAATCCCTGACCTTGCCTGTATCCTGTCTGTCTGTCTGTGTGTGTGTGTGTGTGTGTGTGTGTCTGTGTTTCACGACGCATTATATGATAATGAGATGAGTTTTACACCCCTGCTATGTGTGTTGTGGGCAGAGAAAACCGCTGTTTTTATGAAAACATGGACGGATCAAAGTTTTTGTTAGTTTGATTGTAAAAGTGTTTCATGAAATGGACAATCTGATGTATTGTGAAATTGCTGAAACATTTGTTGATTACGTCGAGAAAAACACTTGTTCACTTTTGCTGAACTGAAATCCCCAAACATTTAAAAACCATCTGAGTTATTCTTTTGTGGAATCGAATCTGAATATCCTGTGTCATTCTCAACTAACTTTAGCCAATAATACTTTATTATACACACATCACATTCAATAATACAGATAACAACATGATCAAAATACGACAACATGCAAAAAAAAAGATCAAAATTTTTTAAACTTAGCCACTGACTCCAGTCATGAGGGGTGAATTGAATACATGGTCATCTGGGTAATTTGAATGTGTTGATGGCGAACTAGTGGGCGTTTTCTGTTTTTACTCTCCTTACACGAGCGTCAGATAGCATGTGGTAATGGGGCCGAGCTCGGCAGCCCCGCGGTGCCTGCGGCTCAGACACGGCATCGGCATGTATTATCCGGTGCCGAGTGTGGCCCACAGCTCGCTCTGACACGTGTGTTTTTGTTACGGCGGTAAAGTACTGGGGCCGATTCTTGTTCACCATAACTAGTCCCGGATCTGGCTTTAGAGTCTGGGCCACTTCTGGCGATGAATCGGCTAGGTTCAATCAGATGCCCTAATATTTATAACAGTAGCAAATATATTTAGATATAATGCAACATATTCTTTTATATGCTTTTATTTATTATAAACACATGTCATTGCGCTCTCAGGTGATTTCATCTCCACTCACACAGCAGTGGGAGGGGTCTTGTACCTGTAGTAGTGGGAGATGGCAGCCGTGTTTGTGCGGGTAGGACGCGAACAAAACAAGAGATATGGGACTATTTAGATAAAACAATTCGGGTAAGCATCGATTCACATTTACTTTTCGAGTATTGTACTTGCAGATGTTCATAAAGGACCTTGTAAAAAGTGAATGTTCACGCTGCACTAAATTTTGACGAGCAGCACAATGACCAGTGTATATACAAGTAGAAAGAGCAGGTCGTTTGTATTTGTATTTTTACCTTCCACACTCTTCTCACTTTTATGAACGCAATTGAATTATGCAAACGTTGTTTTTATTCCATATTTCTTCAAGGACAATAAAGGTTTTTAGTGAGAGTTACGAGGATTTGTTTTTATTATTAAGTAATAGGCTACTATAACTCCATGCATTTTTTTTTCAGTGGTGGCTTTTAAGCTGGGCAGATGAACACTGTCTGTATATTCAAACACTGGTAACCTTTGTTATTACACATATATTTCACAGAAAGACTTGTGTAAGTTTTAAGTTTACATTCATACTGAGCTTGAAAATGGTACTAGAGGACTAATTACAAATCTTGCATAACACACTGATGTATTTCTGTAGCCGGTGGTTAGTGATAAAGGTGTCCACGCCTCGAGGTTCTGGCTCAACAGGTCGGTTTTGGAATTCAGGCAATTTTACTGTTTAAAACATTATTCACAGTGTTACTGTAGAGTTTAGTTAGATGACCGTTTTTAGGTGAACTGATATAAGCCTTTTTAAAAACATGACTGAAACAAATTAAATGGATAAAAGGTTTCTATAAAGACAAATTGGCATTTTTAGTTCCCCAAAGAACCTTTTTAGTGGTTGTTAAAAAATGTAACTATTTCGGACTCTTTGATTGTACAGCAAGGTTCTATTTGTTTTATTTATTTATTTTATTCTTATTTTTGTTTGTCAGCTTACAGCAAACAATCTTGTTTATCATGCAGCTTCGTGTTAATATATAAATAGACTATTTTTCATGCTAGTTGATGTTCATAATGTGTTAACTGATGTTAACATTCAGCTTTTAAAATAAAAATGTTGGTAACACATTGCAATAAGGTTTTATTTGTTAACATGAAATAATGATGAACAAAACCTTTTCAAACACTGTATCTGTTATCATTAGGCAGAATTCATTACACCGCCCCTCATCTAGAAAAAAAGTTTACACTGTTTTGCAAATCACACTTGTTTTTACCTATTTTGGTCATGCTGAGTTCAAATATGCCACTGAAAATTCCCTATCACGTACAGTTTTCCCACAAAATAAGAATGAAGTTTTTTATAATTTTGCTATGTTTATATTGCTTTCAGGGTTTTATTTAAATTGGTAGAAGCTGTCAAATTTCACTATTATTATTTATTAATTACAACAGTGGGTACACAAAACATAACACTTGTTTACAACATGAACAGCAGACAAATAGTCTGTGAAACGTTGTGTTGTTCTAGAGCAAAACTAACGCCATATCAGTACTCAGCATCTAAGTATTAGTAAGAAACAACTATCAGATCCTATTCAGCAAATCTGATGCAGGGTGGCGTTATGAATTAATATGAAAGAACAATTGTATTTTTATTAAGTAGTATTAACCAGG
Source organism: Cranoglanis bouderius (assembly GCA_023630585.1). Lineage (NCBI taxonomy): Eukaryota > Metazoa > Chordata > Actinopteri > Siluriformes > Cranoglanididae > Cranoglanis > Cranoglanis bouderius. The sequence continues at coordinate 8,860,460 of CM042544.1, forward strand.
ATGAATAAGTTCTGTAAAAAAAATAGTTCTTTGTTAGGTCATGTTAGTCAGTGCGTTAACGAATGGGACCTTATAGTAAAGTTATGCCAAAGGTGTTATTACAAGCTGGCAAATGCTTGGTTTGACCTAATAGAACAGATTCAGATTTCATGATCATGTATAAAATGGTGTAAAATGTGAGTATAAAATAGATAAACCACAAGAGAGGGCAATTTGTAGTACATCAGTCTTTCTATATATCTGCATAGAGCTTGACATAATGGGGGCTGGTTTGCAGTACATCAGTCTTTGCCAGTGTGTGCAGATTATTGCCAATGGCAGACTGTTGTTTATTATTCAAAGTGTGAATGTATACCATTTTAGGAATGTTACCACTAGACTCAGGCCACTGCAGAGAATAAACTGCTGATAACTTTTCAACATACTTGAGCTTTTTCACTCCTTTAATTACTAATTGCTTCATAACCAATGAAACAGTTTGTTGTTTATGTCTTTATTCCAGCTTTTTAACAAACACACCAGCGTCCTCTCACTTTACAGTGACAAATTTGTTGACGTTATTTAATGCATCCATTTTAGTCAATGCATTATCTAACATCAATCAGCAATGAGCAATGTATTTTACAGCATTTATTCATCTTGAACAATTTTTAACTAACTAGTATGTTAACTAGCGTGTTTTTCATATTGCTTCAACTAACATTAACAGATACAACATCAGTAAATGCTGTAGAAGTATCGCTCATTCAAGTGTTTCTTTCAAGGAGTTCATGAAAAACGTATTTCAGGGTGTTGTTTAAATGTAAACAATGAGGTGTGCATGTGTAGAGCAGTTAACTGTTTAAAATACATAAAAAGCCCAGAGCATTTTTTTTTTCTTTTTCTTTTTTCACGCCCTTTCTGCCTTGTTAGCTATAGGCTATTTTATTTAGATTTACTGTCTGACCCCCTTATAGCATTATTTTCTGGGTGTGGGAATTAATGATAGCTAGCATCAATAAGCATAATTTTCAAGATGATCCCATGTCAGTTTGCCCACATAAATCTGATTACTGTTTTGGCATATGTAAGGCATATGAAATTTCACACATAGGCATAAGGAATTTGTCGAATGCAAATGTGGTATGGTGTTCAAAAACTTTAACCTATCTGTATCTATCATCTCTCTAACTGTACCTATCATACCATTAAATAAATAAATAAATATTTATAATACATGTAATATATTGACCTCATTGTTCTTTTCAGAGGTGGACAGTAACAAAGTATATTTACTTGAGTACTGTACTGAAGTACACTTTTTGAGTATCTGTACTTTTTTTTCTGGAAACCTGTGACTTTACCTTAACTACATTTGAAAGACAAATATCGTACTTTTCGCACTTACATTAATGGACGCTATGTGAGAACATGGTCCTAAAAACAATGCAAAGTTAATTTTGTACATGAAATATTATTTTATTCACTTCATAACTTCACATATTGCCCAACAGGGCCCTTCAAACAATACAGGAATAATACAATCTGCATGAGCTTTTTTAACAACATAAGTTGATCAACATGTTCATCATAAAACCAAAAGTCACAAAGACACAATATTTCAAGACTTCATGAACAGGCCAACACGGCCAAACAGCAAGGCCCCCAACTAAACCGCTAAACTTCTGAACTAGAAAACGGAGAATGCTTCAGGTATAGATCCTGATCCATCCGAAGGTCCAAGAAGTGGTTAGATATATTGAAAAGAACCAGAGGTGGACAAAGTACAGATACTACAGGTCACATATTACTCCATTACAAGTGAAAGTTGTAAAGACAGATTTTTACTTAAGTAAAAGTACAGAAGTACATGCTTTTAAAAGTACTTGAGTATCAGAAGTAAATTTCCTTTTTCATGTCAACACCTTGTTTTATTATTGTTGCATCGTTGTATGTAATGCTTGCAATACCTTATGCCTCTGAAACAACCTGTTGAATACACTGACTAGCTTGTAGTATCTGTGGAATAAAGAGCTTTTAGATTGTTACAAAACCATGTAGAAATGATAAGTGCTCTCTCTGTGGCTCAGCGGCAGCACCAACACAGATTTGAATGTTCTGGTGTGATTTTTGTCAAAGGTTAAATAGACAGACGAGTCGTTATCATTTAGGAAAGAGAAGGTGTGGGTGTTCGAATCGAGATCGTGATCTTTTTCTGATTAATCGTGCAGCTCTACACATAACTATAGTAATTATGCAAGGTGACAAACAAAAACTAAAAAAAGTTACAAGATATTAACTTATTTAACGCTTAAACTCATTTACATTTGAATTCACGCTTTTGCATGCTAACTAACGTCATTGTCCAAACCTTACCTATGCATAAGTGGTGTATACACAAGGCTATGGCAACTTGGCGGACAAATCCATAAGTCATTTGGCCGACCAGACTTCATACTGAAACTTTACATTTAAAGCACAGACAATTTCAAGCTTTCACAAGAATTTTTAAGTTTACACTCCTCAATAGGCTTCCGCACACTCTAAAAAGTAATTCAGGGGACCTATTAACACAACTTAATTAAATGCGTTGTTGCAAGATAAAAATACTAATTTATTAATTTATTTAAACCTTTTAAGTTGTGAAGTGAATAAAATAATATTTCATGTACAAAATTAACTTTGCATTGTTTTTAGGACCATGTTCTCACATAGCGTCCATTAATGTAAGTGTGAAAAGTACGATATTTGTCTTTCAAATGTAGTTAAGGTAAAGTCACAGGTTTCCAGAAAAAAAAGTACAGATACTCAAAAAGTGTACTTAAGTACAGTACTCAAGTAAATGTACTTTGTTACTGTCCACCTCTGAAAAGAACAATGAGGTCAATATATTACATATATTATAAATATTTATTTATTTATTTAATAGTATGATAGGTACAGTTAGAGAGATGATAGATACAGATAGGTTAAAGTTTTTGAACACCATACCGCATTTGCATTCGACAAATTCCTTATGCCTATGTGTGAAATTTCATATGTCTTACATATGCCAAAACAGTAATCAGATTTATGTGGGCAAACTGACATGGGATCATCTTGAAAATTATGCTTATTGATGCTAGCTATCATTAATTCCCACACCCAGAAAATAATGCTATAAGGGGGTCAGACAGTAAATCTAAATAAAATAGTCTATAGCTGACAAGGCAGAAAGGGCGTGAAAAAAGAAAAAGAAAAAAAAATGCTCTGGTCTTTTTATGTATTTTAAACAGTTAACTGCTCTACACATGCACACCTCATTGTTTACATTTAAACAACACCCTGAAATACGTTTTTCATGAACTCCTTGAAAGAAACACTTGAATGAGCGATACTTCTACAGCATCTACTGATGTTGTATCTGTTCACGTTAGTTGAAGCAATATGAAAAACACGCTAGTTAACATACTAGTTAGTTAAAAATTGTTCAAGATGAATACATGCTGTAAAATACATTGCTCATTGCTGATTGATGTTAGATAATGCATTAACTAAAATGGATGCATTAAATAACGTCAACAAATTTGTCACTGTAAAGTGAGAGGACGCTGGTGTGTTTGTTAAAAAGCCGGAATAAAGACATAAACAACAAACTGTTTCCTGTTTCATTGGTTATGAAGCAATTAGTAATTAAAGGAGTGAAAAAGCTCAAGTATGTTGAAAAGTTATCAGCAGTTTATTCTCTGCAGTGGCCTGAGTCTAGTGGTAACATTCCTAAAATGGTATACATTCACACTTTGAATAATAAACAACAGTCTGCCATTGGCAATAATCTGCACACACTGGCAATGACTGATGTACTGCAAACCAGCCCCCATTATGTCAAGCTCTATGCAGATATATAGAAAGACTGATGTACTACAAATTGCCCTCTCTTGTGGTTTATCTATTTTATACTCACATTTTACACCATTTTATACATGATCATGAAATCTGAATCTGTTCTATTAGGTCAAACCAAGCATTTGCCTGCTTGTAATAACACCTTTGGCATAACTTTACTATAAGGTCCCATTCGTTAAAGCACTGACTAACATGATCTAACAAAGAACTATTTTTTTTTACAGAACTTATTCATCCTGGTTAATACTACTTAATAAAAATACAATTGTTCTTTCATATTAATTCATAACGCCACACTGCATCAGATTTGCTGAATAGGATCTGATAGTTGTTTCTTACTAATACTTAGATGCTGAGTACTGATATGGCGTTAGTTTTGCTCTAGAACAACACAACGTTTCACAGACTATTTGTCTGCTGTTCATGTTGTAAACAAGTGTTATGTTTTGTGTACCCACTGTTGTAATTAATAAATAATAATAGTGAAATTTGACAGCTTCTACCAATTTAAATAAAACCCTGAAAGCAATATAAACATAGCAAAATTATAAAAAACTTCATTCTTATTGTGTGGGAAAACTGTACGTGATAGGGAATTTTCAGTGGCATATTTGAACTCAGCATGACCAAAATAGGTAAAAACAAGTGTGATTTGCAAAACAGTATAAACTTTTTTTCTAGATGCAGGGCAGTGTAATGAACTCTACCTAATGATAACAGATACAGTGTTTGAAAAGGTTTTGTTCATCGTTATTTCATGTTAACAAATAAAACCTTATTGCAATGTGTTACCAACATTTTTATTTTAAAAGCTGAATGTTAACATCAGTTAACACATTATGAACATCAACTAGCATGAAAAATAGTCTATTTATATATTAACATGAAGCTGCATGATAAACAAGATTGTTTGCTGTAAGCTGACAAACAAAAATAAGAATAAAATAAATAAATAAATAAAACAAATAGAACCTTGCTGTACAATCAAAGAGTCCGAAATAGTTACATTTTTTAACAACCACTAAAAAGGTTCTTTGGGGAACTAAAAATGCCAATTTGTCTTTATAGAAACCTTTTATCCATTTAATTTGTTTCAGTCGTGTTTTTAAAAAGGCTTATATCAGTTCACCTAAAAACGGTCATCTAACTAAACTCTACAGTAACACTGTGAATAATGTTTTAAACAGTAAAATTGCCTGAATTCCAAAACCGACCTGTTGAGCCAGAACCTCGAGGCGTGGACACCTTTATCACTAACCACCGGCTACAGAAATACATCAGTGTGTTATGCAAGATTTGTAATTAGTCCTCTAGTACCATTTTCAAGCTCAGTATGAATGTAAACTTAAAACTTACACAAGTCTTTCTGTGAAATATATGTGTAATAACAAAGGTTACCAGTGTTTGAATATACAGACAGTGTTCATCTGCCCAGCTTAAAAGCCACCACTGAAAAAAAAATGCATGGAGTTATAGTAGCCTATTACTTAATAATAAAAACAAATCCTCGTAACTCTCACTAAAAACCTTTATTGTCCTTGAAGAAATATGGAATAAAAACAACGTTTGCATAATTCAATTGCGTTCATAAAAGTGAGAAGAGTGTGGAAAGTAAAAATACAAATACAAACGACCTGCTCTTTCTACTTGTATATACACTGGTCAGTGTGCTGCTCGTCAAAATTTAGTGCAGCGTGAACATTCACTTTTTACAAGGTCCTTTATGAACATCTGCAAGTACAATACTCGAAAAGTAAATATGAATCGATGCTTACCCGACTTGTTTTATCTAAATAGTCCCATATCTCTTGTTTTGTTCACGTCCTACCCGCACAAACACGGCTGCCATCTCCCACTACTACAGGTACAAGACCCCTCCCACTGCTGTGTGAGTGGAGATGAAATCACCTGAGAGCGCAACGACGTGTGTTTATAATAAATAAAAGCATATAAAAGAATATGTTGCATTATATCTAAATATATTTGCTACTGTTATAAATATTAGGGCATCTGATTGAACCAAGCCGATTCATCGCCAGAAGTGGCCCAGACTCTAAAGCCAGATCCGGGACTAGTTATGGTGAACAAGAATCGGCCCCAGTACTTTACCGCCGTAACAAAAACACACGTGTCAGAGCGAGCTGTGGGCCACACTCGGCCCCGGATAATACATGCCGATGCCGTGTCTGAGCCGCAGGCACCACGGGGCTGCCGAGCTCGGCCCCATTACCACATGCTATCTGACGCTCGTGTAAGGAGAGTAAAAACAGAAAACGCCCACTAGTTCGCCATCAACACATTCAAATTACCCAGATGACCATGTATTCAATTCACCCCTCATGACTGGAGTCAGTGGCTAAGTTTAAAAAATTTTGATCTTTTTTTTTGCATGTATTTTGATCATGTGATGTGTGTATAATAAAGTATTATTGGCTAAAGTTAGTTAAGAATGACACAGGCTATTCAGATTCGATTCCACAAAAGAATAACTCAGATGGTTTTTAAATGTTTGGGGATTTCAGTTCAGTAAAAGTGAACAAGTGTTTTTCTCGACGTAATCAACAAATGTTTCAGCAATTTCACAATACATCAGATTGTCCATTTCATGAAACACTTTTACAATCAAACTAACAAAAACTTTGATCCGTCCACGTTTTCATAAAAACAGCGGTTTTCTCTGGCCACAACACACATAGCAGGGGTGTAAAACTCATCTCATTATCAAAACTCATCTCATTATCATATAATGCGTCGTGAAACACAGACACACACACACACACACACAGACAGACAGACAGGATACAGGCAAGGTCAGGGATTATTTAATCAATGTTTAAACATCAGTTCTCAGGACGCACACATACAGCAGGGGTGTAAAACCCATTAACATATAATGCTTTTGTGAAACACACACACACACACACACACACACACACACACACACACACACACACACACACACACACACACACACCTGGGAAAGAACAAACTTCCAGGATACAGGGAAAAAGTTATAAATTACAGCGTTTGCCAAACTGTCAGTTCAAGGGGGTCATAATTCAAGCACATTCGCGAGTGACACTAGAGTCATAATTTATGCACATTTCATGACAGTGACATGAGCTTTTTGTGATTTATGTACCTTACAGAAATGTTCGTGGGGAGGGTTTAAGTGGTGGTCTTCGGTTTTTGATAACACCTCTGTTTTCCCCCTGACACAAAAGCCGACACCACTCATTTCAACACGTATTCTTGGTGAAATACCAACATACAAAATACAAACATCGTCCTTCTAAGGGTTTGGGACCTCGTGGACCAGACATCGTATGGGTATTACGGCGCCTCTTCTATGTTTTATCCACAGCTATTTATTTAATCAATAGCTTTTCAACATGCATATAGCGGGGGTGTAAAAACCATTAACACACACACACACACACACGTATGTACGCACGCATGCACGCACACGCACGCACACACACACACGCACGCATGTGCATACATACACACAGACAGAAGACTGGTGGGGTCGTAAATTACAGGTTGTGCTGAACTGTCAATCAGGCTGACATGAGGGGTCATAAATTACAGGTTGTGCTGAACTGTCAATCAGGCTGACATGATGGGGTCATAAATTACAGGTTGTGCTGAACTGTCGGTCAGGCTGACATGAGGGGTCATAAATTACAGGTTGTGCTGAACTGTCAATCAGGCTGACATGAGGGGTCATAAATTACAGGTTGTGCTGAACTGTCAATCAGGCTGACATGAGGGGTCATAAATTACAGGTTGTGCTGAACTGTCAATCAGGCTGACATGAGGGGTCATAAATCATATGACAGGGGGGTCATAAATCATTTTTTGACATAAAGTGCATGATATAACTACTCACCACCGTTGAAAAAGAGAGTTGCGACACTCCCATAGACTTCTGTTGGAATCGGAGAATGCGGAAGTGACACGTGTCATGGGGCAACCGATAGTTCCAAACACTGAATAGTTCCAGCACTGAACCCCATTCATTTCAATGTTTCCCAATCACAGTCACTGGTAAGTTGATGAAATTATTGCTTTTTTTTTTTGACATTTTAACGCATTAGCTGACCTCTCATGGATCTAGTCAATAGTGGTATTTTATGTAGCCAGCTTTAGTTAATGATAACTGGAGATAAATAGAGTAAATCTCAAGTTCCAGCTGTTGAACAGATGTAATTTTCTTATTATTATTTCTTTCTTTTAATTATTTAATTCATGCAAGTAATACAACATAATCACACACACATCTACACACATCAGACTGGTCTGTTATTATAAGCAGATATTCTACTGTTTATGAAGGACGTTAAAATTACGTTAATACATTAATACTTTGCTATTTTTCGCATCCAAATGCTGCACATCTATTTTACTTTTATCTTACTTTTATTTTAGCTATTTTATCTTTATTTCTTTTTTTTTAATAACATTAAACTAAACTAAAGAACAGTCATACATACAATAACATTTATAAACACTCCCCTACCCCACCCCACCCTCAACACTGAACATTCAGGGAAAACATAAATACATAAAAAAAATAATATAATATATAATAATAAGAGGTATAGTATTTTTTATAGGCACTGTCATTTTATTTATCAATTTCACTCATTAATTTCAGCCTAATCACTTTCCAGGAGTTGCATGAAAGTGGTCTGCTTTCTGCCATCTTTCTCTCCCTGTAGGAGGTCGAATGAGTTTCTATGAAGACTGCCCATTCAAGGAAAAACTTATCTACCCTCTCCCTGGATATATTATATAATAAAATGTTTTGCTGAATTCAGTTGTTTGCCTTTTTTATTTTGCACTATTGACCAAACTTCTTTCATGGGTTAAATTGATCAGTTGCTTGCATTCATTGATATTCACTTGTTGTGCATGCTAATGTGAGTGTCTTAACATAAGATAATATTAGGATGTGAGTAATTATGACCATAGAAGCAAGAGAAAAATATGAATGTCTCTATACTGTACATGTATTCTACGCTATGGGAGCAATCCCCTTTTCCTCCAAAAATGAACACAGAAAAACTGATTAATGCTGTCTGTTAGATCACGGAAACGGGAGCCGGATGCAAGCGCAGGGGATAAGTCAGTTTATTAGGAACTATTCAAAAGTAATGGGACAACTCAAACACATGAAGCCAAAAAACTCAGGAACATGGGCAAGGGTTTAGGCAAGGTCAAAAACTAGATAGCATGGGCTAAGCTCATAACAATGGCAAAACTAGATAACATGGGCTAAGCTCGTAGCAATGGCAAAACTAGTTAACATGGGCTAAGCTCATAGCAATGGCAAAACTAGATAACATGGGCTAAGCTCATAGTGTGGTGTTTTCCACCACTGGATATACAGTAGCCTCTACACAAAATACTCTGAATTCAAATTAAAACAAAATACTCATAACACAATGTATGAGAGAAGCAAAAATCAGATTTATTGCCCAAAAATATCAGCCAACATGAGATCAGTTCAAATGAGACCTCCCAGAAGTGATCTGAGCTATCCTGGGTTTGGTCTCTATTTATACTTATAATTTTAACATGTTTTTTATGCTTTACACACTACTTAAAGCTCTATTATAATCTAAGTCTTGAGATTACACATATTTGCTAGGATTCTAAGATTATGGTCACTGGCTTTATCACGAACTGACCTCGACATGTCCCGAGAGCTCCTCAGCCATGCACACCACTTTTTTTTATATTATTCTACTCCTTAATAAACTACACTACGTGTTTACCTGGTCTTCTGTGTTTGTTATTTATATTTTATGCAAATTAATTACCACATTCCCTCCTGTGAGGCTCCCCAAGCCTCATTAGTAATTAATTTAATGAGTACCTATGTATAAACACTGCTCTTTGTACCTTTTGTTCATCTCCCGTCAATTTCTGCATTATTATCTGTATCCTTCCCTCATTAAGCCTTCGTGGTGCAGCGTCTTCCTCTATGTTATCAAAATTCATCAATTACCGAAGTTATTTCGACAATAGTTCTATGGGGGTAATATGTACACTATATTTTTTGACTAAGTTTGGTAAACGCTCTATTCAAATTCCAGGAAATGGGTAGATACAGTACTGACTGTAGCGGACTAGGAATGGGTTAAATACCTATATATTGTCATGTTTACTAACATGTTTAACTATGTCTACACAATGTTGGGTTATAGTTTCCTAATCTAGTTATATACATGATTATATTCCTGTTTTGTCCCTATTTTCTCGGGTATAAGCTTTATTTTCCTCTACCTTGTATTTTCAGGACTCAAGGGCTCTTTTTCTTTTTAGTTCTCTCAAATTGTTTAGTATCCCAGGTGTGGGTGAAAAAACCTCTAGGCCCAATGGCGAGGAAAAATTCCCACCCTGCCAGCACTTTGTGCTCGACAGTGATACACCTGGTAACATGTTTCCACAAAATCCTTCTTGCTTGCAATTCACATGGTGCAGTCTGCATAGTCCATTTTTTACAACAGAAGAGAGAAAAAAGAGAGACAATCCACATCTCATTATGTCCATTATGAGTCCATGCAAAAGGTGGTGGGAGAGATATTCACTGTCCATATGCACATATGGTGTGGGTATATCCAGTTCACTGTCCAATTTTGCTCTTAGTCCATTTCATTCAACGTGTCCCAGTCCATTCTCAGTTTGTTTGCAGGGACTGCTACCCTCCTTCACTCAAAGCTCCCCTAGCATGAAGAAGTCCTCACCTCCCGGGGTGCATTCATTGTCCATCTTGTTCTGCTCTCTACCGCAGCCCTATCTGCATTGCTCAGTCCCACATTGCAGACATTGCTCAGTCCCACTCATGGCAGATCCTGTGGGTCTAATTCCGGTGGTGTGTCTGAGACTTCAATGACAACATACTGGCCGACAGTATTTTTGACTGCTACCACAATAAGCCATCTGCCTAAGGGAATAATACAACAAGCAAATATGGCCTGCACACAGAGTACAATAGCCAGAATAGATCCCAAGTGGACCAATATGGCAGTCCAGTCTGAAGAGAAGAGCCAGGATAACCATGGTGCGTTGTGTGTACCAATGCCTGTGTCCTGGACATGTTCGCGTTGAAGATCCTTCAGTTGGGTCAGGACCTGTGTGAGGGCCCCGCGAGTACCTGTATGCAAGGGAATGACAGAACAACATTCTGACCCAATCATGTCACACACGCCCTCCTGTGGAGCTCTCATCTGATCAATAATAAACCAATTTTGAGCAGCCATTATTGAGGTGGAGTGTAATTGTTCACGCAGCCACTGAATAATTGATGAAATGCTGCTGATTATACCAAATGTAGTTTATCCATGCAACGTTCCGAGTTATCTGGATCCCAGGCATGAGGAATGCTGCAACTCCTCCTCCCACTGATTCTATAGCTTTGTGATGTTCTGGTATTCTTCTAGGGCTTCCTGCAAAGTCAAGAGTAATGTTAGTATCAGGGGCCCAGTTTATATAGTTTGTGGAGGCACTGTCCTGTACGTAATCAGTCCAGGAGGCTTCACGGGCCATGCGAGAGCGAGGCCTAGCAGGATTGGCAAAACGATTAAGGGAGAGAACTTGTGTTTTCCCTTCCAACCTGACTGGACTACAACACCCTAACCAGTCTTCGGGAAGTGTCTGGCATACCATGTCTTGTCCACAATACCAAAAGATGTCAGTGACAGGTCGGGTGCCCCCCACCATGTCAGGTAGAGCCAGGAAAACCTGTCCGGTATCAGTACATGAGTAGTCAGTAATAGAATTGCAAGAAGGATGAGTGATGACATAGAGCCCTTCAGCGTGTAGTGAATGGTTACATTGTGTCGATTTGTTGCCAACAAAATTAAAACCTGTATTAGAGCAGATACATAGTGGAAATAATTTAACTGTGGTACTATTCACTGGGAAAGCTTTGTTGTCATAAGTGTCTATCGCCTGGTAGGTACAACTGTCACTAGTATTTCACATCCATTCGGGGCCTAGCCTAACAGAAACTGCACCCAATAGACAGGCAGTGGGACACAGATATTTTTCGTTATAAGGGTCATGTTCACATTCAGGCATGTCACCCAAGGGCAACGTGACAGGGGGACGATTGCTTCTGTCATGACACACAAGTCAGGACATATTGGTTATAGAACGGGCTGTGTGATACATCCAATCCAAGTATAGATTATTGCTGGTGTGGGCCGCCATGCGCTGAGTAGAGTATCCCTGTAGTTTCAGTAATTGTTTTGCATCTGTGTTACAGTTAGGCCATTGTTATTGCTGCAGGTGCTGATATTGCATCGGAAATATGGTCTGCGTAGATAGACAAGTCCAGTAGGAATTGAAGTGGGTCTAGAGACTGAACCCTGGGAACTGTAACAATAGGCTAATATACATTGCCCTAGAATTTGCACGGTGTTTACCCTAATGACCATACGAACTGAGGTTGGAAAACGTAGTATTTGGTACAGAAAACGATGGTTCATGTTTGTTCTAATTAAACCATGCCTATGTGCTAATTTTAACAAGGCTAATTCACATTTGTAATCTCTGGTGTCATACAGGACCATACTCCGTCTCAGAGATCTAGGAGGTCTACGAGGGGCCAGTGATGAGATTAATGGTTGCTTGTTCTGCTTAACCGCCCAAATCAAAAATGGACTGGTAAAATTTGGCTGTGATATAAGATTAGTAGATGTAACATTTACTGCTTTTATCTTGAGAGTGTGGGTGTGAGATTGTTCTAAGGTTATAAACCCGTTTAATGCAGGGATAAGTACAATAACCACACATAACAATTTCAGGGTGGTGGGACAGTTAAATGTCATTCTGCTTATTTGTTCATGGACTGCTTTGGGGGGTGGTGGACTGAGCTCTAGCTCCTGAAAATCCAGGGGTTCAGTCGACATAGGGTGCTGATATAGTTCGGTAGCTACTACCTCAGATACTAGGTGCACTATATGCTCCCACTCATCATCCATAAATTGGTCAGATGGGCTCTGTTCTGTAGTGGGTGGTTCAACAATGTCTCTGTTAGGTGTAGTGGCAGTACTGGTTCGGGGTGCTGAAAACTGTCCAGCAGGATGAGAGTGTGCGAGTCGATCTGGTGTGGTGTCACTGACTTGGGCAAGGGTCTGCCTGTGTTCTCTCTTTCTGACTTTGGCTCATGTCCCTTGTGACGGACCTGCCACTGATTCATCCTCTTCACTACTGCCTGAATCGGTGCTTGGTTTTGGTCCTGTTTGTTCTTCGATGGGGACTGCTGCCGTCCCTGCCCACATTAGGCCTGTAGCAGGATTTGCTAGGATTCTCCCTGTGCCAGCGGTGTGGCTGCAGTGATTCAGGTGGTACCACTGCTCTCTTCCTTCAACTTTCACAGCTGTGGGTGTGGCAAGACCCACCTTGAATGGGCCTTCCCTGCGCGGTTCCTTCCAGTGCTTCTTCTTGAAGACTCAAATGTAGATGTAGTCACCTGGTTCCACCAGATTGTTTGGTTCTGCTATGTCTTCCCCATGGGTGGCTTCACACACCTGTAGCAAATCAGAAGAATCTAAAAATTGAAATATATTCTCCACCAGATTGTAACGAATTAAAAGATGTTTAAAATGTTTAAATGTATTCTCCACCAATTTATGTAACAAATTAGCTCAAATGGTGTGAAAAAAAATAAATAAATAAATAAATAAATAAATAAATAAATATATATATATATATATATATATATATATATATATATATATATATATATATATATATATATAATCAAAGCGTGCTATGACCAGTTATAAATATACATCAGCCATGAAAGGGAATTAACATGTGTATATATACATATAGATAATTAACTACAATGGATTATAACTAATTATGACTATACATTTGGTCTAGATCAGCTTGTAGAATTAGCCGTAGTCTAGTTTAGAATTACAAACTCTAAAGAGGGAGTTTATCCTTCTGGCCAGGAAGGATTCTCCGTTTTGTTATTAAAATAGAGCATGTAGCAAGGTCGTAGTGCTTAAGTGACTTCATCACGTGACCAAAACAGAGAAAATCAAGCGTGGTGATAATTGATTTTAATAAGTGAAGTGTAACTATGGATACACACAACTAACTTTAAGCAAACAATGCATATGTACAGATATATACAAGAAAAGAGAAAGTATAGAGAGAAAGTAATGAAATAAAAAGGGGTAGCAGACAAAACACAACGGGTAGCCTTTTTCAAACCAGCAACGAATCAGAATCTCCTGTAAACAGGGGTACAACTTTTAACACATCTATTGATCAATTAAACTATACTTGCATGGCTTAGGTGTTAAAAGAGGCACTCGAAATCGAGCGAGCTCGAGCTGGAGTCCGAGGGTTGGTGCTGTTTGAAAAGGCGTGGGCCGTGAGGCAGTCGCATCTTGACCGGGAGAGACAGTGGCTGTAGCCTTTCCGGCAGGGTGCGAAGCCGGAAAACCGAAGGCAATTGTGCCGGAAACAGAAAAAGAAGCCTTTTTCCAGAAGAGAGAGAGCCGTAGCTGGCCTTTCTGGCAGAGCGCGAAGCCGGAAAACTAAAGAAGAGAGAGAGAGTTTCAATGCGTGTTGTTGTTTTTAAAGACAACACCAGCGCACACGCCTCTCTGGGCTATTGACCAATCAGGAAGCTGGATTTATTGGTGGTATGAACTCTCTTTGTCTGGTCTCAGACCTGAATTTGCATGTCCTGGGAGGTATTATGTATGAATTAGGAAAAAGCATGAAATAATTGTATCCCATTGTAATATGATATGCATAATCAATCAGAGCATCAAGAGACGATTAACTAGATACCAAATTCAATGTGATTAGAAAATATTACAGGTAAAACATGGTTACAGACATTTAAAATGATATCCTAAATTAAACTATCCACAATCATCCTAACTTGGTTACATAGGCACACAATACATGCAAACACGAATACATCAAACTATTTGGGCATCAAATAATTACATATAATTACACGTTACATTCAAGAGGGATTTTTCCACTGTGTGTGTAAGGTAAGCTCGTGTGTGTGCATGCGTGCACGTGTAGGTAAGCTTGTGTGTGTGTGTTTGTGTGTGTGTGTATATGTGTGTGTGTGTATGTGTGTGTGCACGTGTGTATTGGCATTCTGGGGATCCCAACTGGGGGGTGCCTGGAGAGTCTCAGAGACCTTTTGAAGTCCCCGGGGGGGTGCTTGTTTCTTAGACAGGCTGGAGCCAAAATGGTCATTAAACAGATTTAAAGCTCAAAGAAAAAGAAACTTCTTTGCTAAGTCCAGGTTGATTCAGAAATCAGTTTGATACCGTCACATGTTACACACCTGTGAACACAAAGTTCTGTGGATCTGTGTTAAATGACGTACGTAGTTTTGCATTTCACCTTCTAGTTGTTCCAATGAGGGTCCCTTGTAAGGAGCTCTTGTGAACGCCATAGGCATAGGCCTGCCTGTAAGCATTTCATGCGGGGTTAGATGCGTTTTGCATTTGCGTGTGCATTTTCATTAAGGCTAAAGGTAGTGCTTGAACCCAATTAAGCATTGAACTGCCACAAATCTTGGCCAATTTAGCCTTCAGGACCCCATTGGTATGTTCTACCATCCCCTGTGACGGAGGATGATAAACACATCCCAACTTGTGCCCAATACATAGTGCCTCTGTAATTGCTTTGATAACAGCATTAACAAAGTGAGGACCATTGTCGGAACTGAGGTAATCCGGGATCCCAAATCTTAGAATGACTTCCCGACACAGAAATTTAGCCACCGTCTTTGCATCCTCCTTATATGTTGCTACTGCTTCAACCCACCAGCTAAACCGGTCCTCGATCACCAATATGTACCTTTTGCCCTCCTTATGTTCACACGTCTGCAAAATCCATCATTATGTGCATAAAAGGACCTCTAGGTGCTGGAATGTGCCCTATAGGAGCCGTAAAGGTTTTGTGAACATTAAACCTGGAACACACTTCACATTGTTTCAATGCTTGGTCGACAGAGCTGCCTAAGTAAGGCGACCACCAATCTTGTCTTATTTTGTGTAAAATTTCCCCTCTAGCTGCGTGATATAGTCCGTGCGCATCCTTTATTAGTAATGGTAAAAGGCTCAGAGGTGCCACCCATAAGCCCTCTGTGTTTCTCCATAGTCCCGTCCCTTGTTCCTTCTTAGGTCCTCTGGCTATCCATCTGGCTACCTCCGTCTCAGTGGCAGCGCTCTGCAAACTCACAATATAGTCAAGATTTTCCTCGGGAGGAGATTCCTCTCCCGGTTCCAATACAGCCAACATTTGTGTAGGTCTCAATGCTGCCTTTTTAGCTGCTTCGTCTGCTGCAGTGTTTCCCCTAGTGAGAAAGGAGCCATCAGTTTTGTGTGCTTGACACTTAACAATAGCTAACCTGGAGGGTAGAGTCATTGCATGTAGTAAATGTGAAATAGCTGGGCCATGTGTAATAATTGACCCATCTGCCCTCTGGAACCCTCTCTGTGCCCATATAGGACCGAATGCATGGCATACACCATATGCATAGGCCGAATCAGTATAGATGGTGCAACTCTTACCACTTCCTAATTTACACGCAACAGTCAAAGCCTTAATTTCAGCTAACTGTGCTGAACAGGGCTGGGGAAGAGAGAACTCCATTACCGTGTTAAATACAGCTGCATCAGTACCGGCTTCTTTATCGGCTTCTATCACAGCATAACCAGCTTTGTTCCCTGTTAGAGCACGAAAACATGAGCCATCGACGAAAAACTTGTTGTGCGATCAGCAAAGGCTGGTTCTCTAAATCAGCGCAGGCTTTTAAAATTTTTTCTGATTCTTCCACACATTCATGTCATCTAACAGTGTTACCATTTTATCGGCTGGGTTTACCGTATTGCATCGTTCAATTGTGAGTTCGGGTGCTGATAAAATGACATCATATCCTGTTCATCGAGAATTGGTAATGATGAATGATTGACTAGTCAGAAGCTCATGTAACACATGAGTTGTGTACAGTGTTACAGGATGCCCCATGGTAATTGTTGACGCTGTTTGATAGGCGAATACTGCTGATGCAAGTGCACGGTAACACGGAGGCATTCCTTTCTCTACGTTATCCAATGCTGTACTGTAATACGCTACCGGCTGTTTGCCCATTCCTTGCTGATGTTGCATCAACATGGCTGAGGCAAACCCTCGCCTTTCAGAGACATACAAGTGAAACAGTTTGCCATAATCTGGACTAGCTAGTGCGGGGGCGGTTGACAGTGTGGTCAATCTAGACTGGAATCTGCCGGGGCCTTTGAGGCTCCTATCAAACCAAACCAAGGCCAAACCCATAATGGCGTCTAACATTCATGATGGCCTGTTTCGACCCTCACATAAATGCTATATAAGTAACAGACGAGTATGTAACTGCCGTTATTGTAACATTCCAGGACATTGGGAAAGGGAATGCCGTAAAAAACGACTTGATCTCCAATCTCACTTCTAGTGGACCGGTTTGTACTCCTCAAATCCAACAAACTCAGCAGTCTCAGAATACCGTCCTACATGGGAACTACCATTCCCAGTGGACTTTCATACAACCATAGGGCTGCCCACAGAGTTCAGAGAACCCCTCCATGCTTTCTTTAATTTTGTCTAGTGACCCACAGTCAATCCCTTTCATCCATTTGTGTGCTGCCGATAGGGTGTACCCCTTTATGGTAGATACTGCGGCTACATGCACCTCGTTTGGGAAACAGCATTGTGGGCCTGTGTCAGGCGCTAGCATTAGCTCTGTGGGAATAGATGGGGTTCCTGTTACCTGTCATAAGACATTCCCTCTCCATGTCACCAGTCCTGACAATCCCGATATTATGCTTTACCATAAATTTGTTGTCATTCCTTCTTCACCATTTAATCTTTTAGGCCGCAATGTTTTGTCTAAACTGTGTTGTTCTCTCTCTTTTGAGCAGGGCACACATTTCAATCTGTGATGAACCAATGATAAGCAAGACCAACCCACCTAATTATCATACAAGACACAGAAATGTAAGAATAAATACAAAAAGAAAGAAATAAATGTTGCAATAAATAAATGTATAAATATGGAAATAAATACATGCAGGAATAAATCAATATAAAAAACAAATGAATGCATAAATAAATAAAAGTTAAAAAGAATAAAAATAAATTAAAAAATAAATACCAAACATCATAAATGAAAGAAAAAAGTAACACAAAAATAAATTTAGGTTTAAATTTAATTACAATTAATTATATTTGTTTTACCAAGTCATTTATTCCTTTATTTATTTTCCTATTATTACATTCATTTATTTATTTATCTATTTATTTATTTTTAATTTCTGCAGGTTTGGTCCTCCATATACTAATCAGTATGTGTGTGTATTATAACTATACAATCCCAGACATGCTACATCCGCCATGTTAGCATTGTCGTGTGACCTTCGACGTCATCATAAACACAATAACCTTAAACAAGTAAACAATTTATTTGGGTATTGTTAAAGAAGTCCTGTTTAACCAAGGTTTAGTACTTAAAAAGAGCCGAGGCTGTCTTCCGTGATTTTTTTTTTCTGAGCTCGTTCACACCAGTCCCGTTGCATTATGGGATTGTTTGACTCACGTAGTGTCCATCGGTTGCACACTGCAAAATCTCACCCGAAGCAGTACGCCATCCGGGTATTTCTCGCCTACTGAGAATTCGGACATACTAACCCTCTGGCGTACTGCTTTTCGCCTACTATGATATTCGTCCGTCGTTGTCGACGATGACCAAGGACATCACATAGGTAGTGAAGAAGATAGGGTAGGGTGTGTCCGGCTGTGGCTGATAAGTCCGATTTGACCACGAAAGGCTCTGCCGCATGTCGGGCATATGTGGTCTGCTGTAGCTGAGGGCAAGATGTTAGCTCTGGACTTTCGCAGCTCGCGTTTCCTTTGAGCCTCAACAGTCCTGCTTTGCTCGTATGCGGTGGCACCTTGGCTTGTGCGGCAGCGCCAGGTTGGTCGGTCTAGCGCTACTGTCTCCCAGGTGTTGGGGTTGATCTCAAAGCTCTTGAGAGCAGCTTTGAGTGTGTCCTTGAAGCGTTTTCTCTGACCTCCGTGTGAGCGCTTGCCTTCTGCTAGTTCACCATAGAAGAGCCTCTTGGGGAGGCGTGTGTCAGGCATCCGAACCAGGTGTCCTGCCCATCTGACTTGAGCTTTCCTCAACAAGGTGTGAACACTGGGAAGATCGGCTCTAGAGAGTACCTCTGTGTCTGGAACTTTTTCTTGCCAGGAGATGTTTAGAAGCTTTCTCAGACAGTTCATGTGGAAGCGGTGTAGTTTCTTGGCATGACGTGCATAGACTGTCCATGTCTCACAAGCATACAGTAAGGTGGGGAGTACAACTGCTCTGTACACTTTCACCTTGGTGGCCAACTTGATGCCTCTCCTCTCCCACACTGACACACGTAGCCGTCCAAATGCTGAGCTCGCCTTGGCTATCCGCAATTCAACTTCATCATCGATGTTCACTGATCTGGAAAGCGTGCTGCCAAGGTAGGTGAACTTGTCGACAGTTTTCAGGGGTTCTCCTTCCACGGTGATGACCGGTTCTACATATGGTTTCTGCGGGGCGGGTTGGTGTAGGACTTCGGTCTTCTTGGTGCTGATGGTGAGACCAAAGCTTTTGCAGGCAGCGGAAAAGCAGTTCATGCTCTGCTGCATCTTGTCCACTGTGGCGGCATTGAGAGCACAGTCATCTGCGAACAGGAAGTCGCACACAGAGTCCTCTTCCACCTTGGTCTTTGCTTGTAGCCTCCGTAGATTGAACAGTTTACCATCGGTCCTGAACCTGATCTTAATGTTGGTTTCTTCGTCATTGCAGAAAGCATCTGACAGCATCGCCGAAAGCATCATGCTGAAGAGCGTAGGCACGAGAACACAGCCCTGCTTGACTCCGTTGGTGACTGGGAATGCATCAGAGGAATCGCCGTCATCCAGTACTCGAGCAAGCATGCCATCGTGGAACTGACGTACCATGTTGATGAACTTGTCTGGACAGCCAAACTTTCTCATGATCTTCCAGAGTCCTTCACGGCTGACAGTGTCGAAGGCTTTGGTCAGGTCAACGAACGTCGTGTAGAGATCTCTGTTCTGTTCCTGACACTTCTCCTGGAGTTGACGGGCGGCGAAGATCATGTCAACTGTCCCACGCCCTTTTCTGAAGCCACACTGACTCTCTGGCAGGTGTCCGTCTTCCATGTGCTGTATGAGTTGGTTTAGGAGGACTCTAGCGAGGATCTTGCCGGCAATGGCAAGGAGTGAGATTCCACGGTGGTTATTGCAAGACTGCCTATTTCCTTTCCTCTTGTAGAGATGGACAATGGAGGCATCCTTGAGTTCCTGGGGGATCACTTCCTGTTGCCACATAGTTTGGAAGAGCTCAGTTAGCTTGTGTACCAGGACTGGTCATCCTGCCTGGTAAATTTCAGCTGGGATGGAATCGGAGCCGGGAGCCTTGCCATTAGAGAGCAGCTTAATTGCTTTCTGTACTTCTGATTCTGTTGGAGGCTCTGCCAGGGATGTATTAATGTCGACCTGTGGCATGCGAGCGATGGCTTCGTCATTAATGGAGGAGGGCATATTCAAAACGTTGTTGAAGTGATTTGCCCATCTTTCCAGGATTGCTTTTTTCTCAGTGAGCAGAGTGGTTCCATCTGCACTTAGCAATGGAGAAATACCAGAGGACTGTGGCCCATAGATGGTCTTGAGGGCATCGTAGAAGCGCTTGGAGTTGTTGCTGTCAGCATACTTCTGTATCTCGTCTGCCTTGTTGCTGAGCCAAGAGTCCTGCATTTCTCTTAGCTTTGCCTGCACCTTGCCTTTGATGGATTTGAAAGCTGCTTTTTTGGAGGCAGACGAAGTGTCTTGCTGAAAGTCTCTGTGGACTTGGCGCTTCTCGTCAAGCAGCTTCTGGATCACTTCATCATTTTCATCGAACCAGTCCTGGTGTTTGCGAGTATTCTGGCCCAGATGAGTGAGAGAAGTGCTATACACCGTGTCCCGGAAGGCTGTCCAGTCCTCTTCTGCGCTGTTTGAGCCTAGGTTGAGTTGGCTCAATTTGCTGTCCAGGTCCTCACAGAGATTTTGACGCACAGAGTGCTGTTCCAGCTTGGTCACGTTCAGTCGCTTGTTAGCCTTTTTGCCTTGAGGGCGCCGCATAGGCTGGATGCGCATGTTGACTTTGGAGATGATGAGTCTGTGGTCAGTCCAGCATTCTGCACCACACATGGCCTTTGTCACCCTGACATCCTGCCTGTCCCGTCTCCTGACTATGACATAGTCAATAAGGTGCCAGTGCTTGCTGCATGGGTGCATCCAAGACGTCTTATTACGGTTTGGTAAACGGAAGACTGTGTTGGTCATGAGGAGGTCGTGCGCTGCACAGGTCTTCAGTAAGAGATGTCTGTTACTGTTGCTTTTGCCGACTCCGTTTCTCCCAATGACTCCCTTCCATGCCTGACAATCTGTACCAACTCTGGCATTAAAATCTCCGAGAATTATGAGCTTGTCTTCCCTGTGTACAGACGTTATGAGAGTCTCCAAGTCTTCATAGAACTTGTCTTTGGTCTCTTCGGGATTTGTCATGGTGGGGGCATACGCACTGATGATGGTGGCATGGCGCTTTCCTTTGAGGGCGAGCCGCATATGCATGAGCCGCTCGTTGAGTCCTTTAGGGAGGCTGCTTAGCTTGTTGATCAGGTTCGATCTGATGGCAAAGCCCACCCCTGCTTCGCGACGCTCTTCCCTACTGCGTCCACTCCAGAAGAATGTGTATCCTGCCTTAGCCTCTGTTAGCTGACCTTCATCCGCGAGCCTGGTTTCGCTCAGAGCTGTGATATGTATGTTGTACCAGTCAAGTTCACGTGCGACAAGTGCTGTTCGTCTCTCAGGTCTGTCAGCCTTAGGGTTGTCCATGAGGGTGCGCACATTCCATGTGCCGAAGGTGAGTGGTGTCACCGAGGTTTTCTTAGTGTTTCGACCGCGTGGTTGGGATCCCTGCCTGCCGTGGTAAGCAGGCCAGGGTGTGATGAAGCAGGCTATTTTTAGGGCACCTTTTCTAGCCCCTTCCTCATGCTGTGGAGGTGAGCAGAGCGATCCTGAAGAGGGCTGCTCAGACACCCAGGGGGCTGCCAGACTCCACTGCTACTTCATTCCAGTAGAGAACGACCCGATGGCCTGGGCCGCCTGTGTGCAGGTCTGTGGCTACAGCTTACAGTGTATCCAAACCTGCTGCTTCGCCACTCGCCTGTCGCCACAGGACTTTTTGCTGTGATATCTTGACTCGCGCGTGAATTGGATTATAGTGAGGAAGAGTTGCGCAGGTCGTCAGCCTCACTCTCTCATCCCTTCTTATCAGGATCCAGTGGCAAGACGACTGGAGATAGGTTGGGATGCAGTGGATGGTCAACAGTGTCCTTTGTGTCTCACTGTGCCCTATTTGCGCTCCACGACGCTTTGCTGGGTCCGCCTTCCTGCCCGTTGAACCAGTCTGGTGGTTTCCTCTGCGTAGTCCGCCGGATCCAGTCTTCGCATGCGTAGGTAGACAAGCCCTGAGTCACCGAGGGTTTGAGACCCTGCGGCTACCCTCACCAGGTTTTGCCGGCCAGTGGAAACCGTTGCCCGGGGTGTGGCCGCTGTTGCATGCAGACAGCTACGGGGAGCCACTGGTGAGAGCTGAGTATCAGGTGGAGCCCAAAGTGGGAGAGCTACTCGGGGAGCACCACATGCCCTCCCGTCAGAGGTACTACCCATCCCTGACACCCCCGACACCTACTATATAGTCGGTAAGTATGCGGTTTCAGATGGAGCCCATTTTTCCGGTTTGCTCATGTGACGTTCGACACATACCCTATTAACCCCCTTTCCCAAATGGCGCACTTCAAGTGGACTTGCGGTCTCTTGGTCTTCAGTTGCACGTGTGTGTGAAGTCTACGAGTCCGTAGTGTGTCCCATTTGTGATTTTAGCACTTGTGAGGGTGCTCGTGAGCGCCCCCTTTGTGCTCTTAATGCAGTCTTCATCGAAGCCCGCACTACAGCAGGCTCACAGCGGTCCACTACCCAACAGGCCTTGCGGCAGACCAATCAGAAAGCAGAGGAAGAGTTTTGTTGACGCGGGAAGCGGAGGAGGAGATTCCAGTGCAGGTTTTAGCTAACATGACAGAGAAGAGGATTTTTAAGTGCAAGTTTTTGTTTTTATAATTAACAATGATTTACAGTGTAATTGAACTGTAGCTCTAGCTTTTAGTAATATTTCATTATATAGTTTGAAGTCTAAAAACGTGAAATGATAGTCAATTAAAATGAAATGGAACTTCAGGCTATGACCATTGTCAATGGTTGTCTGATAAAAACGATGCTGTTTTTGTATTTATGGTTCATTATTACTTTCAGAATATCCTTTAGCAAGCCATCTGGCTAGCGCCACAGTGAAAACAACAACAACCGGCAACATCCTCCTCTTTCCGGTGTCACAACGTCGAGTCCGTCCCAAAATCCATCTATTAATATCCCCATCGCAAGCAATAAAAGAAGATAGATAGATAGATAGATAGATAGATAGATAGATAGATAGATAAATAAATAAATAAATAAATAAATAAATATGCCCATCGCCCTCGTGGACTTGCGCCGTAGCGCCCCATAGGTCTGCATTAGCTGACGTCACCAAAGTGTGGACTCGGAGGAGGGCCACAAGGACAGAGTGTGCCACTTGGGACAGGGGGTAAGCCTGTTTCACACTGCACGTTGCAGCAGAGCAGAAGCTGCTCGCGGTGAATTAAAGCGCTGGTACACGGTTGAAAGACTTAATGAAGATGAGTTGACACAAACACACACACATATATGTGTGTATATATATATATATATATATATATATATATATATATATATATATATATATATATATATATATATATATATATATATACATTGTACAGAAAAAATAGTATGTTTTACATTTAATATACACTAATCATGAATGAGAATAGTGTTATTTTTGGCTTGGAGGTACAGCAATAAAATTGATAGGTTGCTGAAACAGAAACAATCACCTGTCAAAACTATTTATACCATCTATTATAATTTTAGAAGATACGTTGGCATTCTTGGCCAAAAAAAAAAAATCATATAAATATCAAGCCAAAGTAAAAATACAGCAGAGTCACAAATCTGCTCATGTGATTTTTTTTCTGTCAGTATTTAGAGGGTTTAATTAGACCAGTGAAGCCCCACAACTTGATTGGACCAGTCTGAAGCGCTGGGTCCTGTACCAATCACAGTTCCTCCCGCGCTGTGGAAGGTCACTGTATATAGTATAAGCCACCGGAGACGGAGATGTTGAGACGTTGTTGTGAAATTTAAGTGTTTGTGCACAAATCATTCCATTTACATGTCTAAAATAGCATTTATTCATTCATTCTTTACCGGAAATGTAGACTGCGTCAGGCAGTTTTATTGAGATTTGAAAAACAGTTGTGATCATTACGACTACAGATGAGTATTCTAAAGTATTTAAAGAAGAGAGAGGGTAAAGACAGTGGAAAAGACAGGGACGGTATTTTAAAGTCCCTGTGAAGTGACTTGAAATGCGCAGCGTTAAATTTGATGTGTTGACGTAATTTCCACTGAAACAGGAAGTCAGGGCGGGACATATTGAGTGGCTCCAAAAGTAACAACAGCAGTAGTAGAAAAGAAGATATTAAAGTTTGGGCAGCTACATGAATTTGAAAAGCTTTAGAATTATTTTTTTTTTTACCGTTTTCATAAGTTTCTTGTTTTGTATTCTCATATTTGAAAGATTAGTTTAAAGATCTGTTTTAAAGTTCTTAGTTTAAAGATAGCGTCATAGTGAAAACAACAACTGGCAACATCTTCCTCTTTCCGGCGTCACGACGTCGAGTCCGTCCCAAAAGCGATCTATTTTGAAAATAGGCTAACAGAACCTATGTTTGTTGCGTGTTTTTTGTCTTTATTACCACAACCACCTATGTTATTTCTCTCAATAAATAATAATATTTGTGAGAGAGTTTTCATTTTGAATATTGCGGGGCTGGGAGAAACAGATTCCGACGGGGAAACGGAGTTCGACACAACACCGGAAAAGGATGCGTTCATGTGATGTGGTCACGTGACATTTATAGTTTTTGCGCTGTATCAGAACGTACCCACGTAACTTGTAATTTTTATGCTATCGGAACCTGCAAGGTATTGTGAGCGATGAGTGAGGGTTATTATTTAGAGTTAAGTGAAAACCCTGTCCAGTTTGAAAATGCATCGAGTGTCAACAACGTATTTTTCGACGAGGCTAATAAACAGGTATGTGTTTTTAATACAGACACGACTAGCTTGCTAAATACAATACTGTCAAATTCAGATAAAACGTTACCCACTGGCTAGTTTTAACATGGTCTACAAAAAGAGTTGCAACTCTCCTAACGTTCTTCAATTCTTCTAACTAATTTCTTAGTGTATTATAATTATCTTTAAGCATAGCTATCGCTAGCCAGCTAGTAGCATCATCCTTGTGTTGTGTGTGTATAATGTAAGAGTATATATATATATGTATGTATATATGTGTATGTATGTATATATGTGTATGTATGTATGTATATATGTGTATGTATGTATGTATGTATATATGTGTGTGTGTATGTATATGTGTGTATATATATATATATATATATATATATATATATATATATACACACACACACACACACATATATATATATATATATATATATATATATATATATATATATATATATATATATATATATATGTAAGTATATATAAATATATATATATATATATATATATATATATATATATATATAAATACATATGTATATATGTGCATATATATATGTGTATATGTATATGTGTATATGTATAGTAGAGAAAATTTACAAAAAGGGGGCATTATTATGCAGTATTCTTTTCCACGACAATAATGTAATGGATCAACTTTAAACATGAAACGAAACAGAAGCGCACGCTTGGATTCAACGCACCTTTTTAAAGGAGACGAGTTTTAAAGCGTGCCCGCATTATCTACAGGAATGTGTAGTAACTCGGAGGAATCTGCAACGTTTAAAATAATATTCTCCACCAGTTATGATTTACGTAACAAATTAAAAGATGTTTAACACGTTTAAATGTATCCTCCAATTTATATGTAAGGAATTAGCTCGAGTGGCGTGAAATATATCTATATATCTAATCAACGCGTGTTGTGACCAGTTATAAATATACATCAGCCATGAAAGGGAATTTATATAGGTGCACATATACATATAGATAATTAACTACAATGGATTATAATTAATTATGACTATGTATGTGGCCTAGATTAGCTTTATGAACTCTAAAGAGTGAGTTTATCCTTCTGGCCAGGAAGAATTAACTCACGGAGTTTGTTATTAAAGATAGAGCGGGTAATCGAGATCTTATGCAGCATTTAAGGGACTCATCACGTGACAAAACAGAGAAAATCAAGCGTGGGATAATAGATTTTAATAGCTATATGTGACTATGGATACACACGACTAACTCTAAGCAGAACATACATATATACACATCTATATACAGGGAGAGAAAAGGGATAGAGAGAAAGTGATGAAAGAAAGGGAAGCAGACAAAAACACAACTAATTAGCCTTTTTCAGAACCAGCACGAACTTAATTCTCCTGTAACACAGGGGTACAATCTTAAACGCAGATATAGGTCATTAACTATACTTGCATAGCCTCAAGGTTGAGAGTTTGCGTGAGGTCGTGTAGAGTTCGCTGGTTCGTTGTTGTTTGGAAAGGCGTGAGCCCGGAGGTAGTTGCATCTTGTGTCCTGAGAGAGAGAGATCCTGGCTTCCTCTTCCCGGGGCACGTGGCCCCGGGGGAGAGAAACCGGAAGAAGTGAAGTCAAACTCTGAAGTCTAACTCTCAAATCCGCTGTGAAGTGAGCGTGGTGTTGTTTTAAAACAACACCAACGCACACACCTCTTTGGGCTATGGGCCAATCAGGAAGTTGGGTTTGCATGTCCGGATGACTCTTTGTCTGGTCTCGGACCCTAATTTAAATGTCGAGGGAGGAGCCGGTCTATAACCGGTGGAAAAACATGAAATGATGTATCCCATTGCAATGTGATATGCATAATCAATCCGGGTATCTCGAGACGATTAACTACATACCAAATTCGATGGATTTGTAAAGAATATTACAAATAAAACCTCGTTACAAACATTTAAAATGGTATGCTGGATTAAAACTATTTAAAGTCATTAAGGTTAGTTAAACACACAATATATGTAAACAAAATAACATCACACTATTTAGACATGGAATAATTACATATAATTACACGTTACATTGAAGAGAGAGGGGTTTCTCCATTGTGTGTGTAAGGTAAGCGTGGGGGTGTGTGTGTGTGTCGTAAAGTAAGTGTGTGCGCGTGTGCGCGTGTGTGCGTGTGTGTGCGTGTGTGCGCGTGTGCGCGTGTGCGCGTGTGTGCGTGTGCGCGTGTGTGCGTGTGTGCGTGTGTGTGTGTGTGTGTGTGTGTGGTGGATCCCTGCTGACGAACTAATCATGAAGTTTCCCAGACGTTCAGTCATCAAAGGTTTCTTTTATTGCAGGGGTAAGTCCTGTGTGGGTCCCAGAGAGACTTTTTGCATTCCAAAGGTGCATCTGGTCAAAGGAGGCCTCTCGGGGTTACTCTATGTTTAGTTTGGGTTAATTTAGAAATCAGTTTGAATATAGATCATATGCTACAGTGTATATATATATATATATATATATATATATATATATATATATATATATATATATATATATATATATATATATATATATATATATAATGTATATATATATATGTATGTATGTATGTATATATATATATATGTATATATATATATATATGTATACACACACACACACACACACACATATATATATATATATATATATATATATATATATATGTGTGTGTGTGTGTGTGAATATATATATATATATATATATATATATATATATATATATATATATATACAGGTGCATCTCAATAAATTAGAATGTCGTGGAAAAGTTAGTTTATTTCAGTAATTCAACTCAAATTGTGAAACTCGTGTATTAAATAAATTCAATGCCACAGACTGAAGTAGTTTAAGCCTTTGGTTCTTTTAATTGTGATGATTTTGGCTCACATTTAACAAAAACCCACCAATTCACTATCTCAACAAATTAGAATATGGTGACATGCCAATCAGCTAATCAACTCAAAACACCTGCAAAGGTTTCCTGAGCCTTCAAAATGGTCTCACAGTTTGGTTCACTAGGTAAGCCACAAACATTCATTGCCAAAGAAGCTGGCTGGATACAGAGTGCTGTATCCAAGCATGTCAACAGAAAGTTGAGTGGAAGGAAAAAGTGTGGAAGAAAAAGATGCACAACCAACCGAGAGAACCGCAGCCTTATGAGGATTGTCAAGCAAAATCGATTCAAGAATTTGAGTGAACTTCACAAGGAATGGACTGAGGCTGAGGTCAAGGCATCAAGAGCCACCACACACAGACGTGCCAAGGAATTTGGCTACAGTTGTCGTATTCCTCTTGTTAAGCCACTCCTGAACCACAGACAACGTCAGAGGCGTCTTACATGGGCTAACGAGAAGAAGAACTGGACTGTTGACCAGTGGTCCAATATCCTCTTTTCAGATGGGAGCAAGTTTTGTATTTCATTTGGAAACCAAGGTCCTAGAGTCTGGAGGAAGGGTGGAGAAGCTCATAGCCCAAGTTGCTTGAAGTCCAGTGTTCAGTT
Organism: Cranoglanis bouderius; assembly: GCA_023630585.1. Lineage (NCBI taxonomy): Eukaryota > Metazoa > Chordata > Actinopteri > Siluriformes > Cranoglanididae > Cranoglanis > Cranoglanis bouderius. The sequence continues at coordinate 8,889,194 of CM042544.1, forward strand.
TCCACAGTCTGTGATGATTTGGGGTGCAATGTCATCTGCTGGTGTTGGTCCATTGTGTTTTTTGAAAACCAAAGTCACTGCACCCGTTTACCAAGAAATTTTGGAGCACTTCATGCTTCCTTCAGCTGACCAGCATTTTGAAGATGCTGATTTCATTTTCCAGCAGGATTTGGCACCTGCCCACACTGCCAAAAGCACCAAAAGTTGGTTAAATGACCATGGTGTTGGTGTGCTTGACTGGCCAGCAAACTCACCACACCTGAACCCCATAGAGAATCTATGGGGTATTGTCAAGAGGAAAATGAGAAACAAGAGACCAAAAAATGCAGATGAGCTGAAGGCCACTGTCAAAGAAACCTGGGCTTCCATACCACCTCAGCAGTGCCACAAACTGATCACCTCCATGCCACGCCGAATTGAGGCAGTAATTAAAGCAAAAGGAGCCCCTACCAAGTATTGAGTACATGTACAGTAAATGAACATACTTTCCAGAAGGCCAACAATTCACTAAAAATGTTTTTTTTATTGGTCTTATGAAGTATTCTAATTTGTTGAGATAGTGAATTGGTGGGTTTTTGTTAAATGTGAGCCAAAATCATCACAATTAAAAGAACCAAAAACTTAAACTACTTCAGTCTGTGGCATTGAATTTATTTAATACACGAGTTTCACAATTTGAGTTGAATTACTGAAATAAACGAACTTTTCCACGACATTCTAATTTATTGAGATGCACCTGTATGTATGTATGTATATATATATATATATATTCACACACACACACACACACACACACACACACACACACACACACACACACACACACACATACATATATATATATATATATATATGTGTGTGTGTGTGTGTGTGAATATATATATATATATATATATATATATATATATATATATATATATATATATATATGTGTGTGTGTGTGTGTGTGAATATACATTATATGTATATATATATATATATATATATGTATATTCACACACACACACACACACACATATATATATATATATATATATATATATATATATATATATATATATATATATATATATATATATATATATATATATATGTGTGTGTGTGTGTGTGTGAATATACATATATATATATATATATATATATACATATAATGTATATTCACACACACACACACACACATATATATATATATATATATATATATATATATATATATATATATATATATATATATATATATATATATATTCACACACACACACACACACATATATATATATATATATATATATATATATGTATGTGTGTGTGTGTGTGTGTGTGTGTGTGTGTGTGTGTGAATATATATATATATATATATATATATATATATATATATATATATATATATAATGTATATGTATATATATATATATATATATATATATAATGTATATGTATATGTGTTTATATGTACAGCCGTGGCCAAAAGTTTTGAGAATGACACAAATATTAATTTTCACAAAGTCTCCTGCTTCAGTGTTTTTAGATCTTTTTGTCCGATGTTACTAACTGTTACTGAAGTATAATCACAAGCATTTCATAATTGTCAATGGCTTTTATTGACAATTACATGAAGTTTATGCAAAGAGTCAATATTTGCAGTGTTGACCCTTCTTTTTCAAGACCTCTGCAATTCGCCCTGGCATGCTGTCAATCAACTTCTGGGCCACATCCTGACTGAAGGCAGCCCATTCTTGCATAATCAATGCTTGGAGTTTGTCAGAGTTTGTGGGTTTTTGTTTGTCCACCCGCCTCTTGAGGATTGACCACAAATTCTCAATGGGATTAAGGTCTGGGGAGTTTCCTGGCCATGGACCCAAAATGTCGATGTTTTGTTCCCCGAGCCACTTCGTTATCACTTTTGCCTTGTGGCAAGGTGCCCCATCATGCTGGAAAAGGCATTGTTCATCACCAAACTGTCCTTGGATGGTTGGGAGAAGTTGCTCTTTGAGGATGTTTTTGTACCATTCTTTATTCATGGCTGTGTTCTTAGGCAAAATTGTGAGTGAGCCCACTCCCTTGGCTGAGAAGCAACCCCACACATGAGTGGTCTCAGGATGCTTTATTGTTGGCATGACACAGGACTGATGGTAGCGCTCACCTTTTCTTCTCCGAACAAGCTTTTTTCCAGATGCCCCAAACAATCGGAAAGGGGATTCATCAGAGAAAATGACATTACCCCAGTCCTCAGCAGTCCAATCCCTGTACTTTTTGCAGAATAGCAGTCTGTCCATGATGTTTTTCCTGGAGAGAAGTGGCTTCTTTGCTGCCCTTCTTGACACCAGGCCATCCTCCGAAAGTCTTCGCCTTACTGTGCGTGCAGATGCACTCACACCTGCCTGCTGCCATTCCTGAGCAAGCTCTGCACTGGTAGTGCCCCGATCCCGCAGCTGAATCAACTTTAGGAGACGGTCCTGGCGCTTGCTGGACTTTCTTGGGCGCCCTGAAGCCTTCTTCACAACAGTTGAACCTCTCTCCTTGAAAGTCTTGATGATCTGATAAATGGTTGATTTAGGTGCAGTCTTACTAGCAGCAATATCCTTGCCTGTGAATCCCTTTTTGTGCAAAGCAATGATGGCTGCACGTGTTTCCTTGCAGGTAACCATAGTTAACAGAGGAAGAACAATAATTTCAAGCACCACCCTCCTTTTAACCCTTCCAGTCTGTTATTCTAACTCAATCAGCATGACAGAGTGATCTCCAGCCTTGTCCTCGTTAACACTCTCACCTGTGATAACGAGAGAATCACTGACATGATGTCAGCTGGTCATTTTGTGGAAGGGTTGAAATGCAGTGGACATGTTTTTTTGGGATTAAGTTCATTTTCATGGCAAAGAGGGATTTTGAAATGAATTGCAATTCATCTGATCACTCTTCATAACATTCTGGAGTATATGCAAATTGCCATCATAAAAATTGAGGCAGTAGACTTTGTAAAAAGTCTATATATGTATATACATATACATACATGGCATCATTGCAGATGATGAACTTGTGATCTCTGTTGGATAGGCCGAATGTTTTTCTGGTACGCTTATAGCATATGAAATAGAAATGTAAAGAAAAGCAAATAAATGGAAACATAGTAAATATAAAAGACTGTTAAGCATACGAATGTACATGACTAATGTTTTTAGTCTTTATTTAAAAAAAAACATAAAAAGGACGCTCATCTGATGGAGGAAAATCCTAAATAGAAACACAAAACCAATCAAATAGCTTAGTTTGGAGCTTGACCAATAAAACTAGGTTTGCTCACTTGCCTTTGCCATTCATTGTTCATCCATATGAAATATATATGATGTTTCTTCTATGCTAGGTTTTTGCTGTGCGTTCTGGTGGTGCCACTGGGGTTGTGGTCAAGGGCCCAGAAGACAAAAACTCAATTGCTTTCAGGTAAGGAATCTGGTAGCTGAAACTCTGAACATTCAATCTCAGTTTACTAGGTGGCAGTGTACATCTTTTACTCAGGAGACAGCAAGCGTAGAAATTTTGCTAGCAATAGGGCTGTGACAGTGGCCGTGACAACCGCACCACCGCGATGGTGGGATGCCACCTGCAGTTGTATCACATCACACGTCACAATAATGTTTCTGAGTGGGCACTATAACAAGTACAAAGTACAATGTTTTGTATACAAGTGTAATAATAATAGTTGCAATGTTAATTAGGGCCCAAGCACCTATGGTGCGAGGACCCTCTTGTAATCGCTCTGTTTCTTCTTCTTCTTCTTCAAAATGAATCACATTTTTGATGACCTAAACATGTTCGAAAACTCATGAAACTTTGCAAAAACGTCAGAAATGGCGAATATTTACATCTCATATGGATTTCAGAATTAGGTGTGGCAAAATGGCTTGATTGCGCCACCTACAGTATTTCAACGAAGCGTCCCTCCCGCTATGTTTCACATACGTGTATGAAATTCGGTCCCAATAGCTACAAAAAAGTCTCTTGGAGCGAAGCCCTAAACGCAACAGGAAGTCAGCCATTTGAATTTCCTCTGCGATTTTTGTGCAGTTTTTGCCATTTTCAGGTGTCGTAATTAAACAAACTCCTACAGTTGTGATCGGATCATCTTCAAATTTGGTGGGTGTGATGCTAAATTGTGAAGATCTTGCATTTTCATCGAAGGGCGTGTCCCTGTCGGCCTGAGAAAAGTCGATGTTTCTCCCTGAAAAAGGAAGTTGCTGTAACTCAGGCATGCAGTGTCCAATTTGCCCCAAACCTCACACATTTGATAAGAGTCCTGTCCTGAACACATGTCCATGCCCATATTCAGTTATAGTCATAGCGCCACCTGCTGGCAGCAGGAAGTCTGGCAAATACAAATGACTTTGACATAGTCCTCCTGTATTTACCTACTTAAATGCGAATGCGAACCATAGCCTACAAATCTCAGGGGCCATCTCCAGGCGTGTCACCCAGCCACATTTAAAAAAATATATTTATTCAATATTTAGATTTTTAACACATTATTTAGGTTACCGTACACTTGTAAAAGAAATAAAGTATTCATCAGAGAAACGTGCGACTTTGTTTCACTTCTTCTCTTTATTTATCCACTTCTTCTCGTCATGCGGGGCAATCACAAAACCGTATCCCACAGTGTCCTCAGGCTCTTTGTCATTGCAACAACACGCCACAAGGCTGTATTGAGTTGTTTCACTGACGGAAGTGCTAAAGATCCCCTGCTGATTTTGTACGTTTGCCCACTGACAAAGAAATTATCAATCTATGATTTTAATAGTAGGTGTATTTTAACAGTGAGAAACAGAAGAACAAAAAAATCCAGAAAAACGCATTTCAAAAAAATTATGAATTGATTTGCATTTTAATGAGGGAAATAAGTATTTGACCCCTTTGACTTAGTACTTGGTGGCAAAACCCTTGTTGGCAATCACAGAGGTCAGATGTTTCTTGTAGTTGGCCACCAGGTTTGCACACATCTCAGGAGGGATTTTGTCCCACTCCTCTTTGCAGATCCTCTCCAAGTCATTAAGGTCATTTTCAATGCCCTGGCTGAGGGAAGGAGGTTCTCACCCAAGATTTGATGGTACATGGCCCCGTCCATCGTCCCTTTGATGCAGTGCTGTTGTCCTGTCCCCTTAGCAGAAAAACACCCCCAAAGCATAATGTTTCCACCTCCATGTTTGACGGTGGGGATGGTGTTATGACTTGGGGTCATAGGCAGCATTCCTCCTCCTCGAAACACGGCGAGTTGAGTTGATGCCAAAGAGATCTGACCACACCTGACCACAACACTTTCACCCAGTTCTCCTCTGAATCATTCAGGCAAACTTCAGATGGGCCTGTACATGTACTTTCTTGAGCAAGGGGACCTTGTGGGCGCTGCAGGATTTCAGTCCTTCACGGCGTAGCGTGTTAACAATTGTTTTCTTGGTGACTATGGTCCCAGCTGCCTTGAGATCATTAACAAGATCCTCCCGTGTAGTTCTGGGCTGATTCCACACCGTTCTCATGATCATTGAAACTCCACGAGGTGAGATCTTGCATGGAGCCCCAGACCGAGGGAGACTGACAGTTTCTTCCATTTACGAATAATCGCACCAACTGTTGTCACCTTCTCACCAAGCTGCTTGACGATGGTCTTGTAGCTCATTCCAGCCTTGTGTAGGTATACAATCTTGTCCCTGACATCCTTGGACAGCTCTTTGGTCTTGGCCATGGTGGAGAGTTTGGAATCTGATTGATTGATTGCTTCTGTGGACAGGTGTCTTTTTACAGGTAACAAAGAGAGTGCTCCTAATCTCAGCTCGTTACCTGTGTAAAAGACACCTGGGAGCCAGAAAGCTTGCTGATTGATAGGGGATCAAATACTTATTTCCCTCATTAAAATGCAAATTTATTTATAACTTTTTTGAAATGTGTTTTTCTGGATTTTTTTGTTGTTATTCTGTCTCTCACTGTTAAAATACACCTACCATTAAAATTATAGACTGATCATTTCTTTGTCAGTGGGCAAATGTACAAAATCAGCAGGGGATCAAATACTTCCCCCCCCACTGTGTGTGTGTGTGTGTGTGTGTGTGTGTGTGTGTGTGTGTATATATATATATATATATATATATATATATATATATATATATATATATATATATATATATTTGTAAATATATTTTGCTACAATGTAAAGTAGTGAGTGTACAGCTTGTACAACAGTGTAAATTTGCTGTCCCCGCAAAATAACTCAACACAGCCATTAATGTCTAAACTGCTGGCAACAAAAGTGAGTACACCCCTAAGTGAAAATGTCCAAATTGGGCCCAATTAGCCATTTTCCCTCCCCGGTGTCATGTGACTCGTTAGTGTTACAAGGTCTCAGGTGTGAATGGGGAGCAGATATGATAAGTTTGGTGTTATCGCTCTCACACTCTCTCATACTGGTCACTGGAAGTTCAACATGACACCTCATGGCAAAGAACTCTCTGAGGATCTGAAAAAAAGAATTGTTGCTCTACATAAAGATGGCCTTAGGCTATAAGAAGATTGCCAACACCCTGAAACTGAGCTGCAGCACGGTGGCCAAGACCATACAGCGGTTTAACAGGACAGGTTCCACTCAGAACAGGCCTCGCCATGGTTGACCGAAGAAGTTGAGTGCACGTGCTCAGCATCATATCCAGAGGTTGGCTTTGCAGAATAGACGTATGAGTGCTGCCAACATTGCTGCAGAGGTTGAATGTGTGGGGGGTCAGCCTGTCCGTGCTCAGCCCATACGCCGCTCACTGCATCAAATTGGTCTGCATGGCTGTCGTCCCAGAAGGAAGCCTCTTCTAAAGATGATGCACAAGAAAGCCCGCAGCAGTTTGCTGAAGACATGGAAGAGATGGAAACCACTCATCAGCAATAAGAATTGGAAAGTCAGATTGTAATTCGCTAGGAAATACAGAAATGAGCCACAAGAGTTCTGGAACCAAGATTAACCTCTGCCAAAGTGATCGAAAGGCCAAAGTGTAGAGAAAGAAAAGATCTGCTCATGACCCAAAACATCTGTGAAATATGGTGGAGGTAGTGTCATGGCTTGGGCTTGCATGGCTGCTTCTGGAACAGGCTCACTAATCTTGTTGCAAGATTAATTTGTACAAAAATGATGGGAAGATAAGAGTATGGAGAAGGAATGAAAGAGAGCGTTCCGCCTTAAAGGAGCAGTAACTAATTCTACTTGTTACGCTTGTTATTTAATTATTAGCCACTGCACCTATTCATATTTGGAAAAGTATTGTACACTTCAGTTTTGTTAATAAACTTAATCTTTGGACTTTTGTGAGACGAGTAAAAAAGAGAAAAAGGTCAATTTATAAACATAGTAGAAAATGATATCTCTTTTGTTATATAAAGCAACTCATTTTCAGTTAATTGTTATTTCTACCTCTTTCCAGTCACAGAGCACTTTATTTTGAGAGCTGTTTAAGTGACAGAAGATCCTGTAAATTAGTGCAGTTTGGGCAAATTGTAATGTTTAATAATTCTTTTATTATGAAAATAAAATTTTGCATTGAAGAAAAGTAGATTTTTGTTTGTATATGCTGTCAATTATAGTTCTTAGAAAGAAAATTGGAATCGGCAAAAATTGGTATTGGCAGGTCACACTTATAAAAAAATCGGAATCGGCCAAAAAAATTGCAATCGGTGCATCTCTAATTGTAAGGTATGTTATATACACTCACTGAGCACTTTAGGTGTACAGGTGTTCCTAATACTCCTTCATGTAATTATATAATCATTTATCTAATAATTATTGAAGTGTGTGGCAGCAGTGTAATGCATACAATCATGCAGATATGGACCAGCAGCTTTGGGTAATGTTCACATCAACTATCAGAATGTGGGGAAAATGTGATCCTGATGATTTTGACCGTAGCATGATTGTTGGTGCCAGATGGGCTGGTTTGAGCATTTCTATAACTGCTGATCTCTTCGGATTTTCACACACAACAGTCTCTAGAATTGACTCCGAATAGTGCTCACTGAAACATCTTTTTGATGAAAGAGTTCAACACACAATGGCCCAACTGGTTTGAGCTGCCAGAAAGACTGCAGTAACTCAGATAATCACTCTGTACAATTGTGGTGAGCAGAAAAGCATCTCAGAATGCAAAACACGTCTAACCTTGAGGCGGATGGGCTACAAAAGCAGAATACCATGCCGGGTTCCACTTCTATGAGCCATGAACAGAAAGCTGAGGCTGTAGTGGGCACAGGCTCACCAAAACTGGACAGTTGAAGACTGGAAAAATGTAGCCTGGTCTGATGAAACTCGATTTCTGCTGAGGCACACGGATGCTAGGGTCAGAATTTGTAGCCGTGAAATCCTATAGTAATTAAGAGTCAGAGCTGTCTGGATAGAATTGGTGGGAATTTTCAAACACATACACCATACTCCAGCTCAGATGCATTCTATGTCATCATGGCTAGAGACCTATCCCCTAAGAGCCCCATTCATCATAACAGAGAAGCCTTTCCCTTTCATCAAGGCCTTGTAATTTAGCTAGGCAGGCTCACATCTTTGTCATTCACAGAATAAACCTTGTATGCAAACATTTTTCTAGTAGTAGGGGTAGATTCTTAAAGATTATGAAATGACTTCATAGCTGATACCACATTTGATGTATTTCCTTCTGAAACAGGAAGTCAGAGTGACATTATGATGACCTGCTTGACTGACTTGCACAACAGTCAATAGTGTTTGAGAAACAAACTTGACAGAAGCTTAGTGAGCTAGCTCAATATGGAGAACAGTGAATAGATTAAGAGAATTTCATTTCATTTAAATGAAAAAAGACTAACCATTTTTTTCTCATTCAAGCAATGGTTGGAAAAGGGAATAGTGTGCGGGAAGATGCACAGCCAAAATGCACCTGCTAACTAGCTGCTACTGTAGAACAAGACCCTGCCTTTGGGAGAAGGACATGGTTCTTGAGAGCATTGAATTGGATGATCACAAGATTATGCCTAGATGTGAATCATCACATCGTACAATACAATACAGTATTGTATTGTTGTCCATAACCCTTAGGGACAGGTTCAAAAAGCTCTGAAACACCTGTTTTGATTTTTAGAGGCATATTTAATCTTACATTCTGCAGACTAGAGAACACAAGATAACCTGCAAATGTCTGAAATGTCAGGAGGAAGCCACACCATGCATGCTCAATTGGGTTAAGGTCTGGTGATTGACTTGGCCAGTCTAAAGCCTTTCACTTTTCCCCCTGATGAAGTCCTTTGTTGTGTTGGCAGTGTGTTTTAGGATATTGTCTTACTGCATTATGATATTCCTTCCAATTAGATTACAGAAGTGCATTTCTCTGTAAATTGGCAGACAGAATGTTTCTGTAGACTTGTGAATTCATTCTACTGCTGCCATCATGAATTAAGGTCTGTTCACACCTAGCTATAAAGATATAACGATAACTATATTAGTGTCCACACCAACGCAAGATATCATTCTAAGTGCATGCTGCAGTTATGTCGTCTGCCACTTTAAATGCTCGAGCTCCTTAAAGCAGGATGGATTCTGATTGGCTGTCAATGTTTTTATTGTTCATCAGCTGGAAAAAATCATTCTGAAAGTGATTCCAGCGATATCGTTTCTCTGTGCAGTTATCGTTATAGTTGTGGTGTGGATTCTGCTATTCTTTTATAATTAGAATGATTTTTAGAACTATATCTTTATCATTATTATTATAGTTATCGTCCTTGGTTTGAACGGGGCTTTATACTCACTGAGCACTTTATTATGAACACTATACTAATACTAGTTAGGGCCTCCCTTTGCTTTCTAATTAGCCTCAATTCCTCGTGGCATGTTAGATGTTAGAAGCATTTCTTTGAGATTCTGGTCCATGTTGACATGATTGCATCACGCAGTGCCAGCAGATTATTCAGGTGTACTATCATGCTGCGAATCTCCCATTCTGCCACATCCCAAAGGATGGATTCAGATCCAGTGACTGGGAAGGCCAAAGAAGAACATTGAACTCCTTGTCATGTTTATGAAACCAGTTTAAGGCCTTTTTCTTTGTGACAAGGTGCATTATCATTCTGGAAATAGCCATTAGAAGATGGGTAAATTGTGGCCATGAAGGGATACACGTCAACAACGATTCTCAAATAAGCTGTGACATTCAAGTGATGATTAATTGGTAATAACGGGCCCAATGTGTGTCAAGAAAACATTTCCACACCATTACAGCACCTCCACCAGCCTGTTCTGTTGACACTAGGCAGGATGGGTCCATGGATTCTGACCCTACCATCTGTGTGTCTCAGCAGAAATCAAGATTCATAATACCAGGCTACATTTTTCCTGTCTTCAACTGTCCAGTTTTGGTGAGCCTGTGCCCACTGCATTCTTAGCTTTCTATTCTTGGCTGACAAAAGTGGAACCCGACATGGTTTTCTTCTGTTGTAGCCCATCCACCTCAAGGTTCTCATGGGATTTTCACACACAACAGTCCCTAGAGTTTACTCAGAATAAAGAAAAAAAACAAAAAACGGTGAGTGCCCGTTCTGCTGACGGAAACACCTTATTGATGAGATGAGGTCAATGGAGAATGGCCAGACTATTTCGAGCTGACAGAAAGGCGACCGTAACTCAGATAACCACTATGTACAACTGTGTGCTCACAACAATTGAATGTTATTGGAGTTACTGTATCTGCATGATTTTATGCATTTCTTTGCTGCCACATGATTGGCTTATTGTATGAATGAGCAGGTATACAGGTGTTTCTAAGAAAGTGTTCGGTGAGTGTACGTCATCAATAAAGATTAGTCCAGGCCATGACACTACTTCCACTGTGCACTGAAAAAAAATATTAGTTGAATTTGCTCAGTTTTTTTAAGGTAAGTGGTTGCAGAATATTGATTTATCTAAATTTAGATAAATACATTTAGTTGAACTTGGTTCAATTAAACGGAGTTGATTTGAGTATATTAAATTCAGTGCTTAAGTATATGTACCTCCTGTAAAATCCTGAAATATTTGTCCATTTTCTGTCCAGAAACAACACCTTTTTTTCTGGAGGACAGTGAGTGAGTTGTGGAAGATTTTTGTCCAATTGTGCCACAGGCACAATTGGACAAAGGGGGATGGTAGTAATGCACTGGAATTCAGCACCAATCTATTATACAGTTGCAATCAAAATTATTCAACCCCCATTGCAAATCAGGTTTATTGTCAAAATGTTCAGACTTTCAGCTGTTTGCAATGAACAAATCAAACAAAAGCTATTGAAATAGTTCAACACAATGAATGCTTCAGGTAGTTTCCCCAAATTCAACTGAAAATCCAACTTATAATGACTTCTCCAGTTTCAAAATTATTCAACCCCTTCATGGCAAGCATTTTTAGTACTTAGTAGAACACCCTTTTGCTGTTATGACCTACTGCAAATGAGATGCATAGCCAGACACCAGCTTCTGGCAGCATTCCTGAGGAATCCTAGCCCATTCCTCATGAGCAATGGCCTCCAGTTCAGTAATATTCTTGGGTTTGCGTGCTGCAACCGCCTTCTTCAAATCAAAAAGTCAGGTGACTGTGATGGCCCTGTAGAAACTTCCAGGATGACTTCTGCAACCAAGCCTTGGTGGAATTTGAGGTATGCTTGGGATCATTGTCCTGTTGGAAGGTCCAATAACACCCAAGCTTCAGTTTCCTCACAGACGGCATGACGTTTTCTCCTAGGATTTCCTGATACTTCAATGAATCCATCTTGCCTTCCGCACGCTGCAGGTTTCCAGTGCCAGAGGATAAAAAGCAGCCATAGGGCATCACCGAGCCACCACCATGCTTCTCTGTGGACAGAGTGTTCATTCACACAGTTTTGTTTCATCGCTCCACAGAACAGAATCCCAAAACTTCTGTGGCTTATTTATATGATTTTGAGCCGACTTTTCTTGTGCTTTTGGGTCAGTAGTGGTGTACGTCTTGGAGTTCTGGCATGGAAACCTGCGTTTAGTATGCGCCATATTGTGCTCACTGAAACCTCAGTGCCTGTTGCCACCAGGTCTTGCTGCAGGTCTTTTTCAGTCACTCGAGAGTTTTTCACAACCTGCCTTCTCAGAAATCTGGTTGCAGCCATTAGTTTCCTTTTTCTGCCTCGTCCAGGTATTTCATGTATTTTCTCCCTGTAGCCATTCAGGTATTTCATGTGTTCCAGCTCAAGCACACCTGGTGCAACTAACGAAGCCCTTGATTAGTTACATCAAGTGTGCTTGAGACAACACCTATTTTGTATATTTGTGTTGTTGTGTTGTGAGGGATTCTATTCCGGAGGTTGAATCATTTTGAAACTGGAGGTCATTATAAATTGCATTTTCAGTTGAATTTGGGGAAACCACTTGAAGCATATGTTGTGTTGAACTATTTCAATTGTTTTTGTTTGATTTGTTCATTGCAAACAGTTGAAAGTCTGTAAATTTTGACATTCACTTTAATCTAATGTTAACGCATGATATAAGGAGAGAATCAACTGTAGTACAAAGGAAGAGTAAAGAGTAAAGAGACATGACCTTACCTCTTCAACCTGGAAAAGTGCAGGCCACTGGAGTTTAAAGTCCTCAATCTTTGGACTGTTCTGTACCACAATCCTTCTTCTGTAGGAGAACGTTTTGGACATCTTTTCTTTTAAAAAATCATGTTTTTGAAATGCATACCATCACAATAAGTTGCGTATGCAAATGTTTCTTGTCCAACTTCTGAGTTTGAACTTTGAGTATCTAAAGTTGTGTTAAGAATGTAATTATTACTCAAAAGCTGCTGTAAAAACTTCAAAATTGGGACATACTGCATTGTTCTTTTGCGTTTGTCATCCAATATGTACTTTACTGGTTCAACAACTTTGAAATTCTGTTTGTTGTAAGTGTGGTATTTAAATGATGTGTCAAGACTACCTTCACCAATTGCTTTAGGAACTGGATTGTTGATAGACACACACAAAATTCTTCAGTGACTGACTGGTCAATATGCAAGTTATGTCTATTCAGTATCTCGGGTATCACATTTTTTGCATTACAAAGGGAAGCAGTGCTCAACAAATAATGGAGCTCTTCCAACAATTCACTAACTGCAGCACTTCAAACATGAAAAATACTTTCCAGTTTTAGTAACACTGCAGCTAATTTTTGCTCCTGGTCATCTTTAATATCTGCATCCGCATACGTAGTGTCAGAGGAACATGCAGGCTCAGAGACCATTGGATTACCTGGCTCAGATCCAACTGCACTTCCATGTTCAATGGAATCATTTACACTGCCTTGAACCACACCATCTTTAAAATCCACCAAGGAATGTAGCTTATGTTTATGACTTTTGTGAGATTTTAAACTACTGTATACATTGGATTTATAGTCACAGCCTGTGAACATACAGGTGACATTCTCATTATTTCTGAGATGATGACCTATGTGTAGAAAGTAGTCATGTTCTGTCCCAAGTTTACAGAAAGAACATAAATCACAAGAAAACTAAACCACAGTCTCAGGTTGCTTACAGACAAATGTGAAAAAAGTGAATTCCAAGTTTTGAAAACACATGGGCAGCCAGGATGAATACATTTGAAGCGATGACCATGCCCAAAGTGGCCATACTTAAATTTCTGATTGCCTTGACTTATCACCACAATCGTTACACTGATACATTGAACTGACAAACACATAAGACAAAAAAAAAACAACTCAAAACAAACACACAATGATGTTGCGAACTAATAGATGTTACATAGCCAGAAATTAGCAACCAGATCTTAAATGTAAATAAGTTGCTCTGTAAGTGATCACAAGTGTGGGGGGAAAAACCCCCAGAACTATTACTTTTTAACATTATGATATTTTTAACATAGGTGGAAATGTGATCATTATACTAGGGTACTAGTTTCTTCTCCCAAATTACTTTTATGCTTCCACCACCATGTGTATGTATGTATGTATGTATGTATGTACGTACGTATATGTGTGTGTGTGTATGTATATGTGTGTACAGTGAGGGGGAAAAAAGTATTTGATCCCCTGCTGATTTTGTATGTTTGCCCACTGACAAAGAAATGATCAGTCTATAATTTTAATGGTAGGTGTATTTTAACAGTGAGAGACAGAATAACAACAAAAAACTCCAGAAAAATGCATTTGAAAAAAGGTATGAATTGATTTGCATTTTAATGAGTGAAATAAGTATTTGATCCCCTATCAATCAGCAAGATTTCTGGCTCCCAGGTGTCTTACACAGGTAATGAGCTGAGATTAGGAGCACTCTCTTAAAGGGAGTGCTCCTGATCTCAGCTTGTTACCTGTATAAAAGATACCTGTCCACAGAAGCAATCAATCAATCAGATTCCAAACTCTCCACCATGGCCAAGACCAAAGAGCTGTCCAAGGATGTCGGGGACAAGATTGTAGACCTACACAAGGCTGGAATGGGCTACAGGACCATTGCCGAGCAGCTTGGTGAGAAGGTGACAACAGTTGGTGCAATTATTCGCAAATGGAAGAAACACAAAATAACTGATAACACATAATATCCCTCGGTCTGGGGCTCCATGCAAGATCTCATCTCATGGAGTTTCAATGATCATGCGAATGGTGTCAGCCCAGAACTACATGGGAGGATCTTGTTACTGATCTCAAGGCAGGTGGGACCATAGTCACCAAGAAAACAATTGGTAACACACTATGCCATGAAGGACTGAAATCCTGCAGCGCTCGCAAGGTCTCCCTGCTCAAGAAAGCACATGTACAGGCCTGTCTGAAGTTTGCCCGAATGATTCAGAGGAGAACTGGGTGAAAGTGTTGTGGTCAGATGAGACCAAAATCGAGCTCTTTGGCATCAAATCAACTTGCTGTGTTTGGAAGAGGAGGAATGCTGCCTATGACCACAAGAACACCATCCCCACCATCAAACATGGAGGTGGAAACATTATGCTTTGGGGGTGTTTTTCTGTTAAGGGGACAGGACAACTGCACCGCATCAAAGGGACAATGGACGGGGCCATGTACCGTCAAATCTTGGGTGAGAACCTCCTTCACTCAGCCAGGGCATTGAAAATGGGTCTTCCAGCATGACAATGACCCAAAACACACAGCCAAGGCAACAAAGGAGTGGCTCAAGAAGAAGCACATTAAGGTCCTGGAGTGGCCTAGCCAGTCTCCAGACCGTAATCCCATAGAAAATCTGTAGAGGGAGCTGAAGGTTCAAGTCGCCATACGTCAGCCTCGAGACCTTAATGACTTGGAGAGGATCTGCAAAGAGGAGTGGGACAAAATCCCTCCGGAGATGTGTGCAAACCTGGTGGCCAACTACAAGAATCATCTGACCTCTGTGATTGCCAACAAGGGTTTTGCCACCAAGTACTAAGTTGAAGGGGTCAAATACTTATTTCAGTCATTAAAATGCTAATCAATTTATAACTTTTTTGAAATGCGTTTTTCTGGATTTTTTTGTTGTTATTCTGTCTCTCACTATTAAAATACACCTACCATTAAAACTATAGACTGATCATTTCTTTGTCAGTGGGCAAATGTACAAAATCAGCAGGGGATCAAATACTTTTTTTCCTTTTTATACAGTATCTCACAAAAGTGAGTACACCCCTCACATTTTTGTAAATATTTTATTATATCTTTTCATGGGACAACACTGAAGAAATGACACTTTGCTATAATGTAAAGTAATGAGTCTACAGCTTGTATAACAGTGTAAATTTGCTGCCCCCTCAAAAAAACTCAACACACAGCCATTAATGACTAAACCGCTGGCAACAAAAGTGAGTACACCCCTAAGTGAAAATGTCCAAATTGGGCCCAATTAGCCATTTTCCCTCCCTGGTGTCATGTGACTCGTTAGTGTTACAAGGTCTCAGGTGTGAATGGGGAGCAGGTGTGTTAAGTTTTGTGTTATCACTCTCTCATACTGGTCACGGGAAGTTCAACATGGCACCTCATGGCAATGAACTCTGAGGATCTGAAAAAAAGAATTGTTACTCTACATAAAGATGGCCTAGGCTATAAGAAGATTGCCAACACCCTGAAACTGAGCTGCAGCACGGTGGCCAAGACCATACAGCGGTTTAACAGGACAGGCTCCACTCAGAACAGGCCTCGCCATGGTCGACCAAAGAAGTTGAGTGCACGTGCTCAGCATCATATCCAGAGGTTGGCTTTGCAGAATAGACGTATGAGTGCTGCCGGCATTGCTGCAGAGGTTGAAGGGGTGGAGGGCCAGCCTGTCAGTGCTCAGACCATACGCCGCACACTGCATCAAATTGGTCTGCATGGCTGTCGTCCCAGAAGGAAGACTCTTCTAAAGATGATGCACAAGAAAGCCCGCAAACAGTTTGCTGAAGACAAGCAGACTAAGGACATGGATTATTGGAACCATGTCCTGTGGTCTGATGAGACCAAGATAAACTTATTTGGTTCAGATGGTGTCAAGCGTGTGTGGCAGCAACCAGGTGAGGAGTACAAAGACAAGTGCGTCTTGCCTACAGTCAAGCATGGTGGTGGGAGTGTCTTGGACTGGGGCTGCATGAGTGCTGCCGGCACTGGGGAGCTACAGTTCACTGAGGGAACCATGAATGCCAACATGTACTGTGACATCCTGAAGCAGAGCATGATCCCCTCCCTTCGGAAACTGGGCCGCAGGACAGTATTCTAACATGATAACGACCCCAAACACACCTCCAAGACGACCACTGCCTTGCTAAAGAAGCTGAGGGTAAAGGTGATGGACTGGCCAAGCATGTCTCCAGACCTAAACCCTATTGAGCATCTGTGGGGCATCCTCAAACAGAAGGTGGAGGAGCGCAATGTCTCTAACATCCACCAGCTCTGTGATGTCGTCATGGAGGAGTGGAAGAGGACTCCAGTGGCAACCTGTGAAGCTCTGGTGAACTCCATGCCCAACAGGGTTAAGGCAGTGCTGGAAAATAATGGTGGCCACACAAAATATTGACACTTTGGGCCCATTTTGACATTTTCACTTAGGGGTGTACTCACTTTTGTTGCCAGCGGTTTAGTCATTAATGGCTGTGTGTTGAGTTTTTTTGAGGGGGCAGCAAATTTACACTGTTATACAAGCTGTAGACTCATTACTTTACATTATAGCAAAGTGTCATTTCTTCAGTGTTGTCCCATGAAAAGTTATAATAAAATATTTACAAAAATGTGAGGGGTGTACTCACTTTTGTGAGATACTGTAGGTACTTCAATATAATTTAATTAATCAGTCTAATAAAATTATTAGCCTCGTTTCATCAGGTAATCAGCCACATAACATATCCCCTTTTTAGTAATTTAATTAGAAATTGAAATGACAAACTTTCAAATAAGTCACAATTATTAAAACCTTAATATGAACTAAGAGCAATGATAACACCGCCCTGCATCTAGAAAAAAAGTTTATGCTGTTTTGCAAATCACACTTGTTTTTATCTATTTTGGTCATGCTGAGTTCAAATATGCCACTGAAAATTCCCTATCACGTACTGTTTTCCCACAAAATAAGAATGAAATTTTTAATAATTTTGCTAAATTTATATTGTTTTCAGGCTTTTATTTAAATTGGTAGAAGCTGTCAAATTTCACTATTATTATTTATTAATTACAACAATAGGCACACAAAACATAACACTTGTCTACAACATGAACAGCAGACAAATAGTCTGTGAAATGTTTGTGAAAATCTCTAAATAATGCTATTTCAAAAGACGAACATTATAATAATATGCAGAGTGCTTAAGGAGTGAACTTCCTTTTGAGGGATTTTCTGGAATGGTTGACTTCTTGACAATCTCTCTGAAGGCACCAGCACTAGTCAGCCATCATGTTCACATTCCATCTACCATGGTTTGTCCTGGGGCAATGGTAGCTCAGTGGTTAAGACATTGGGCTACTGATCGGAAGGTTGTTAGTTCAAATCCCAGCACCGCCAAGCTGCCACTGTTGGGCCCTTGAGCAAGGCCCTTAATTCTCAACTGCTCAGATGTATAAATGAAATAAATGTAAGTCGCTCTGGATAAGGGTGTCTGCCAAATTCCATAAATGTGAATGGCCAGCTTCATTCCAGAATATGCCTTTTTTACTGTAAATTTTACTCTAAACTTTACTGTAAAGTCTGTAATTTTCTGCCGTTGTTTGGATGTTGAAAAACACCTACAGATGTAGCAGAAATCATCTGGGCTATGCTTGCATTTCCGTCTTTCACTGGTCATTATAAATCCATGAAATCAGGAGTTTTGTGTGCATGTAAGTGTGCCTAGCATTCATATAAGCGCTAATCAGAGGAAAAGTGATAAATGTTGCTCACCTATTGTACATAAACATAGTGTTTCCTGTGTTGGTGGCAGTGTATCTGGCAATAGCTCTAACGTTTATGGTCCATCTTAGGCAAAAAAGCTCTACACTGGACATCAGGTTTTGTGAAAAGTTGTGATGTTCTAGAGCAAAACTAACAGCATATCTGGACTCAGCATCTAAGTATTAGTAAGAAACAACTATCAGATCCTATTCAGCAAATCTGATGCAGTGTAGTGTAATCAATGACTTTGTTTCTGAAGGCTTAGTTCTGAGTAGTTGGCTTCTTGCAATGCCAAAGTAACAACCATATCAAGGCAATAAATAATATAGAATACAATATTATAAAATTTACTGCACTACAAAGAAAAGAAGAAACAACAATCAACTACTTAACTAAGAAAACCTAATTCTAAATAGGGACAGACAAAGGAGAGGGTTTTTGTTTGTGTGTGTGCGCGTGCGTGTGTGTGTGTGCGCGCATATCTGTGTCTGGATGCGCATTTTGCTCTAGAGCTTGCATGTCTGTGTGTGCGTGCTGGCTGAGCTTATGAAAATGAATATCCATGTGAGGTACCAGGAGAGAAATATGGAGATTCGAACAACTCCACACGTGGTGAATGGCCAGTGATTGAAACTATAAAAATATTTCTAATGACAAAAGGAGAAAGAGTGAGTGTGAGTTCCTTTTATATATATATATATATATATATATATATATATATATATATATATATACACACACACACACTCAGATGAATGAAAATATGTGAAAATGATGTTTGGTGACTACAGTTTAGCATTCAACATTTACATTTATTCATTTAGCAGATGCTTTTATCCAAAGCGACTTCAAGCGACAAATGAGAAAATACAAGAGCAAAGCGATATATCAAGCAGAGAACGTTAGGGGTTAGTTAAGTGTTCCTGGAAGAGGTGGGTTTTAAGCTGTTTTTTTAAGATTGAAGGTTCTGGAAAGGGACCTCATGCCTTGTTGAGGTCTCAAGGTTTCTGGCTGTCCTGGTTGGCTTGAGTGTGGTTGAGCTGGACAATGAGGTTGTGGTTGATTGAGGGGCAGTCAGGGTTGGCGAGAAGCTCAGTTTTTGCCAAGTTGATCTTAAGTTGGCTTTCCTTCTTCCAGTCCGAGATGTTAGACAGGCAGGCAGAGATGTGTGCTGAGATCAGTGGATCTTCAGGATGGAAGGACAAATAGAGCTGAGTGCCATCAGCATAGCAGTGATATGAGAAGCCATGAGACTCAATCACAGGCCCTAGAGGTGTAGTACAGTGGGTATAGAAAAGAATCATCCCCCTTTAAAATAATTACATTTTGTTGCTTTTCAGCCTGAAATGAAGACAGGCACAGTTTTTGTTTTATCCAGCTATATTTACTCAGTGCAATTTATAACATCCAAGTGAAAGATATAACACCAACATGTCAGAAAATTTAAAAAAAAAAATTAAAAAACAATCATTGAGTTGGAAAAAGATCAGTATTTTGTTGAACCACCTTTTGCTTTAATTACAGCCTTTAGTCTGTTGGGATATGTCTCTACTAACTTTGCACATCTAGACTTTGCAGTATTTGCCCACTCTTCTTTGCAGAACTGCTCAAGTTCAGTTAAATTTAATGGTGACCGTTTGTGGGCTGCAGTCTTCAGTTTAGTTTTTTTCAGTTTATTTGTATAGCGCTTTTAACAATGGACATTGTCCCAAAGCAGCTTTACAGAAGTATATAAATTCAGGACATAGATTTTAAATTTATGAATTTATCCCCAATGAGCAAGCCAGCGGCGACAGTGGCAAGGAAAAACTCCCTGAGATGATATAAGGAAGAAACCTTGAGAGGAACCAGACTCAAAAGGGAACCCATCCTCATCTGGGTAACACCGGATAGTGCAATTATAAATAAATAAATCCCTTCTATAAATGTACCAGTACAACACGGTCAGATAGCAGTTGTGAGACCATGAAAAATTCATTACAGTTTTTATATGAAGTCTTTTGTTGAACTTCACCACTGTAATCTCAATGATCTTTAGGCTGCACAGTGTGGGGCCATCCTCAGCAGCATCATGTGACTTCAATTGATGAGGTCTCCAACCAGAAGTAGGGCATCAGGATGGATCAGGCAGGTCCAGAGAGCAGAAGGGGTCGGGATCACTGGCATCTCAGGAGTATCATGTGAAGCTCGACAGAAGGGGAGGGAGAGAGAGCGAGAGAACGAGAGAGAGTGAGAGAGAGAGATCATTAGGTATGCTTATTGTCCCGTAATGGTTAAGGATAATGTACTTTGCGTAAGTGAAAGCAGGTACTCTGGCAAGACTAGCTTATGACAGGATAACTAAAAGGGAGAGCCAGAGGGTAACACAGACATGAGGGCTCCCTGGGACAAGGCGGCCAGCCACCCCACCCCCAACAAACCTTGGTGGACGCCTGAAGGTGGGGGGTGACAGCATCCAGACATCCCAGTTCACCACAACACACTATGCCCGTGATACCTCTAGATCTGCTCCTTTACCTAAGGAAAAAAACTATTCACGAAAGGCTTGATTAAACAAATATGTTTTCAGCCTGGACTTAAACAGTGAGACTGTGTCTGAGTCCCGAACACTAATTGGAAGGCTGTTCCATAACTGTGGGGCTTTGTAAGAGAAAGATCTTCCCCCTGCTGTAGCCTTCACTATTTGAGGTACTGACAAATAGCCTGCGCCTTTTGATCGAAGTAGGCGTGGCGGATCATAAAAGACCAAAAGTTCACTTAGGTACTGTGGCGCGAAGCCATTTAGCGCTTTATAAGTCAATAGTAGTATTTTATAATCAATGCAGGATTTCACTGGGAGCCAGTGTGGATAAGATAGGGGTGATGTGGTCATATCTTCTAGTTCTTGTAAGCACTCTTGCAGCTGCATTCTGGACTAACTGGAGTTTGTTTATGCTCCTACTGGAACATCCAGACAGTAAGGCATTACAATAATCCAACCTAGAGGTGACGAAAGCATGGACTAATTTTTCTGCATCATGTAGTGACAATATATTTCTTATCTTAGCAATATTTCTGAGGTGAAAGAAGGCTATGCTAGTAATATTACCTACATGGGCGTCAAAGGAAAGACTGGAGTCAATAATCACACCAAGGTCTTTTACTGCTGCACATGATGAAACAGAAAGACCATCCAGAGTTACTATATAATCAGAAAACTTACTTCTAACTGCATGTGGTCCTAGTATAAGTACTTCTGTCTTGTCAGAATTTAGTAAGAGGAAGTTAATGAGCATCCACTGTCTAATGTTCTTTACACATTCCTCGACTTTATTAAACTGGTGTCTGTCATCTGGCTTTGCTGAAACATACAACTGTGTGTCATCAGCATAACAGTGGAAGCTAATTCCATGTTTACGAATAATTTGACCCAGAGGTAACATATATAAAGAAAAGAGCAGTGGGCCTAAAACAGAACCTTGCGGAACAACAAACTTTACCTCAGTATGCACAGAGAATTCACCATTTACATCTACGAAGTGATAACGATCAGTCAAATAAGACCTGAGCCAGGAGAGGGCCGTTCCCTTAATGCCAACAACATTTTCTAGTCTACCAAGGAGAATAGTATGATTAATTGTATCAAAAGCTGCACTAAGGTCAAGCAACACAAGCATGGAGACACAACCCTGATCAGAGGCCATCAGTAAGTCATTTACCACTTTAACCAGTGCTGTCTCTGTGCTATGATGAGGCCTAAATCCTGACTGATATATTTCATGAATGTTATTCCTATTTAGGTACAAGCATAGCTGCTTTGCTACAACCTTTTCTAAGATCTTGGAGATAAAGGGGAGATTTGATATAGGCCTATAGCTGGACAATTGACAGGGGTCGAGGTCAGGTTTTTTAATCACGGGTTTGATAACTGCTAATTTAAATGATTTAGGTACATAGCCAGTGCTAAGGGAAGAGTTGATTATTTTTAGAAGGGGTTTGATTATTTCTGGAGTAATCTGTTTGAAGAAACATGTAGGTAGGGGATCTAGTATACAAGTTGATGATTTTGAAGAAGAAATTAATGAAATTAGTTCGGTCTCTCTAAGGGGAGTAAAGCACTCTAATCGTTGATCTGATATTGCTACATTATTATCTACAGGGTTAGTAAGATTGTCTGGTTTTAAATTAATAGTCTGAATTTCTTGTCTAATATTTTCAATTTTGCCAGTAAAAAAACTCATGAAATCATCGCTGCTATATAATGATTGCATGCCTGTTTCTGTGGCAGTTTTATTCCTAGTTAATTTTGTTATAGTATTAAATAAGAATCTAGGATTATTTTTGTTATCTTTAATTAAGGTAGAGAGATAGACTGATCTAGCAGCACTAAGAGATTTCCTATAGTTCAGGAGGCTCTCCTTCCATGCTGTTTGAAATACTACCAATTTGGTTTGACGCCATTTACGTTCTAATTGTCGAGTGATCTGTTTTAAGGTGCGTGTGTGTTCATTATACCAGGGTGCTAGCTTTTTCTCTTTAATTATTTTTCTTTTAAGTGGAGCTACCTTATCTAACATGTAACGGAACATTGACTCTAAGCATTCAGTTGCCTGATCAAGTTCTACTGGATCACACGGTGATCGAATCATAGTTGATATCTCTGGGAGGTTATCGATAAAACTCTGTGCAGTAGCTGACGTGAATGTATATAGTATAGGGAATGTTCTGTATTTTTTCAAAATACTATTCAGGAACATTAAAAATTATTGAAATTTATGATTTTCTTAAATTTGAAACCTTGTAACTATGAGTAGAAGCATTATTTGGTGTCCATAAAGGTATCGGTGTCATTAGAACCAATATATCTCTCTAGTGTACTATAAATCTACAATAAATCTACAAC
Source organism: Cranoglanis bouderius (assembly GCA_023630585.1). NCBI lineage: Eukaryota > Metazoa > Chordata > Actinopteri > Siluriformes > Cranoglanididae > Cranoglanis > Cranoglanis bouderius. Next base: position 8,912,431 of record CM042544.1, read on the forward strand.
TCTAAATCTCCAGCAAGTCTCTATCTATGGTACTGACCTTTTTGTAAACATCTGAAAAGTGGTTCAGAATGCAGGTTGTGCCGCATCACACCCTAACCCAAGGCTGTCGTGTGTTATTCCTTACTTAAAATGCATGTAATGATTATCACTAAATATCAATATCAAATAATATGAAAGTTTTTTTGGCCTGTCTCTGTGATGAGATATGTGACAGTAATTATTTGATCTGACCGTGATTAATTGTACTGATAGTTTTTCATGGTTCAACGAAAATTACAGTTAAACAAATTTATGTTAGTTATACAAGTTCACATAACCAACAGAATGTGAATTATGTGTGCTTTTATCAGTCGGATTGAAGTAAATATCTGAACATCAAAAATTTCTCAGGCAATTGTTGACATGTACTGTTTTTGTTGTTTATTGTATAAGCTTGCATACAAATACTAGTGTTTTGTTGTTTGTCTGTAAAGGAGTGCCAAACATGTTATGTTTTGGCCACAAACTGTAGTAGAGCTGTCACAACATATCTTACTGTTCCAGTACTATTTTCAAATTATTTATTCAAGAAATCCACATTCAAATGTTTGAGAGATGCAAATATGAATCATGTGGCATGTACTGAAACAAGCATTTATTGAGCAAAATTTTCTGTATTTTCATTTACTATACAGAATGGATGACAAAGGTGAGGTGAAGTGCATAAAGTTTTCATTGGGGAACAAAATCTTAGCCGTTCAGCGAACACCAAAATCAGTTGTAAGTATTAAAATCCAACATGAACTACTGCATCAGAAACCTTCTGTCAATATTGATGACATTTTCTTGTTTTTTACCCCCCCTGATATCTAATGACATTGCCTTGTTTTTCAGGATTTCATCAACTTCATTCCTGATTTTCCCCATTTGGAATTCTCACATGAATGCAAGGTATGTTCAGAGGCAGCAGTGTAGCAGGCTGAGATTTGTGGCAACAATCAAAACTACTTGTTGGTTTGTTAATTTATTGTTTATGCCAATAGACCAAGAATTCTAGTGTTCTGGGCTTCTGTTGGACCAGCTGGAATGAAATTGTTTTCATCACTGACCAAGGGATAGAATTTTACCAGGTATAGTTACATAACAGTTAGATTCTCAGTTGCATACAGAGTTGGAGCAATGAATATGTTAAAACTTTAAATCTTTATATAGTTTATCTTATTTCAGCAATCCTAATTTGTTCTTTTGCGTGCTGCATTTATGTTGATAAGATAGAAGTTGTTTTGTTTGTTTTGCCTGAAAAGGTGCTGCCTGAAAAGCGAACATTGAAGATATTAAAGAGCCAGAGCATTAATGTGAACTGGTATATATACTGCCCAGAGACTGCAGTCCTTGTGCTGTCCACCACTGTACAAGGCAATGTTCTGCAACCCTTTGCTTTCAAAGTAAGTAATGTATGTTTTGTTTTTGATGGAGTCCCTTGAAATATATTTATATGTTTGATTTCTTTTTTAGTTATATTACTTACATTTTGTTTAGTTGTATAAAATGTCTAACAAATTTAGTTTTCTAATTATTATAAATGAAAGTAATGATTATTATGATTTGAAGAATTGGAGTTAATTAATATTGGCCCTTGTTTATCAAGCTGGATACAAATTTAATAATTTCGTAAATCATTTGTAGGATGAAACATAAGAATTTTGATATTAATGAAAAACCATAATTCCGGAAGAACATTTGTATCCAACTCGTAGTCCTGAGTGTGTGCAAATTTACACATACTAAGACTAACTAATTTGCATGGATTACTGCACTTTTATATGTGGATTGTAATGTCAAGTTTAAATAGCTTATTTCAATTTTGTGAAACATAATTTTGCCATATGAACGGCATTAATTAAAGTTTATGTATTTATAAATATATTTATTTATACTGTATATAAATATTAAATATGAAAAAAAAATTAAGAAAGCAATCCAAACACAAATCCCACACGTTAAGACAAATAAGGTCAAAACCAGACAGCCAGAGATGGTTTGACTCCCACTTTTCCTTCCTTCCTTTTTTTTTTTTTTTTTTTTTTTTTTTGAGTTTTGTGGGCGTCACTAACCAAACATAAGCTGTGTTGTGAACATGCTCTGCACATTATGAGTGATTGCCATTCATCAACATATACATGCAAGTACAAAGAAAGTGCTTTTGAAACTGTTGTAAATCTGGTGGAATTTTTTTATTCGGTTTGGTTTATGCAAACATGTAGACACAACATTACTAAAAGATTGATAAACAAAGCCCATTGTTGGCTGTGTGCGTTATCAGAGTAATCACAGACATGGTTCAACGAAATGATTTTTACTAAGTGTGACAGATGGTAAATAATTAAAGACAATGGTTCATCATCTATTAATTACAATGCCCTCCAGAATTATTTTTACGTTAATACAGTGGTACTTGAAAGTTTGTAGAATTAGAATTAGAATTTTCTATATATCTGTGTAAATATGAGCTTAAACATCAGATTTTCCTAAAGTCCTAAAAGTAGACAAAGAGAACCAAATTAAACAAATGAGACAAAAATATTATACTTTCATTTATTTATTGAGAAAAATGATCCAATATTGCATATCTGTGAGTGGCAAAAGTATGTGAACCTCTAGGATTAGCATTTTAATTTGAAGGTGAAATTTGAGTCAGGTATTTTCAATCAGTGGGATGACAATAAGGTGAGAGTGAGTGCCCTGTTTTATTTAAAAAACAGGGATCTATCAATGTCTGATCTTCACAACACGTCTGTGGAAGTGTATCATGGTATGAACAAAGGAGATTTCTGAGGACCTCAGAAAAAGAGTTGTTGATGCTCATCAGGCTGGAAAAGGTTACAAAACCATCTCTAAAGAGTTTGGACTCCACCAATCCACAGTCAGACAGATTGTGTACAAATTGAGGACATTTAAGACCATTGTTACCCTCCCCAGGAGTGGTCAACCAACAGAGATCACTCCAAGAGCAAGACGTGTAATTGTCCACAAGGTCACAAAGGAACCCAGGGTAACTTCTAAGCAAATAAATGCCTCTCTCACATTGGCTAATGTTCATGAATCCACCACCAGGAGAACACTGAACAACAATGCTGTGCATGGCAGGGTTGCAAGGAGAAAGCCACTGCTCTCCAAAAAGCCCCTCTGCAGTTTGCTAAAGATCACATGGACAAGCCAGAAGGCTGTTAAAAAATAGAATTTTTGGTTTAAATGAGAAGGTTTATGTTTGGAGAATGGAAAACACTGCATTCCAGCATAAGAACCTTATCCCATCTGTGAAACATGGTTGGGGTAGAATCAAGGTTTGGGTCTGTTTTGCTGCATCTTGGCCTGGACGGCTTGCCATCATTGATGGAACAATTAATTCGGAATTATACCAGCAAATTCTAAAGGAAAATGTCAGGACATCTGTCCATGAACTGAATCTCAGGAGAAATTGGGGCATGCAACAAGACAAGAACTCTAAGCACACAAGTCATTCTACCAAAGAATGGTTAAAGAAGAATAAAGTTAATGTTTGGAATGGCCAAGTCAAAGTTCTCACCTTAATCCAATAGAAATGTTGTGGAAGGACCTGAAGCAAGCAGTTCATGTGAGGAAACCCACCAACATCCCAGAGTTGAAGCTGTTCTGTACTGAGGAAAGGGCTAAAATTCCTCCAAGCCGATGTGCAGGACTGATCAATAGCTACCAGAAACATTTAGTTGCAGTTATTGCTGCACCTGGGGGTCCCGCCAGATACTGAAAGCAAAATTTCACATACTTTTGCCACTCATGGATATGTAATATTGGACCATTTTCCTCAATAAATAAATGGCCAAGAATGATATTTAGTCTCAGTTGTTTAATTGGGTTCTCTTTGTCTACTTTTAGGAGTTGTGTGAAAATCTGATTATGTTTTAGGTCATATTTATGCAGAAATATAGAAAATTCTAAAGGGTTTCAAACTTTCAAGCATCACTGTAGTCAGGTCAATAAATATTAGGACATTGACAAAGTTATTATTATATTAGCTGTCTACCGCAGTATATTGGAGATTAAATAAAATAATCCTCTCCCTCTTTTTAATTGGACAAACTAACATAATCATAAATTAAATTGTCATCGTAATACTTGGTTGTAAATCTTTTGCAGTCCATGACTGCCAGAAGTCTGGAACCAATAGCCATCACCAGATGCTATGTTTCTTCTCAGGTGATGCTCTACCAGGCCTTTACTGCAGCTGTCTTGAGTTCCTGCTTGTTCTTGGGGTATTTTACCTTCAGTTTTGCCTTCAGCAAATGTAATGCATGCTCCGTTGGATTCAGGTCAAGTGATTGACTTTACCAATACAGAACAACTTCTTTGCCTTATTAATTGCACAGGTAGATGATGACCTGCTATGGCGTTACTGCCTGTCGTACCTCCTACGGTGCCCATAGGATTACCCTGCTTGTCCTTGAGCCTTGCCAACATGCCTAACGCAACCAAAACCATACAGGCTGTAGTAAGCCCCACTGACACCATTAATGCTTAGTGCCACTGGTTCCATATGGTTTATTCCTGTTACACCTAATACCACTCTGTTCTGGAAAGTCTTGAGGATAAAACAATACACGCAGCAGCAGCCTTGGAATAGGTAGGAAGTTTATTGCTTTCTGCAGAAAGATCTCAAGTACACATGTCTGAAATCATCATGCACAAGTGCCCCGAGCACAGTTCTCAGGTTTTTTTTTTTTTTTATAGCAAGTGTGTACGTGCAAAAAAGGTGCAAAAAAGTCTGTTTCTCACATTTGGGGCGAGACATCAAGAAGTATCATTCTTGTCAGTTAACACATATATTTTTAACTCTTGTGGTTTACCATGTGTGTCAGACTTTCAGTTGTGCATGTTAAGCAAAGTGTACCTTGCAACCGTAGATATGAAGAACTAGGCTTAACATAAATAGTTTGCAGAGTAACAGTCATAATTTCCATCACAGTTCCCTCCTTTTGAAATGAAATTTTGACCTGAAGCATTAAGTGCATATTCAGTAGTGAGTGAAAAATCCCTTTAATGCCAGTATGACAGTAAAAAAACAGCACTATGTCCCACTTTTACGGGACAGTGCCTTCTATGCTTGAGTAGCATATTTTTCAGCAAGGTGCCAAAAACAAAAGCCTTCAACATTCAAGTGAGGTCCCACTTCTTGTTTTCAAACTAGCTTGTCGTCTTTGTGAAAATGGGGTATCCAGTTGGGAGTTGGAGGCCAGTCCAGAATCTCATCATTGTCAGCATTCGTCTTAATAGGGAATTGTATATACTGTTTTACCAAGGATTGTGTCGTGCGAACGTGTTGAACAACAGTGCCCTGAATTAGTGGGATCACACTGCAGATTGCGACTACTATAGCTCATATAGTGCCCAGTCTTATCAGCACCGCCCTTCAGCTGCAGCATTGATCTCCGAACATGCTTTCATCTGGTGCCCTCATATACATCGGCTCTACATGGCCATCACTGATGTTTCCTGCTCTCTGCTCAGGTCTAGAGCTTGAATGGTGTGGCTCATGAAACTACCATCTGAGATGTTTGCTCAACCCCTCCTAAACTCAGGTCTCTTTACCTGTTTACCATTTTCACCCAGTCCGCTGGACGAGGGTCACTAAAAGCACCCGACCCCCAGCTTCCCCTGGTCTTTCCCTCAGTGTGGGGACTCTGGTCTCTCTCCCTCAGCAATCGGTGTGTTTCTGAATCAGGATCGCAGCATCTGCAACTTGGTGAATGTCCAAACAGTAGGCAAAGTGGTTTTCTGGGCTGGTTTTTCACTGGTTTCCACTCGTTTGCAATGGCTGTCGTGTATCCATGTGGCTCTTTCTGCGATCTTCACTGCCAATGCTGTCTGATGTCTTTTAACAGGATCCAATCACCAGGATTCAGGCTGTGGAGTTTACCACTTACTTCCTAGGGTAAAGCCTCTTTTACCTGCTTGTGCACATTTCTGAGAACAGAGGAAAGGTTAATGCAATAATGTAACATCTCATCTGTGCATTCCTCAGTAGAGAAGAGGTGTTGGCTCTGGGGCCCAATCCTCTTTATTCATTGGTCTTCCAAACACGTTCTCAAAAGGGTTAAGGCCCAGCCTGCTCCTTGCTCTGGTTCTCATCTGCATCAACACTAATGGTAATGACTGAACCTAATTCAACACAGTGTCTGAGCAGCATTTTGCTAGCTTGTTTTTCACCGTGCCATTTTCTCCATCTAGGGATGATTTCTCTTACCAGGACTTTTGCTACTGTGTTAGCTTCTAGCTGGAGAATTGCAGAAGTTAGTTGCATCTTGGGGTCAGAAAGTCTCCAAAACTACAATTCGAAGTCACCTACATCACCACAAGTTGTTTGGAAGGGTTTCAAGATAAAAGCCTCTACACTCATCCAAAAACAAACTCAAGCATCTTCAGTTTGCCAGATACTACTAGAACTTGAAATGGGATCGGGTTCTATGGTCAGATGAAACCAAAATGGAGTGTGAGTTGCAGAGGTGGTTTTGGCACACACAGAGAGGTAGCCATATGGAAAAGTACCTCATACCCACGGTTAAATATGGTGGTGGCTCTTTAATGTTTTGGACCTGGACATTTTGTTAGGATACATGGCATCATGGACTTTATCAAATATCAACATATATTAAATGAAAACCTGACTGCCTCTGCCAGAAAGCTTAAAATGGGCCGTGGTTGGATCTTCCAGCAGGACAATGATCCAAAACATACATCAAAATCAACACAAAAATGGTTTACTGACCACAAAATCAAGGTCCTGCCTTGGCCATCTCAATCCCCTGACTTGAAACCCATAGAAAACCTGTGGGGTGAACTGAAGAGGAGAGTCCACCAGTGTGGACCTTGAAATTTGAAAGATCTGGAAAGATTATGTATGGAGGAATGGTCTCGGATCCCTTGCCATATATTCTCCAACCTCATCAGGCATTATAGGAGAAGACTGTTATCTTGGCAAAGGGAGGAAAGCTGTTATCTTGGCAAAGGGAGGTAGCACAAAGTATTGACTAAAAGGGTGCCAATAAGTGTGGCACACGTATTTAACAAAGGTTTTTTTTTTTTTTTTATAAATGTGTTTTGCTTGCAATTGTTTGATATCCATGAGAGCAGAGAATTTTTTGATTTTTTTTTTTTTAACAAAGCTTAAACAATAAAGACAATTAGACCATTTTTCACAGCCTTCTTTGCTAATATTTACCAAGGGTACCAATATTAGTGGAGGGCACTGTACATACATCGGTATATAACTGTCAGTGCAGAGCATTTGCACATTTACTTCCTCACATTGTCCTCTTTTTATTCGTGTGACTGAAAATGTCAAAATTATGCCCAGCCTGCACGTGGTCTCGTCCCAGTAAATTTACCGGACAGCAACTGGATAACAGAATGGAATGTTTGACATTCTCCTGTTTCCACTTGGACGGTCACCGGGACTGCATAACGTTCCCTTGCGTTGTTACCTGTTGCACTGAATGTGTATAAGTACCGTCCACTCATTTTTGGAGTGGGAACTAAATCTGTAATTTTTAATCACTGATTCAACCAAAATGATTTTAATCACTGATTCAACCCACTGGCCTGTAGTAACCGTGTGGGCATACTTTTGTAAGCGTCATGTGGCAAACTCAACATACATTTTTGCGACAAATTTTCAAATTTTGTTTTTGACTCCACTGATTCTGCAGGATTCTGCTCTGGCCCCAACCCCTCGCCCTGCCAGTCCACTTTCTCATTGTTTCTCATTAATTAATCGCTCTGTGGATGGCATGTCTTTCCACAGCGGCAAGTCTTCCTGTGTCACAGTCAATACAATGCGTTTTAACATGACCTTGAATAACTTTTCACAGTCCTGCAATGAATCTAAAGGGTTCTTACAGATGAGCTTCCCATGGAGTCATTTTATCGTTTCTGGCTGCTGGTTCTTGTATTCAAACTAGTATTCAAATTGTATTCAAATAAGAACCACAAGTATTCGGACGGAGTCAAAAGTATTCAGACAAGAAGCCTAACTATTCGGACTCTCTTCTTCAATTCTGAAGGCTCTGCAATTTAATTAATGTGATTTTATCTTCTAGGAGGTACGTTGATCCCATCAGTGGGTCAATGCAGTGCTCAGGCAAAAGGTCCTTCCATTTCCATCAGCAATCCCCCTTGGTGTGCGACTCCGATAACATGAAGGTTACGAGCTGGACTCTAACAAGACTCAACTGTGGCCCCAGATCACTCCTTTTGTCCTGAGAAATTCATCTCACCATGTGTTGGTACATGTGTACTACAGTCTTGATCTTATAGCGCTCATCCTCTATCCTCATCACCTCAGACACCGACAATTCTTTCCTCTCTTTCCTGCTAGCATTGGACCATACCCGTGGAGCTTCTCCCCACCCAAGGCCTCTTTGTGCTGCAGCTTGCTAATTGCCAGATTGACTTCAGCATGGGTTTTAAGATGTTGTAAGATGTTCTTGCCAAAGAGACCAGTTTCAGATAGCCAGATAGCAAGCCCAGCAACTTTCAGATGAAAGAGTTGGCTTTCCCATCCATCTTGCTTACTGTGGATAAGGGGATTTCACACAGTTTCAGTGGCCACATTATCCTCTGATAAAGTGTGGTGTGGTAGCATCACTCCTTGTATTTTCCTGGAAGCTGGTTTTGGGGGATCCTTGCCAGACTGTGAGAAAGCTGTTTCAGCACGCTCTTCCCCATGTGCTTGTCAGAGACCTCATCCGTATATTGTCTCACAAGGCTTTTGATTGACTGTTCAGCCAGCAGCGGGATTTTCTCACCACCCACGACAAAGCATGCGCTGTCATTCCTCACCCTTTTCCTGAGCGAAAGGCTTTGGGACTTAGCGGGCTTGATCTTAATCCTTGCCCAGGATGTCCATTCATCCATCCTTTTCAGCAGCCTAGCTGTACATGGTGCTGTTGGCTGGAGGCTAGTAACATCATCCATGTAGCTTCTCAGGAGGGGCAGTTTCTGTCCAGATGGCAACATCATCTGTCTTGCTCCAACAGGTATTAACTCAAAAGCATCCCCAAACAAGATTGCGGAGATTGAGCATTCTATGATGATTCCTACCTCAAATTGCTCCCTTCTGGTAGTGAAATACTGGTGGGAAAAGTCCATCTACATGTCCTAGAAGTAATTTGAGACCAGGCTCCTGATGCTGTCTGGCATGTGGAAGAACTTTGTGGCATAGTTGATGAGCTGATGTGGCACTGATCCATATGCTTTCACAAGGTCAAGTCAAGTGTTGTGCTGATCTTTCTTTTCACGTTTGGCCAGATGGATCTGCTCCCAAATCACTGAAGAGTGCTCCACACACCCTGGGAAGCCTGGGACCCCCCGCCTTCTGGCAGCTGGTGTCAATAGAGCCATTCTCGGTGAGGTAGTTGGTTATGCTCCATGCCAACACAGAGAAGATCTTTCTTCCAATGTTGAGCAAGTTGATGCGCCTGAATTGGCTGATCACTCAGCCAATTTCCTTGGGGATAAATACTGCCACCACACTTTGCCACTCCAGTGGGATACATTGCTTTTTCCAGGCAGCTTGCGTGAGGGTCCACAGCAGATTCAGCACTGCAGGGCAGTTCTTGTTGGGTATCCCATTGGGGCCTGGAGCTGCTGATGATCTGGCCTTTTTTACGACTTCTCTGGCTGTTAAACTGGGATATGGGTAGGACTGGACGAGGCATGCACCCTGGCGAACCTAATGGCTCATTCCTTGCTGGGTCACTATACTGCCATCTGATGTATTCTTCCAGCTCCTCCCTGGTCGTTTCCAGCTTCCTACTTTTTGCTTCCTCCAATAGCTGCCTGGCGTGCTTTAAGGGGTTCTTGTAGGTTGTTCTTATAAGTTGGCTTGTTTCTTCTCCTCCCTCTTCCTGCGCTTTCATATGCGCTCAGCCCTTCGCACGCTGGTTAGCCTCTGCTTGATATCCTTCCACATCCTTTCTTTCTTGCCCAGTGTTGCCTTCCTCCAGTTCCTTCAGAGTTGCCATCGCTTTTAAACCAGTTGCTTGATCTCTCTCTCTCTCTCTCTTGCCTCCCTTTTTGTCTCAGTGCAGTGGTTTTCTTGGTGGTAATTATGCCAAACCTGTCTTTACATTCCTGACTTATTTGACAATTTCTCCAAACAGGTTGAGCCTAGCTTCCACACCCCCTCTCAGTGATCTCTCTCCATATTCATTCCTGTTTTTTCTGCACGATTCATCCAATTACGGCCATCTTTCTCCCTTCCTCTCAGAGGGCCTATAGGTTGTCTTCTCTTTATAAACTTTGTGGTTAGTACTTAAAAAAAAGCCTTTGCTTTCAAAGTATGTTCCAGGTCATTGTCCATCTGCACTGTGAAGTGCCATCAAATGAGTTTTGAAGCATTTGACTGAATTTGAACAGATAATCTAGCCCTTCAACTTCTGAATTCATCCTGCTGCTTTTGTCAGCAGTCATATCAGTAAATACAAGTGAACCAGTTTCATTGACAGCCATACATTCTCATGCCATAAGATGAGGTGATGTGCTTCAAATCGTGAGCAGTTCCTTCCCTTCTCTATAGTCTTTTTCTTCCTATCATTCTGGTACAAGTTGATCTGTGTCTCATCTGTCCATAGGATGTTGTTCCAGAATTTGTTTGATTTTTGGCTACAACTCTGCTCTTCCTGTAAAACAGTGGTTTACATCTTGTAGTAAACCCTTTTGATTTACTCTGGTGAAGTCTTCTCTTGACTTGCACTACTTCCTGGAGCATGTTCTTGATCTGGCCAAATACCATGAAAGGGAATTTCCTCACCATGGAAAGAATTCTTGTGTCATCTACAAAAGTTGTTTTCTGTGGTCTTTTGGTGTTCCTGAGCTCACGGAGTTCTTTCTTTTTAAGAATGTACTACTTAGTTGATTTAGCCACAGCTAAATGATGGGTTTGTTTTGATTTTTCAGCTTAATGATGGCTTCACTGGCAGTGTTTCTTGTTGCCCAGGTGTGTACTGTTAGATTGATTGTTTAAACAATAGCTCTGAACATCTACTCTTGGCTTGAGCCTTGAATTTTGCCTGTGAAGACTGCATTTGTTGTTAAAAAGGATAAACCAAGAATTCCTCCACAGCAATGTGAAAGTCTGATCTCCAGTTATCAGAAGCCTTTGGTTGCAGTTGTTGCTGCTAAAGTCAACAAAACCACTACATCCATCACATGGTTTATGTAGGTGTTGCATAACCGCTTTCCTTCAAAAAATAAATGATCATTTAAAAACTGTTTTGTGTTCTAATGTTCACCGTGTCATATTGCATTTTGTAATATAGTTTTCATCCATGCAATTTGAAATACTACTGGTTTAGTTTAATACCATTTACAATCCAACTTTCAAGTGGTCTCTTTTAACGTGCGAGTGTGATCATCATTATACTAGGGTGCTAGTCTTTTTTCCCTAATTATTTTTCTTTTAAGTCACCTGATCGCATTCTGTGGGGTCAGAGGGTGAACCAGTCAAAGTCGATAGATCTGGGAGATTTTCAAAAAACTGTGTGCACTAGATGATGTGATTTTACTCTTGATGCAGTAGCATGGTGAAGTACATATATTATGACTAAGACATATTTTAAATTAAATGAGGTAGTGATCTGAGGTTATTTCAGACTGGGGTGGTGTGACTATGCTTTCTATATTTAATTCAGATGTAATTGCATTAAAACAGTGGTTTGCCGATTGTGATTGTGTCTAAAATAGACACAAACACTGCTCTACGGAAGTCCAGAAAGGCCGTGATGTAATATGTATGCCCCATATTGCCTTTTGATATATGAGAAAACGGGATGAACGGTTGTTGTGATCTTGAGAAAACAACCTTTAAGCAATAACTTTCTCAAACTTGCTTAAAATAAATACATTTTGATATCACAAAAAATGTCATAATCTTGAGAAAGCAACATTGTTATAGACTTCCATATCCATTTAATAATTGCACAAAACCCTCTGATCTCAAGGTAACAATTACTGCTTTGTCTATTGAACAATCGGGTTTGAGAGGAAGTCTGAAAATTAATGTAGAAATTCAGAATATGGCTTTGCTAGTCTGTAAATACCATTGACTGAGTAAACTTATTTTTTGTGGATTATGTTAGTAAAAGTACTTCATATACTTTAAATCCTTGATTAGTAATAGTTTCATTTGCAATAATTGATTTAGGCCTGCTTTATATTCCTTTGTTAATGCATATTTGCTTCAGGGGCACTGACAGGTGCATGATGGTTAAGGTTGGCACACAGAGAGACACTAGCTCACATGCTTCCAGAAAGTTAACTACACAGGTCAATGCTGATTTGTTGGCAGACCGTGTATCCGGTTGCATATCCAGAAAGATTGTGATGAGATGCTTATGTGATTACAGTGGATATAAAAATCTCTACATTCCTGTTAAATTTGCAGGTTTTTATGATGTAATAAATGAAACCAAGATAAATCATCTTTTTTCTACAGCCAAAATGGCATTTTTGCATCTCCTACACCTGTTTGCTACTTTAGATGGAGAGAGAGATAAGGACATGCATGCTCTTAGCAGAGATAAGCCCTTGTGAGTTCTCCTATTTCTTTCGTAACGATATACTGTATATTTCAGATATTTGGAAAAAAAATATTTTAAAACTTTTAACCAGTATAATAAATGTTATCACCTAATTGTACATACAATAGAACAGTTTCTGTTAGTCATTCTTTTTCCTAGAATTGTCCTGTTCTCCTTACAGAGCATGTTTTAGAGTGGATAATAATACATAGAATAATAGCCCTTGTTTTATGGCCCTCAAATGCTCACAAAAATGCTGATATTGCCTGGGCATAATTTGAGTTTGACACCCCTGACCTAAAAATGTACATCGTACAATATTTAACCATGTTCATCTAATTCTAACATCTACTAGTGTTATGTGTGCTTTCTCCAAAAATCAGCTAATACTGATTATAATGAATGGTGCAGAAATTAATGATAATGAAGCAAGCGAGAATCTTTCAGCAAATGATTCGAAAACAGGAGCATCTGTTCTGTCGTCTCCTGCCGAAACCAAAATTAAACCAAGTTTAAAATGCAGAGCAATGAAATATTGCAACTGTCCAATCATGAGGTAGCAGTGCAGTGCATGAAACCATGCATATACGGGTCAAGAGCTTCAGTTAATGTTCACATCAGACATCAGAAATGTGATATCAGTGACCATGGCATGGCTGTTGGTGCCAGACAAGCCTTTTTGTGTATTTCATAAAGTGTTTATCTCTTGCGATTTTTATGCACAGCAGTCTCTACAGTTTACACAATTCTGCAGGCTGAAATGCTTTGTTGATGTGTTTGCTGATGAGTGTTGAAGTCAGAGGGGAATGGCCAGGCTGGTTTGGTAGACAGGAAGTCTACAGTAACTCAAATAACAACTTTTAAGAACTGTGAAAAGGTTTTTACATACCCTTTTTACATATCTTGATCAAGGGTGCCAACAATTCTGGGGCTGGTTTTATTTATTTATTTTTCTAAGAGCAGAAGATGTAGTAGGATACCAGTGACCGGCCATTGCACAAAATGTTTTACTCACCTTCCATGCTATTTATTGTTTCAGTAACTTGGTTATTCTATCTGGGACACCGTACAATATGCATTGATACCGTGAATTGTTTTACATGATTGTATGATGATTTTTTTTTTTTTTTTTTTTTTTAGAATGGGACAATGTCTAAAATGCCAAAGTTTGAGATTGAGTTGCCAGTGGCTCCCAAACCAGCCAAAATTATCCTTTCAGAGCGTGACATTGCAGTCGCCACCATGTGAGTATGATAGTATTAAGCATGTAGAGTGCACATTGCATTTTATGTGATTTTGTTTTGATCACTTATGAATGCTCTTCCCTTATGTTCATATGCTTATCTCTGTCTCAAATACTAACCCCATTTCCATAAAAGTTGGGATTTTTTTCTAAAATGCAATAAAAACAAAAATGTGTAATTTGTCAAGTCTCTTGAAACTTTAATTAACTGACACAAGTACAATGAAAATATGTTCAGTGTTTTCACTGACCGACTTAATTGTATTTTGTAAATATGAACAAATTTAGAATTTGATGCCTTTAACACACTCAAAAGTTGGGACAGAGGCATGTTTACAACTGCGTTATATCATCCTTCCTTTTAGTTACACTGTTTAGTCGTTTGGGAACTGAGTATACTAATTGTTGCAGTTTTGCAAGTGGAATTTTTGCCCATTCTTGCTTGATACAAGACTTCAGCTGCTCAACAGTCCTTGGTCGCCATTGTCTGATTCTCCTCTTCATGATGCGCCATAGGAGACAGATCTGGACTGCTGGCAGGCCAGTCAAGCACATGCACTCTGTGTCTACAAAGCCACGATGTTGTAGCACTTGCAGAATGCGGCCTGGCATTGTCCTGTTGAAATAACCATGGACTTCCTGTGAAAGACGTTGATGGCAGCATATATATCTCTAAAATTCCAATATACACCTACATGTCATGGTACACGGGTTAAATTGGGATTTGTTATGTGGGGGGGCTCTGTGGTTTCAGGCTTTCGTGGGGTGCACGTGTGTATGCAAAGCCTACAAAATCTCATCAGTTGACAAACTGTTGAGAGAGCCCTCTGCTATGAACACTAAAATGGTGATCAAAAGCATTCTAGATGCTAGCTAGAATGCTAAACCTAGAATTAGCTCGTCTATTCAGTTCGGCACTTTTATATCAATGCATAAAATTTTATCGGATATAAGAAAGGTTGTTGTTTTAATACTAGCCTTCAAGGCCTCTGGTGGTATACCATCAGGGCCAGCAACTTTGCCGGCCTTTATCTCTTTGACTGCCTTGGTGATCTCAGCCCTGGTGGGTACATCAGTGTTTATATCTAGTAGGCTGTCTGCTGGTGGGATAGATGGCAGTTGTTCTGGTGGAGGTCTGTTTAGGATTTCTTCGAAGTGTTCAGCCCATCTTGCTCTTTCTTGACTTTCGTTTGTGATGGTTTGTCCTTCCCTGTTCTTGACAGAACATGTTGGTTGGTTGTTCTTGCCTGCAAGAGTCCGGGTGATTTCATACAGTCTCTTCATGTTTCTCTGCTCTGCTGCTGCTTCTGCATCCACTGTAAGATCATGGATGAATTTCCTCTTGTCTGCTCTGGCGCTCTTTTTGACTTTCTTGTTGGTATCCTGGTATTGAGTTTGTAGCTTTGTTTTTTCGTGGCGGTCTTGGCAGTGGTTGATCTTTTGTTTCAATTCTTTCCTTTCATTTACAAGGTTCAATGTGTTGACTGTGAGCCACTCCTTGTGTTGTTTTTCTCTCTTCCCCATGACTTCTAGGCAGGTGTCCGTCCAAGCTTTCTTTAGACTCTGCCAGTGGTCCTCCACCGTCTCCTCCATCAGGTTGGCTAACGCCTCAAAGCGGTTTTTCAGGCTGCACTGGTACTCTGTCGCTTTCCGGGCATCTTTCAGGTGTTGGACATTGTACTTGAAGGCCGGCCTCTGTGCCTGGTCCCTGTGTGCCCTCAGTTTCAGCTTCAGCATTGCCAGGACTAGGTGGTGGTCTGACGCAGCATGTGCCCCTCTCTTTACTCTGACATCTAGCAAACAACTTCTCCATTTCCGGCCAATGGTAAAGTGGTCGATTTGGTTTTCTGTCTTACCGTCAGGAGAGGTCCATGTCTTCTTGTGGATGTCCTTGTGTGGGAAGATAGTGCCTCCAATGACAAGGTCGTTGAAAGCGCAGAAGTCTGTGAAGAGTTCCCCGTTCTCATTGATGTCTCCCACTCCGTGCTTGCCCATGATGAGTTCCTTGTTGGCATTGTCACTTCCTACCTTGGCATTCAGGTCTCCCATGAGGATCTTCAGGTCTCTTCTGTGGGTCTTGTCAATGGCTGCTTGTAAAGCGCTGTAGAATTCTTCTTTCTCTTCCTCCTCTGCGGCGTTGGTTGGCGCGTAGCAGTGGATGATGGTGATGTTTCTTCCTTTGGATTTGAATCTTGCGGTTAGAATCCTTGGTGTAACTGGTTCCCAGTCTAACAGTGCCCTGGTTGCTGCTGGTGACATGAGCAGTCCAATTCCATGCATGTGATCTTCCGGGCCGGAGTAGATGATGGTTTCTCCGCTTGCCAGTCTTTTCTGACCGTTTCCAGTCCATCTCGTCTCGCACAGTCCCAGTACCTTGATGTTATAGTGCTTCATTTCCTTCACAACTTGGGCTATCTTCCCGCTCTCGTACAATGTGCGGACGTTCCAACAACTGACATGCTCTTCCCTCTGCTTCAGAAAGTCTGGGAGCAAGAACAGGTTCCAGATGAGTGGAGGAAAGGACACCTAGTAAAACTCCCCAAGAAAGGCGACCTATCCAGCTGCAGCAATTGGAGAGGCATCATGCTCTTGTCTGTCCCCAGCAAGATACTGACACGCATCATGTTGCACAGACTGAAAGAGGCGCTGGACAAAAGACTGAGAGACGAGCAGGCGGGCTTTAGGCAGGACAAGTCATGCACTGACCACATTGCCACTCTACGCATCATCATCGAGCAGTCCCTGGAATGGCAGTCTCCAATCTACGCAGTCTTTGTGGACTTCGAGAAGGCCTTTGACAGTGTGGACAGAGAGGTCGTCTGGAAGCTTATGACACACTTCGGGATACCACCCAAATTCATCACTATCTTCCAACAACTATACAGCAACTCCTCATGTCAAGTGGTACATAAGGGAAAATTGACTGAGGCTTTTGAGGTACGCACCGGAGTGCGACAGGGCTGCATGTTGTCACCTACCATCTTCCTGTTGGTAGTGGACTGGATCATGAAGAAGTCTACAGAAAATGCCAACACAGGAATTCGCTGGACATTCAACAAACTGCTGGAAGACCTCGATTTTGCGGACGACATCAGCTTTCTGTCACACAGGCAGCAGGATGCACAGCAGAAACTCAACAAGCTCTCAGAGGAAGCAGCAAAAACGGGACTGAAAATAAATGTTAAGAAAACCGAAGCCATGAGGATCAACAACAAGAAGGAAGACCCGATCCAACTACAAGGTGCCAACATCAACGACGTGGAAAAGTTTGTATACCTAGGAAGCGTCGTCAGCAAGGACGGGGGAGCGGACGAGGACATCAAGAGCCGCATCAACAAAGCCAGGCACGCCTTTAACACCTTACGTCCTGTCTGGAGCTCTACAGCTTTTGCACAGCAGACCAAAGTCCGAATCTTTAACACCAACGTCAAAGCAGTCCTTCTGTATGGCTCGGAAACATGGAGACTTACCAAGACAGCAGTAAACAAGCTCCAGACCTTTGTCAACAGATGTCTCAGGAACATCTTACGCATCAGGTGGCCTGAAAAGATATCCAATGTCAGACTGTGGGAAAGAACAAAGCAGACCCCCATCGACCAAGAAATCCGGAAAAGGAAATGGGGTTGGATAGGCCACACCCTCCGGAAAGACCCAGAAAACATCACAAGACAAGCCTTGCAATGGAACCCGCAAGGCAAGAGGAGGGTTGGAAGACCAAAACAAACCTGGAGAAGATGCACAGAGGGGGAAATGAAGACAGCAGGGTGGACATGGGCTCAGCTGAAGAGAATCGCCCCCAATAGAGTCCGCTGGAGGAGTGTTGCTGAGGCCCTATGCTCCCATTGAGGAGAAAGAGGATTAAGAGAAGAAGAAGAAGAAAGGTTGGCATTTGTCCGTCAAAAAAAAGATTAAATTGTTTGAATACACCATACAGGGGTGGACTGGGACTAAAAAGTGGTCCTGGACTTTCTAGCACAGAGCAGCCCACGGTACCCGTTATTTATTTATTTATCATATAGGCTACCATTGGATGAAGTATACAGTAGTGATGATCTTAAAAGGAGGGTAAATGAGCGTCCGGCTCAAGGCTGTGCCGGTAGACAGATATGGTATTTTAAAACCAGACTGTCTGACCTAAAATTAGACAGATGG
Source organism: Cranoglanis bouderius (assembly GCA_023630585.1). Lineage (NCBI taxonomy): Eukaryota > Metazoa > Chordata > Actinopteri > Siluriformes > Cranoglanididae > Cranoglanis > Cranoglanis bouderius. The sequence goes on from CM042544.1 coordinate 8,930,419, forward strand.
CCACCCTATTTAGCATTTTTATTTTAAACAGTTGGCAAATATTGCTGTATTCAGCCTCGTCATGTTCAGCTCCTTACATCTTACCTCGCATTATTCAAGCGATAAAAAGCACCGCGCTGAATTACTGCTTGGGCTCGACTTCTGTGAACAGTAAACCCTGCCTTCTTTGATTTGATTTGCCATCGCAAACATTATGACATTGACGAGGGTTGTTAGACTGCTGCAGTGAACCAGAGCCTGCTAAATACATTAATCATTTTGAGTCATGATGGCCGTGCAGAGATTAATATATAAATGTACTATCATTCGTTCTTTATATGCTTACGTAAGAATGAGAAAGATGTAAAAAAAAAAAAAAAAAAATTACGTATATATATATATATATATATATATATATATATATATATATATATATATATATATATATATATATATATATACAGATACAGTATCTCACAAAAGTGAGTACACCCCTCACATTTTTGTAACTATTTTATTATATCTTTTCATGGGACAACACTGAAGAAATGACACTTTGCTACAATGTAAAGTAGTGAGTGTACAGCTTATATCACAGTGTAAATTTGCTGTCCACTCAAAATAACTCAACACACAGCCATTAATGTCTAAACCGCTGGCAGCAAAAATTAGTACACACCTAAGTGAAAATGTCCAAATTGGGCCCAAAGTGTCAATATTTTGTGTGGCCACCATTATTTTCCAGCACTGCCTTAACCCTGTTGGGCATGGAGTTCACCAGAGCTTCACAGGTTGCCACTGGAGTCCTCTTCCACTCCTCCATGACGACATCACAGAGCTGGTGGATGTTAGTGACCTTGCGGTCCTCCACCTTCCGTTTGAGGATGCCCCACAGATGCTCAATAGGGTTTAGGTCTGGAGACATGCTTGGCCAGTCCATCACCTTTACCCTCAGCTTCTTTAGCAAGGCAGTGGTCATCTTGGAGGTGTGTTTGGGGTCATTATCATGTTGGAATACTGCCCTGCGGCCTAGTTTCTGAAGGGAGGGGATCATGCTCTGCTTCAGTATGTCACAGTACATGTTGACATTCATGGTTCCCTCAATGAACTGTAGCTCCCCAGTGCCGGCAGCACTCATGCAGCCCCGGACCATGACACTCCCACCACCATGCTTGACTGTAGGCAAGACACACTTGTGTACTCCTCACCTGTTGCCGCCACACACGCTTGACACCATCTGAACCAAATAAGTTTATCTTGGTCTCATCAGACCACAGGACATGGTTCCAGTAATCCATGTCCTTAGTCTGCTTGTCTTCAGCAAACTGTTTGTGGGCTTTCTTGTGCATCATCTTTAGAAGAAGCTTCCTTCTGGGATGATAGCCATGCAGACCAGTTTGATGCAGTGTGCGGCGTATGGTCTGATCACTGACAGGCTGACCCCTTCCCACCCCTTCAACCTCTGCAGCAATGCTGGCAGCACTCATACATCTATTCTGCAAAGCCAACCTCTGGATATGATGCTGAGCACGTGCACTCAACTTCTTTGGTCGACCATGGTGAGGCCTGTTCTGAGTGGAACCTGTCCTGTTAAACCTCTGTATGGTCTTGGCCACCGTTCTGCAGCTCAGTTTCAGGGTGTTGGCAATCTTTTTATAGCATAGGCCATCTTTATGTAGAGCAACAATTCTTTTTTTCAGATCCTCAGAGAGTTCTTTGCCATGAGGTGCCATGTTGAACTTCCAGTGACCAGTATGAGAGAGTGTGAGAGCGATAACACCAAACTTAACACACCTGCTCCCCATTCACACCTGAGACCTTGTAACACTAACGAGTCACATGACACCGGGGAGGGAAAATGGCTAATTGGGCCCAATTTGGACATTTTCACTTAGGGGTGTACTCACTTTTGTTGCCAGCGGTTTAGACATTAATGGCTGTGTGTTGAGTTATTTTGAGGGGACAGCAAATTTATACTGTTATACAAGCTGTACACTCACTACTTTACATTGTAGCAAAGTGTCATTTCGTCACTGTTGTCCCATGAAAAGATATAATAAAATATTTACAAAAATTTGAGGGGTGTACTCACTTTTGTGAGATACTGTATGTATATGTGTGTGTATGTATATATAATATAAAAAGTGCCATGAGCCATGACCCATCCTTGCTTGCAAAGACTGAGCTTTTGGTGGATGCTCCTTTTATGCCCAATCATGATACCCTCCCCTGTTACCAATTAACCTGATCCTCCACAGTGGTGTTACTTGAATATTCTGTAAATTTGTCAGTTATTTTGCCTCTGTCCCAACTTTTTTGAGTGTGTTGATGGCTTCAAATTCTAAGTTTGTTTATATTTACAAAATACAATTAAGTTGGTCAGTAAAAACAATGAACATCTTTCCTTTGTACTTTTGTCATTTAATTAAAGTTTCAAGACACTTGACAAATCACAGATTTTTGTTTTTATTGTATCTTCCCATCCCAACGTTTCTGGAAATGGGGTTAGTATACCATGGGTATAGAAAAGAATCACCCCCTTTTAAAATAATCACATTTTGTTGCTTTTCAGCCTGAAATGAATTCTGACAGTTTTTTATTTTTATTTTATCCAGCTGTATTTACTCAGTTCAACTTATAACATCCAAGTGAAAGATATAACACCAACATGTTAGAAAAAAAATAAAATAAATAAAAAACAGAATCACTGAGTTGGAAAAAGGATCACCCCCTTGCTTTAATTTGCCTTAATTTTTAAATTGCAGCCTTTAGTCTGTTGGGATATGTCTCTACTATCTTTGCACATCTAGACTTTGCAATATTTGCCCACTCTTCTTTGCAGAACTGCTCAAGTTCAGTGAAATTTGATGGTGACTGTTTGTGGACTGCAGTCTTCAAGTCATACCACAGATTTTCAAAGGGGATTAAGTCTGGGCTCTGACTAAGCCATGCAAGGACATTTACCTTTTTCTCCTTCTCCTGGTCAGTTTTGCTGTGTGCTTTGGGTCATGGTCATGTTGGAAGGTAAACCTTCTTCCCATTGACAACTTTCTGGCAGAGGGCAGCAGATTTTCCTCAAGTATTTGATGGTATTTTACCCCATCCATTTTCCTTCTATCCTGACAAGTGCTCCAGTCCCTGCTGCAGAGAAACACCCCCATAACAGGATATTACCACCTCCATGCTTTACTGTAGGAATGGTGTTATTTGGATGGTGAGCTGTATTGTATTTCTGCTAGACATATCGTTTGGTGTTGAGGCCAAATAATTCATATGACCCTAACACCTGTGGCCTGTGGCCTCAGAATCTTCAAGGTGCATTTTGGCAAAGCTCAGTCGTGGGTGGCTTTTTTCTTGCAACCCTCCCATACAAGCCACATTTGTGGAGAATTTGTGATATTGTTGTCACATGCACGCAATGACCACTCTTTGTCATAAATTCCTGCAACTGCTTCAGAGTTGCTGTAGGCTTCTTGGTAACCTCTCTGACCAGTTTCCTCCTGGCTCTTTCATCCAGTTTGGAGCGACGTCCTGATCCAGGAAGGGTCTGTGTTGTACCAAATACCTTCCACTTCTTAATAATAGACTTCACTGTACTTCTAGGCATTAATAAAGCCTTTTACGTTTTTTTTGTATTTATCTCCTGACTTGTGCCTGTCCACAACTTTATCCTGGAGATCTTATAACAGTGCCTTGCCACCATAGTTGATTCTTTGCTTCAGTTGCACTACAGAATTCTCCAGGAAAGCTCTTTTCATGCTGAGCTAATCAAAATGACCCCAGCTGATCACAGTTGAAAGTCAAATGGCTTTGTGTGCCATTGAGAAGGTGATTAGCTACACCTTATTGAGTTTACAAGTCATTTTTAGGGGGGGGGGGGTGATCGTTTTTCCAACTCAGTGATTCTGTTTTTTATTTTTTTAAATTTCTTTTTACATGTTGATGTTGTATCTTTCACTCGGATGTTATAAGTTGCACCGAGTAAATACAGCTGGATAAATCAAAAACTGTGTCCTTCTTCATTTCAGGCTGAAAAGCAACAAAATGTGGTTATTTTAAAGGGGGATGATAATTTTCCATAGCCACTGTATAATTTAGCTGTGGGAGACGATACTCTGTCACAGCAATAAAAATTATATGCTCATCATAGTCTTTTTCAATCTCTCTCTTTTTTTCTGTTATAGTTATGGCCAGCTCTATGTAATGTATCTTAAACATCACACAAGAACTTCCAACAGCTCAGGAGCAGAAGTAGTTTTGTATCACTTACTTAGGTAAGCTGAATGTCAATTTCTAAAAACTCAAATTTTGCAGTCTTCACAAATATTTATGATATTTATTAGTGTTAGGATTTTTAAACCTCGGTTGCGATTCTTAAAAAGAGAGAAAGCGAAAGTACACAAAAAGACGGTGCCCTGCTGCATACTTCCCGCACCAATCGCTTGGGAGAGTTTGCCAAATGACACACAGACACACAAAGTTCAAATGGCAAGATCTCTCTTTTATTCAAAGAAAGGCAGAGTATCAGGCTTGGCACACAACAGAGACAATGGGTTAACTATTGATTGGCTAGGTGGAAGGGCATATTTGCATGAAACAGGAAGCCTATCAATGTAAGACAGGAACAACACCATATATGATTTCTAGGAAGTCATAGGAGTGGGGGGGGTCACAGAGAGGGGAGAGTGTTCACAGTAAACGTCCCAATGCCCTCATAGGTCCCCAACACCTGCACACACTCTCCCCATAAGCGGCGAGGAACGCCCAGGGATCCATGAGCCTACAACAGTTCCCACCACTCACATGCTCCTTCCAGACAGGGCATGAGTCATTGCTTGTGTTCTCAAGGTTAATACAAAAAAATCTGTATGTGTAAAGGTGAGATGAGAAGAGGCTTGAGTGTGATTCCGGGGGGAAATTAACTTTTCCACGATTTTAAATTTTTTTGAGATGCACCTGTATGTATGTACAGTACTGTGCAAAAGTTTTAGGCACCCTATTTTTTTAGTACAATCTTTGTTATAGATTTTTTTATTTTATGACTTCTACATTATCAAGTCAGTACAAAAAATATTTTAGATTCCCAAACATTAGTTTTCTAGCACATAGTTAAATGTTACAGAAAAATGTTTGTATGTCATTAAAGAAAGCAGCATATTATGTAAGAGACCACTTTTCAGACAAAAAAAACACAATGAAGGCTGCTGGGTTTTGCTGCAAAAATAAGAACCAAGTGCGACAGTCAAAGTCTCCAGAAGAGCTGTGGCTGGTTCTGCAAGGTGCTCAATAAATTTTACCAGCTAATTTCCTTATAAAACTGCACAAATTGTACCAGAGTCTACTATTTTTATTTTATTTTTTTGTCACATCAAATATTGACTTTGTTTCATTTACTACTGTTTACTGCTCTTTACGCATTTTTTTTTTATGTAGAAACATTTAATTTAATTACTTTGAAGGCATCTTTGCTCTAAAGCATTTCTTAGCATGTGCCTAAAACTTTTCCACAGTACTGTACATATATTTCTTTTGTCAGGCTGAAGAAGGATTTTTCAGACTTGAGAAAGGAGGAAAAATGGTTTGTCTAAGAATAGACAGGAATAAAATAAAAGGGGCATGCTGGCTTGAGCATGTTGAGTAATGCCATGAATTCATGGTACTAAGTCCAATGCTAGTGGTTCAGGAAAGGTTCACTGACTTGTGATTAATACTATGGAATCACAGCGCAGTCAAAATGTTTGATTAACATTACTAGTGAACTAGATAGGCTATCTAACTTTGTTACATGCCTTTACTCCAAAAATTGTTTATAATTTAAGAAGCTTGTACAATTTATAACTTAAATTTCAACAGTCTTTGTTCAGCCTCAACTAACTTGCATAATATAGCACTTCCATTATGTGCATCATTGCGTATTATGTTATTTGCATATATCAAATATTGGATTTAGATTTTATGGTTTGGTGTTTCTTTGCTGAAGTTTAACACTAGATGTCTTATGAGCAGCAGAATTCCATTAGTTAAATCTATTAGTTAAAAAGCCTGACTCTGAAGTTTTGTTCTGGAGTGTCTGGTGCACATCAGGAAGGGGTGAAATAATGCTAGTTCCATTTGTAACTGTGGTTCTGTGAACAACAGATAACCTCCAGGGCCTCCAAAACCTAACCACAAGGTTATATACTTTCTGAACTGTGTATATACAATATGTGACATTGTTAATGCCAAACAGTAAACATTTGTCTGTTTAACCAAGCTTACTTGTTCAACAGAGAAGGATCCTGTAAAAAGGCACATGTGCTGAAACTGAACACCTCAGGCAAGTTTGCTCTGAATGTTGTGGATAATCTTGTGGTAGTGCACCATCAGAGCTCACGGGTAAGTTTTACTTTATCGTACTGCCATTACTCTTCCTTTAGTGATCCATGCAACAGGTATGCACATACTTTTAAAAAGCATTTCCTTATGGGTCTTTCCATGTCAATTCAACCAAATTCCAAAAAGCTGTTTGCATCAATGGCTTCAAATGTATTCTAGGCTTAGAATGATTTTGAAACTGAAAATTACCAAGTACTGCTGATCAGATATAGATACTTCACAAAATACAGTCAGAAATTAAGTACACCCCATGGAAATTGTTGGCTTTTTTTATATATATTTGGACAAGCAACCTTTATAGGAAAAAAGAGTTGATACACTGATACAGTTGATACACTCTATCAAATGACACATAAAATTGACATTTTGTAGTAATTTTCACAATTTGAATTAACAGAAAACAGATCAGTCACATGGAAAAAATTAGTACATCACTACATTTATCACGCCTTCAAATCCATAAAATTAGAAGGTGTTCAAGATTGGGTATATTTCAAACAGGAAGGAAACTATTGAATAATAACCATGTTAGACATTTAACCTTGCTGTGAGCTTGACCCTGTTTGAATTCCACATTCCAAAATCTACTCAATCTGCTGGTTTCATTGATAATTCCGTATAAATGATTGTTCTTGTGATATCATGCTAATGAGAATCACCACTTGTTGGCAGAGGCATAAAAATAAGTCGGATACAGCCTTGCTACGAGCTGGACGGTCTGAGATGTACACTAACTCAGACCGTACTGAGCACAGCTTTGTAAGAACATTACAACTGAAGCCAGCGAAACGTGAAGAAAGCATTTTTTATTTAAAAAAACTAATATCATTATTGTCTGTGCAGCGCATTTTAAAAACTGATGGACCAATCATTGCAATATTTGAGATTTCAGTCCTTTGTACCATATGTTATGTACTAAATGTTTTAACAAATTCCGAGGTCATGGTGCCACCTCTGGTTGAGTTGATAATGAATGGCATGACCTATATGTCTGTTGTGGTATTGCTGTGTATTAACATGTCCAAATTTTGGCACTTATTGATACACATGAACAATAATTCACTTTTGTGAAATAATTGATCGCACCGAAGACTGCTTTCCTTTGCCGAGAACATTTGACATACAGGCAGGTCCATTTGGACAGTGACACAATTTTCATAATTTTGCTCTGTACACCACCACAGTGGATTTGAAATGATGTAATCAAGTTGTGATTGAAGTGTAGACTTTCAGCTTTAATTCAAGGGGTTTGACAACAAATATTGCATTAACCGTTAAGGAATTATAGCCATTTTTTACACAGTCCCTCCATTTTCACAAAAGTAATTGGACAATTGACTGATGAGCAGTTTCATGGCCAGGTGTGGCCTGTTCCCTCAATATTTCATGACAAATTAGGGAAATAAAAGGTCTGGAGTTGATTCCAAGCATTGAATTTGCATTTGGTAGCTGTTCATGTTAGCTCTAAATATTTGAAGGTGTTGATGCAAGTGAAGGAGGCAATCATTAGGATGAAAAACAAAACAGACCGATCAGAGAGATAGCAGAAACTTTGGCCAAATCAACAACTTGGAACATTCTTAAAAAGAAGGAATGCACTGGCGAGCTCAGCAACACCAAAAGGCCTGGAAGGTCATGGAAGACCACTAAAGTGGATGATCGCAGAATTCATTTCTTGTTAAGGAAAACCCCTTCACAACATATAGCCAAGTCAAAAACACTCTGGAGGAGGTTGGTGTATCATTGCCAAAGTCTACAATGAAGAGACACCTTCATAAATGTAAATACAGACAGTTTACCTCAAGATGCAAACCACTTGTAACACTCAAGAACAAGGCCAGATCAGACTACTAAAAACCTCTAAAAAGCCTGACCAGTTCTGATGCAAGATTAATTTGTACAAGAATGAAGGGAATTGAAGAGTATGGAGAATGAAAGGAAGGGCCCATGATCCAAAGCATACCACATCATCTGTCAAACATGTGGAGGCAGGGTTATGGCGTGGGCATGTATGGCAGCCAATGGAACTGGGTCAGTGGTGTTTATTGATGATGTGACTGTTGATAGAAGTAGCAGGATGAATTCTGAAGTGTATAGAGCTGTACTTTCTGCTCAGATTCAGCTGCAGAACTGATAGGACGACGCACACATTACAGATGTATGATGACATATGGCAAAAGCAACCCTTCATAAGGCAAAGAAATTAAATGTTCTTCAATGTTTAATGACCTCAGTCCAATTGAGCACACTTTTCACTTACTGAAGACAAAAACTGAAGGCAGAAAGACCCATGAACAAGGAGCAACTGAAGCCAGCTGCCGTAAAGGCCAGGCAAAGCATCTCAAGAGAGAAAACACAGCATTTGGTGATGTCCATAGGGTCCAGATTTCAGGCAGTCAGAGACTGCAAAGGATTTGCATCTAAGTATTACAAATAATCCTAATATTTATGATTGTTAGCTTTTCAAGTTCATTTTGATCATGTGATAATGTAGAGACACTGCAAAAAAAAAGGTAATTCCTAGACGGTTAATGCAATATTTTTGTAAAACCCATTGAATTAAAAGCTAAAAGTCTACACTTCAATCATTTTTGTGTCACTGTACAAATTCTTATGGACCTGACTTTACTAAGTGAAAAAAAAAAAAAAAAAAAACATGGATGCCTCTATTTTTTTATCTTTTGTTAGCAACAAACAAGCCAGCTGCCCATGTTGAGTGATGTATATTGTCCTCCTCAAACAGTGATCTGTATAGTCAGTGTTCTAGCATTAACAAGCAAATATGTAAGGAAATATTTGTAAATGCACCATTACTAATTTAAAGGTTACAAGTGCTACTTTGTTTACTTCTGATGCTGTGCACACCCGGGTTGATTTGATGTCACTCCCTAAACTGGAACTACCCCAAGTTGATGAGTAGGAATTTCAGGGGCATTTACTTGGGTTTTCCTGGTTGGAGGTTAGCAATTAGAAGTGTGAATAACCCCCTTTTTACTCTTTCAGACCTCTTTTATCTTTGATATTAAGCTAAAAGAGCCAGACTGTGCTGTGAATATTCACCAACCCGTACTTCCTGCACAGTCCATCCAACCTTACAAGATCTCTATTACAGGTAATTTCAGAGGGCCAGAAATTATTAGTTGTCCTTGCTCTGGTTAATTTGTTTATATGAATTTTAAAAGGAATTCCTTAATTATTTCAGAATTTTGAGTATAATTACAATTTGATTTAAATTTGATTTAAATTCTATATAAATATATCTGTCTTATGGTCATTTTGCCTGCAATATCGAAATAAACATTTATTTAGCTGTCATATTCTTAATTAGTAGGTAGTAGTAAATTTGATTATTATTGACCTGGCTATTGTTCCACAGGGCCAGTGGCTGCTCCCAGTCAGGCTTCAGTGCCATGTGAGCTTTGTATCCTTTTAATAATTTTTACTTGTGTCTACTTTTACTTGTGTCTATTTTCTATTTTATTAACTAAAATTGTAGAATACCACATTGCTAAAGACATCTTTACTAAAAATATCTGAATGAAGTTCCTAAGAACAATAAATATTGCTTACAACACAAACATAAGTAAATATACAATACACAAACATACATTGTGGTAATATGAGGTTTCTGTAAATTACGTGTACCACATCACCCCCCATAGAAAACAAATAACAATAGGGTACAGGACAATGTAAAATCTTTTTTGGGAATCTTTTGGAATGATAATTTGTGTAGGTTTATACATAACGCCTGTAAAATACACTATATGGCCAATTGTATGTGGACATCTGACCAATCACAACACACATGTGCTTGTTGAACATCCTATTCTAGATTTAGTCCCCCCATTGCTGTTCTAATAACCTCTACTCTTCTGGGAAGGACTTCCACTAGACTTTGAACATGGGGATTTGCCCATTTAGCCACAAGTGTATTCGCGAGGTTGGGCACTAATGCTGGGTAAGGAGGCATTCCAATTCATCCCAAAAGTGATCAGCGGGTTTGAGGTCAGGGATCTGTGCAGATCACTCGAGGTCTTCCAAACCAACCCCATGTCTTTATGGACCTAGGGTTAGGCACCCCATGTCTTTATGGACCTTGCTTTGTGCACAGGGGCATTTCCATGTTGGAACAGGTTTGGGCCCTTTAGTTCCAGGTAAGGGAAATTTTAAAGGTACAACATATAAAGACATTCGAGACTATTGTGAGCTTCAAATTTTGTGGCAACAGTTGGGGGACAGCTCACTTATGAGTGGGATGGTCAGGTGTCCACATTTTTGGCCACATAGTGTATATAAAGTAACAGGTGTTATATTTCGGTAAGAAAAGTAAGACTTTTTTTTCTTTTCTTTTTCAACTTGCCTCAAGATGACTACTTCTAAGCGTTGGTTAGTGGATTGCCATGTTAGTCAGCTGTGGATATTCAGATGTCATGGATTCCCATGGCAACAGAAAGCTGAGCAGAAAAACTGCCATCCAGCATAATTCTGTGATTTCTAAAAAAAAAAAAAATAAATAATTTTTTTTTTTTTTTTTTTTAAAGCAGTGATCAATGTTCCAGTTGTGAACAAAAACTATTATTATATGCCCTCTACATGTAATTCTGGTTAATTACATTAGTATGTGTTGAGTGACATGGTGGTTAGATTTAGTAGCTAAGTTAGATTTAAAAAGCATAACAATAATGTTAAAATGTCAGGTTTTTATGAAGTAAAAAAAATTACACTAAGATAAATCATGTCAGACCTTTTCTCACCTTTAATGTGCACTTGCAAAATGTATAAATAAAGTGAAAAACAGTTATATACAGTTACAATCAAAATTATTCAACCACCATTGCAAATCAGGTTTATTGTCAAAATTTAATAATTGAAATAGTTCAACACAACGAATGCTTCAAGTGGTTTCCCCAAATTCAACTGAAAATGCAACTTATAATGACTTCTCCAGTCGCAAAATTATTCAACCCCCTGAATAGAATCCCTCACAACAGCACAAATATGCAAAACAGGTGTTGTCTCAAGCACACTTGATGCAACTAATCAAGGGCTTCATTAGTTGCACCAGGTGTGCTTGAGCTGGAACACATGAAATACCTGAAGTGGCTAGGGGCAGAAAATACATGAAATACCTGGATGGGGCAGAAAAAGGAAGCTATCAACGGCTGCAACCAGATTTCTGAGAAGGCAGGTTGTGAAAAACCCTCGCGTGACTGCAAAAGACATGGTGGCAACAGGCACTGAGGTTTCAGTGAGCACAGTATGGCGCATACAAAAAGCAGAAGGTTTCCATGCCAGAACTCAATCAATATCAATCAAAAATTCAATCAATATTTGGTGTGACCACCCTTTGCCTTCAAAACAGCATCGATTCTTCAAGGTACACTTGTGCACAGTTTTTGAAGGTACTTGGCAGGTAGGTTAGCCCAAACATCTTGGATATCTAACCACAGTTATGTGGATTTAGGCAGCCTCAGTTGCTTCTCTCTCTTCATGTAATCCCAAACAGACTCGATGATGTTGAGGTCAGGGCTTTGTGTTTTCGTGTCCCAGTTCCTGTGTTTTCATGCATAGTTGAGTCGCTTGGCCCTGTTTCCACATCGGAGGTATGGCTTTTTGGCCACAGGTCTTCCATAAAGGCCACTTCATGTGCGAAAGTCAAAGTTTCCTACTATTTTATTTTAATTTTTATTGACTTTTTCATTTACTACTGTTTATTGCTGTTTACGTTATTTTTTTGTTTTAAAAATGTAGAAACATTTAATTTCAGTATTTTTGAAAATAACAGTGCCCCTGTGCACAAAGCAAGTTCCATAAAGACATGGTTTGCCAAATTTGATGAGGAAGAACTTGAATGGCCTTCGACCTCATCCCCACTAAGCACCTTTGGAATGGACTGGAATGGGCAAATCCTCACACCCATGCTCCAAAATCTATTGGAAAGCCTTCACAGAAGAGTGGAGGATATTATAACAGTAAAGGGGGACTAAATCTGGAATAGGATGTTCAACAAGCAATATTGGTGTAATTGGTCAGGTCCACATACTTTTGGCCATATAGTGTATTTAGTGAGCAGATATTAGAAAGATTTTGGTTTGAGAGTTATTTCCTGGGGGAAGCTGCTATTCAGATGAATACTAGTCCCAGTCAATGCTGAAATGGCCAGGTCAGATAAGACGGATGAGAGCTGGCAGCTCAAAAGAATGTCATTCCAGTTTTATCCTGTGCTGGCATTTACTTTGGAATGGAGGCGATCAATACTATGTAGGTGAAAGATGGCAGTTTTGGTGACAGATGGAATATGAGAATTAAAGTTCAGTGATGAGTCCAAGATAATGCCAAGGTTATGAACTGTGTCAGATGGAAATATGTCAGTGCCATCAATGGTCAGACAGAGGTCATTAACCTTACATAGAGCAGCCTTTGTTCCAGTAATAAGTATTTCTTTTATCGCACTGTTTAATTTTAAAAGGTTAGCTGACATGCGGTATTTAATATCGCAAAGGCAGTTTATGGGGAAGAGGGAGGAGGACGTGAAGTAGAAGGTTTGGGGCTGAGGAATATCTGGGTGTCGTCTGCGTAAAAATGAAATTGTAGGCCATGGTGATGCATAATAGAGCCGAGTGGAAGCATATAGATAATAAATAAGAGTGGGCCTAAAATGGAACCTTGGAGTCCTCCCTGAGAGACAGTAACAGTGCGAGATGTGAATTTATGAATAGAGATGAAATGATGTCTATTTGTGAGATATGTCAGCTGAACGAAGGAGGTCATTAACTACCCCAGAGGAGGGCAGATTCTGTATTGTGTTGAGAGCGAAAGCCAGATTGGATAGGTTCAAACAGACAATTACAGGAAAGATGAGACTGAAGTTGTATATCAACAACTTTCTCGAGGAGCTTAGATAAAAATGGAAGTTTGGAAATGGTTCTGAAGTTGCAAAGGACTTCTGGGTCCAAAGAGGGTCTTTTGAAAATGGGAGTAACCATGGCAGTTTTAAGGGAGATAGGAACAGAACCTGTGGCCAGAGAAGTGTTTATGATATTAGAAATGTGAGCTGAGAGAGTGAGTAAACATGCCTTGAAAAGTGGAGTTGGAGCTTGGTCAAGAAAACAAGTGGAGGTGCTGGATTTAATAAAAATGTCTCTTATGTCGGATGGATCAGTTGGGGATGGGTGGGAGTAGGCAAGCTGACTCTCAGATGAAGGATGAGGGGAAAGTTGTTCATCAAAAGTTATCAATTTTATTCTGGAAGAAGTTAAGAAAATCATTGCAAAGCATAACAGAACCTGTTAGAGTGTAGGAGCGTGGCCGAAGTATTTTATTTACTATTTTGAAGAGTCAGTTTGGTTTACTACTGCCTTCATTAATGACCAAAGACAAGCTGATTTAGTGGCATAAAGAGCATCTCTGTACGGTTTTGGTTTTGGTGTAAGTAAGGAAGTGAACAGTGAGGCCAATTTTCTTGTGAAGCTGCTCAAGACGCCATCCAGCAGCTTTCATGGCTCCAAGTTAAGAGGTGTATCATGGAGAAGTATGGTTAGAACAGATAGATCTAGTAATCATAATCATGGAGACAATATTAGAAAATTTCAAGGCTAGAAATTGTAACTATGATGACTTCAACGATTTTAAAAGTCAGTCCATTCTTTAAAATAGCAGCATGCCCACCACCTGTTCCATGGAGTCTAGGCTTAGCAGCATAACTATAATCAGGAGGGCAGGCCCAAGTTCAGTGAAGTAAGATTTTAAATTATATATAGTGTCCTTAATATCTTCTGGGAAATGTATTTTGTTCTTTTGTTCAGTATATTCATTCATCCATCTTTAGTGATCACTTTATCCTGGTCAGGGCCATGGTGCATTCGAGGTTTATTCTGGGAATACTGGGGTATGAGGGAAGTATACACCCTGAATGGTTTGCCAGTCTATTGCAGGGTACCATTCACACATTCCTCCACACACTCATTTACACCAAGGGGCAATTTAACATAGCCAGTTTACCTACTGGCATGTTCTTTGGGTTGTAAAAGGAAACCAGCATACCTCACTGACACAGGGACAACATGTGAAACTCCACACAGAAAGTAACTTAAGCACAGGGTCCCACAATCCCAGTCTATCCTATTATGTAGCTTTGTTTCCTGCCCTTATTCTGTCTCCCTTAACATTTAGACTCATCAACTTGGAGTGTCTTTCAACCAGATATCATAATCAGTGCAAGTGAAGGTAAGAAGAATTATGTCTGGCAGGTTTCAATTCATATGTAATTCATTTATTTTTCCATAATTTTTTATTGTTAAATTAAAAATAAACAGGCATGTTTGATAAGGCAGTGGTAGCTCAGTGGTTACTACTGATCGGAAGGTCGTGAGTTCAAATCCCAGCACTGCCAAGCCGCCACTGTTGGGCCCTTGAGCAAGGCCCTTAACCCTCAATTGCTCAGATGTATAAATGAAATATATGTAAGTCACTCTGGATAAGGGCGTCTGCCAAATGCCATAAATGGAAATGGAATAAGGAAATGGTAGTTTTATATACTAAGCTTTGACATCTATGTATGCACCGGACAGGTTATCTTTGGTACCTTCATGTGAAGCTCCACCCAACAGTGAACCTCCTTCAAGACAAAGGAAAACTGATGGACTTTCTGCTGCACAGAAGCGATTGCAAAATGGTCATCCTGTCTGTATGCTCACAGAGTACGCAGCCCACAATGGCTTGTTAATGCATGTATTTTATTTAAATTACACCTTATAGAATTTGCCTTTTCACAGTGACATAGAATAGATTCTTATTACCACAATTTTAAGTTTGAGGCAAAACAACGTCTGCATGTAAATCCGATTATAGCTTCAGTGAAGAGCCTTCTCATCTCTTGACCCAAAATGATTATCTACACCATTGTATGTATACTGAGTTGCAACTTTATCAGGTATACCTTTTTTTTGTATGTATGTTCACTGGCCATTTTATATTAGGGCTATTACACTGCCTCCCCTCCACAAAGTCTTTTATTCCCAAGGGAGCAATAAAGTTTGGAGGTCTTCTCTTCCTCTGAGGTGGACTGGTGGGCATAAGAGTTAGGCTGGCTAATAGGGACTAGGGCTACAAGGGGCAGGTGTATCTGCAATTGGACAACCACAGGAGAGTTCTGAACTCTGGATGACAGTTGAAGTTAAGTCCTGTGGGATCGACTACGCTAGGCCAAGGTTACTCTCACTGGGTGGTTCTGCGTGGGGGAGAAAAGAGTGAGTATTTGCTGGGGGATGTCCTGTTAGAGTTCTTCACTAGATTCTGCTCTAGATTTGGGTCTTTATTGGATTTTAGGTCTAGCAAGATAGTGGCAGAATTAATTTATTTGGTTAGACTTCTATTCTGTTTTATGTCAGATATTAGTGTATCAAACTTCTGTTCTGGTGCTTTATTATGGCATACAGTCATGTCCATAAATATACTGACATTGGCAAAGTTATTGTTATTTTAGCTCTCTACAGTAGTTGAAGTAACTACCTCAGCTGAAAGTACATAATATGCTGTGGATATAGGAAAGAATCACCCCCTTTCAAATTGTTCACATTTTGTTGCTTTACAGCCTGAAGTGAAAACACAAAAAAACAGCATTTTTCCAGCTTTATTTACTCCTTGCACCTTACAACATCCATTAGAAAAGCAATAGAAAAATAGCAACATATAATAGTATGTAAATAAGGACTTGTATTCTATAATATGGTGGTATGTGTGTAGTTTGTGTATTGAATAGAATATTGTACTGACAGTGCTTGATTATAATATCATTTAATCTGAGTAAACATTGTCTTCTCTTTTTCTATTGTATTTAAGTGCTTGTAGGTGGAGAGAAAGGAAACTTGCCTGTAGTGGCCACTGTATTTGATAAGCTAAACCAAGTGTATAAGGAATACCTGGAAGCAGAACAGGCATACACTTTGGTATTGCAAGTTCCCCTCTTTTATACATTCCCA